>PKRV01000318.1:178432-392641 GCA_003709505.1 Hyphantria cunea
GAGTGAGCCGAGGTCGGTGCGTACACTTGTATTACCTTGAGGCTATACCTCTCGGTAAGCTTGACAATGAGGTACGCTACCCTGTTCGACACACTGGAAATTTCCACAACGTTGCCAGAAAGCGACTTGTTTACCAGAAACCCCACGCCACCTTGGGATCGTTGGTCTCCCTCGCGGAAGTACATCAGGTGACCTGAGTCCAGGATTATGGTATCCTCCCCCTCTCTTCGGACTTCACATAACCCTAAGATATGCCACCTAATCTTCCCAAGTTCCTCCTCAAGTTGTACCAGATGCGAGTCTAGCCGTAACGTGCGGCCGTTGTACGTTGCCAGGGTCAGTCTTTTGTGGTGGCCTCCCGTAACCCGGTGATTCTTAGCACCCCCTGTCCCGCCGTAACCGTGGTCGCCACCATGACCAGGAATAGCGGGACTACCGGGAACTGGGGGCCGTGGCTTCTTTTGCTTACTCATGGAGGAGGTCAGCCCATAATCACCACGCTGGGCAGGCGGGTTGGTGATCGCAGGGCGTAACTTGTTGCACCGGTGACGCTGCTGCCCATCACCGGCCTATTGTATTTAGTTACGCCTTTTAGGATGGATATACCGCCATCGGTCGGTCGACATTATTAGGGATTATTAATAATAATATAGTAACTAAACTATGTTACATAAGGCGATTGAATAATTTAAATACATACTATCAGGATATCCATCTTCCTGGCTTCCAAGAAAACTCAAATTAGTAATGGCTGATGTGCTCAAAAATTCGCCAAGATTTCCAAGAGTCACTCTGGTACCGTTGATATATCCTGACTTAAGCTTTTTCATTGTCGTTATCATGGCCATTGGAATTTTACCTTGATCTGTAAAACATAAGATTATTAATAATGTTTGTATATTTAAATATTTGGATTGCTGCAGTAGTTAGTAAATTAGTCGGCTTGAAAGCATGAGGTAATGAAATAATGTTAGTAACCCAGTATTTTTAATGTAGAGATGAAACTGCATTGGCTTTTTTGCACTTCACCTTTAAGGTGTTTTTTTACTGAGTAAGAGTGAGACGGAAGGTTTAATTTTTGGAATAAGAATTTGAAAGTAGTAATAACAATAATAAATAATTTATTCCTCCTCTTACACAAAAGTTACAAAAATCAAGTAGAAAGAGTAAGTAGGACACACAACACACGCGCACGCGCACACACACACATAAACACTCATACACACTCATCCACGCACACACACACACGTACCTACACATAAATGCAAAAATAGACTCACTCACATTTTGTTTTTGATTTTTTTATGGCTTTTCTCATAACTAGATACTTATACTATTTATTGTAAACTAGTAAGTGCTACAAGAAATATGACTTTGTTTTGTCCAGGAGTTGTAAGCCTGATGATCTGTAACACAGGTTTTCGTACCAAAGACACCGGTCTCTTACAAAGGAATAATGTAGTCTGCCTGTACTGTTTCTGTACTTTATATATTATATCTACCTTTGTGGTGAGAGAAATAAATGCCATATTATTATTAACTATTTCGTACTTTTTTCAGATACCTGTCAGTATTCTTAGTTAAGTATACAAATCTAGTATCCAAGTACAACTGAACTATAGCCACTAGAAGTTTCATCTCTATATGTTTATAATCTAACTTAGGAACATACAGATAAAAAAAACACATTAAAATGTTAGACAAAATACCGTTTTTTCATCGGAACATTTAAATGATATGCGTACGATGATGGTATTCATAATGTTAACATATAAAAGGTAAGAACGTTTATCCCAAATTGATCTCTTATTTGAATTTTATATGTGAATTTAGTTCACGAAATATTTTTTCCGACTTCAAAAAAGGAGGAAGTTCTCAATTCGACTGAATTTTTGTATGTTTGTTACGTGTTGTACGATTTTGATGATTTTATTTTATTTGAAAGCTGGTTCTTCCGTTTGCTCCCATTTCAATTTGGTCCAGTTATAAAGTCGGTTCTTTTGTTAAAATTTTTGTTTATTAATATCACACTCTAAAATAATGACCTTACTTTCTTTTTAATTTCGCATAATAAAAATAACAATAAAATGAGCACAAATGTTCTTACTGACATTTCTAATGATCCAGGTTACCTCCACCAGCGTTACAAGCAAACAAAAACGGTTGTGTTTAACATCACATGTAATGCGAAGTTGTAAAATTTTCACATCATTTGACCTCACCTCAGTCAGGGGTGAGGGCGAGAGGGAGTTCTCGCCCTCACCCCTCTCTGACAGAGGAAAAGTAGAGACTTTTAGCAATTACAGGGGTTAGTTTCTAAAAATTATTTTCCCAAGGTCCTAATATTTAATAAAAAATAACATTTTGTCACTAATAATACACTAAAGACAAACACATAATTAAAAAATGAACATTATTAAAAATAATGACTACACCTTTGTTTTCCATATTGATGAGTATTCCGAAATGCGCCAAAACAAGAATTTGTAACAGAGCTTGATTGGGAAATTTCTTAAATACTATATTTTATTCGAGTGCAGACATGAATTAACTGTTTCTATAGTTAATACAAAATTAAAACAAGGCCAAAGCAAAACTATGCGTTAACTTTCTTAAAAAAACCTTGAGAAAATGTTTGTTTTGTTTAAAAGTAATCATCTAATAATTATCTACACAAAACTACGACACACATTGTTATTTCATACAAGTTTGTACAGAATCGAATAAACCTCGGAGTTTATTAAACACACATATTTAAAAATATACTTATAACTGGGTCTTTTTTTGTCACTTCTTTTTTTGGGGCACGCAAATTTTCTAAAGTTTCCATAATTTCCTCTCCCCCACCGCCCACCATAAGGTTGGTCTTCCGTAGGAGGGTAGTACCAACCCGGTCGAGCCGGTCCATTTGTACAGAAACCTGTGTGACTCTACTACCTACACACATCTCACAATGAAACCACTCTTTAGAAGCTGGAACGCCAATTTTTTATCAAAATTTAACGGTAGGTATATTTTTGCAAAGTAACTTAGGTAATCTTAAAATCACAACCAATCATATCCCTCGCTAAATTCGTTTTTTGAGCGAGATTCTAATCATCAATATTGCTATGATCTTTTGATCACTTACGCTTGAAGGCTTGTTTAAATCATCTTTTGTTGAAACCGCTGAAGAAAAATAACTGCTGATAAATTTTCTAAATTCTCTTTTGAAGGCCCCTGAGTGCCCCCCGCGTGCCCACACAAAAATTGCCTGCTTTACACATTATTTACATAATGTAAAAGCGGTATAGGAAAGAATCAATAGTCAACCCCTTTAGAAGGTTCCTTCCAAAAAGATTGACCATTAATTCTATTAATTCTTCGTCTTAATCTTTAAAATAGTTATATGTTATAGCAAAAGTAAACGGTTTCGTCGCATAGTGTCATTATTACAATATTACCTAACAAATATTGTGTAGCGAGCAATGTGAGCGTCGGTCGGCCAAGCATTTGTTTCCAACTCATGCCGAGGAATGCCACGTTCGCCATGAAAGTGCTCGCGAGCAGAGCTGGATCTCGTGACATGTAGTACTCTTCATAGTCGAAGTTCTACGGCATACCACACCCATGCATAATGTTAGGTTCAGAACGGTACTAGATTTAGTAATTTTACGAGCAACTAGGGTACAAAACTATTCAACCATAGTTATAGGTTATTTCGGAATTATATAATAAATAAAAATATAGCACCGTGTACAGTATTCACTACTATACTTTTATTTTCAGTACATTGTATAAAATTAAATTGGATAAAGATTGTCACAAACAAACAAGAGCATAAAATTAAAAGTAAATGAGGGTTTACTAATTTCATTGTATTCTTTTAAACATATGATTGAATGAATTGTTTGCTATATTTAAATCGTTTAATAATAGTAAGATATTGTTTGTTGCATAATTTGGTTTATGCATGAAAACTATTTCCCAATCCATCCATGTGGAATAACCAGTGAAATTAAATATTGCCAGAGAGTCTGAAGCCTCTAACTTTGACCTAATAGAATAAATATGTGTGCATAAATTTGACACAGAATTTTTATTTTCAATTTGGTGCTATTGTTTGCCACAAAGTTGTATCTTTATGAGTAACATATAGGTATGTTTAAACCACTTCTGACAACCGAAAATGTTCAAAAACTAATCTTAGACCCAATAGTTGGTATAATATTAGATGTTTTATATCATAAATCAATTGGGACACAAAAGAATGGTCTTTTAGTCTAACTACTTAATTGAATGGATGAGAATAAATCTTCTGTTTAGAAGGTTTATTACAGTAAATTACACTGTGTTAGTTTTGAACAAATCTGCTTGAAATTATGTATGTCAGTAGTAGTTTAACTAACTTATAACTAAACTACTTGGTTGTATTGTTATGTGACCTCGGAAACCAACCCGGGTAATTAATTCACTTGCAACCAAACACAGGGATACACACCATTTAAGGATGAATAATTTCATAGATAAACAAATGGATGGTCAAAACCAGCAAGCAAAATTTACAAAAAAATAAAAGAAACAATACCTAAATGGTCTAAGGCCAAGACAACAAGTGGTCTCCCGAGAAGGTTTTGCCAGGCAGACTTCAAGAAATTTATTTCAGCTTTAAGGGTATCAACCATCAGTTCATAGTCAGAAGCGATGTAGAAACGGGTCATATCAGAAAACTAGCAAATTAAATCGTGAATTCAATATAACGAAATAATAAAGTAAAAATTAAAAAAGACTACAAATTTAAATAGCATGCTAATTCTTTTTAAATCTTTTTAAATAATAGAGAAAAAAATATTGACAAACTAGGATTCCCATTAGTTAATTACAGAAAAACTGTTTTAAATTTTAAATCATTATATGCTTAAAAAATATGTTAACCAATTAATCACAGTGCCTAATACACTGCTTTAAGATACTTTTAACTGAATACAACCTAATTACTATAGGTACCTTTTTTGTTCTTTATATGAAGGAAAATAAAAAATGTATAGTAACTCACCTGGGGTGTAAAAGCAAATATGCGATCATTCAAAGAATACAATTTGCTAGTACTAAGGATACCCACGTCTCGTGATTTTCTGCCAGATAAACCCAATTTCTTATTTCTACCTGGAAAACAAGACATATAAGCACAACTTAATTTAAAATTAATGTCAAAATGGAGAGTTCAAATAATTATATAATCATGGAAGCATCAATTAAGTCATTAAATCATGTTGGTATGAACTTGCACAGTCAAAAATACTGTCAGATGCACATAGCGCCATCTAGTCCCAAAACAATTATAGTATGGTTTTTAGACAACTAATATATATTCTTTTTTTGTAAATAGAAACATATTATACCCAGAATAGAAACACCGAGAATAAATCAAACATTACATGTTCATGCAGCTATAAATTTTCATTTACCTAAATATGTGTACAAATGACTAAGAACTCTTGCTGGTTGCACTTCAATAGGAGCTACTTCACTAATTGTTTGTACATGCAGGTCATATTCCAAAAGTTTGTCTCTGATTTCATTATTCTCGGCTAGTATCACAATTTGAACAACTACATCAGGTTTCTTTTCTGAACACAGCCTTCTGTTAAGAGGGTCAAGTTCACCCACTGCTAGGAAGCCCTGTAACAAGAAAAAGCATAAGGTATATAATACTATAGCATAGTCGATTATTTATTTAAATAGTACATAAGTAAGTACTATCAGCATATATGAATCCTGACCCACATCACCGATAAATGGTTTGAAGCCATCAAAACAACAAAGATTTCCCTCTTTCTTTCCAGTGCATACTGTGTGGTATTTTAAATATTAAGCAAGTTATGTCAATACTGGTCGGAGATCTATTCAATTTATATCTTTAGCATAACTGCAGTACATAATATATTAGATAAAACAGTAATAATCATATTTTGAATCCATGGTCTTTGGAATTAACTATAACTCAGTACAAATGCTTTTTTGGATACTGCAACAGATATTTCTCAATGTAATTAAACGACAGATAACAAGGTCGTGCATATTTACGCGAATGTCGATATAATCGTATTTGAATGTCTGTAAGAAAGTAAGTTATGGTGGGTCATGATTCAAATTTGTCAATAGTAAATTGGAAAAGTTAAAGGAGGTCAGTCTATGGTTTGGTGGTCATTATGAACACATTGAGACTCTACATATTTAAGAGAGCTTGTTAAGTCATTTCACTTGCCATATAGACATTTATAGTTAAAGCCGAAAAATACCTATCTACAAAACTTCAATATTGTGTTGTAGAAGTTGAATAAAGTTAACCTGAGTTTTGGTAGATTGAATTCAATGGATGACTGAAAAGTCATCCCAATCTAGTTCGAGAAAAGGTGTGGAGGATGAATATAATACTTAAATTCAACATCTTATGGTAATGCTATATGTGTTAAATGGAAATGGATTATTTACCTCCTGTAATAATTTTCCTAGAATGTACAATGATTGTGCCCATATAAATGGGCACCGACCCAGCGGTATTCGCTCTTGACTGCCAGGATTTTGATGTTCTAAATCAGCCTTATCTGCTGGCACAGAATAAAGCTCGGGAACTAAAGGCATTCCCCCATCTTTTCTTATCATAATCTTCTCTAACTTCTGCATATACTCTGTGACATTTGTTTTGTCTCCTTGGAAACAATAGTCCATTATGAGATAACAGAAGAACAATGGCCATTCACATTCTATATTCTCAAACATTCTGAGCTCCCATGGCTCATAGTAAAGCCTATTTGGGTCTTCCCTAGGTGTCTTATGACCATCTCTCAAGAACCTCTTGCAGCCATATTTTCCTTGCAATTTTGTCACAATAGTATTTCTTGTCAAGGTAATCAAATTTGGATCGTCAACAGCAAATGCCGGATAACTTATTATAGATAGCAGGCCAGAATCAAGCTCCTTACTGTTTGATTCTCTAGGAAGCATTGATTGCAGTACAGCTTGGCATTTTTGTGCTTCATCAGCAAGGACATGAATTACACTTGAAGGTCCTCCGCGAGCTCCAAAGAGATCTAATTCATTCATGGCTTCTAGAGCTGCTTTAGCCATACCAATAGAGCTGGCATTCAACTCGGGTAATCCATGGTTAGTTTTATCACCTCTCTCCCAAATGCCATAATCAGGTGTACAATATGCAGATTCAATGTAAAATACTAGATTTTGAATTAATGCTACTTCATCTAAAGAGAATACAATCTGGAGACCAGATGCAGTCATTTGAGCAAGTACAAGGAGGTACAGAGAAATTGCATCAATTTGCAAATGTCCCCATTCTGTATCTTTAACTACTGTGCGGCCCGTAGTTGAAGAATATTTAGCATGGAGAGAATCCATTGGATGTTGGGTACTTTTAAACTTCTCAACTTTCTCCTTTTGTTGCATCATGGCCATAAGTAGACCTGAAAGTTATATAATATTTAAAAAAAAAACCAAGAGTCCATTTAACCTTAGGTAACATAAGATATAATATATGATTAGAGCTTATAGAATCACAAATCTAAAACAGTAATTTATGAAAAATCTCTAAGTGCTTAATAGTATTTGCTTACATTTTGAGCAAATGTATTAATTACTAGCTGACCCACACATTGTCGTGTCTCCTAACCCACACATTGTCGTGTCTCCTAACCCACTCATTGTCGTGTCTCCTCATCTGTGTCTCCTATTGCCCGTAGGGTGATGATTTAAAGTGTGAACAAATGTGTTAATCATAAAAAATGCTGTACTGAGCCAACCCTAAAAGATAGACATATGCTGTTGAGGAAATTTTTTTAAAGCAATAATTTTTCCCCTTTATTACATTTTTCATTGATACTCTGCTACTATTTGTCGTTGCATGATGTCAAGCTATCTAATACTGAAAGAATTCTATAAAATAGGCCAGTAGTCCTAAGATTACTGTGTTCAACCAGACAAACAAACTCTTTACCTTTACAATATATAATAATTATAAATTTATAATGTAAATAATTATTCACATTATTTGCTGTGATGTAGTGATATATCTGGTAAGATAAACACAACACTGTAAAGTGTTGTTAAAGGTAGTAGAGCCATGGTAATTTCAGCAAATCGGGCCGGATAATATACTAGTCATAAAACTTTCAATACCTCTCATTAATTTCACGCAACTTTGCTCCAATTCATATGTTTTTGCGCGGTCTTCATCCTGATCTGCTATTTTCTTAAAAGCCATGGATAATCCCCATACTGCCAATATACAATACAGATTGTCCCTGATCCAAGCGTGATCATTCTGGGGACTAGCAGGAAATAAACCAGTTACAGGCTGCTGATGGTCTAAAATTAACTTGTGCACTATTCTTTGGTAATAATCTAAACGCACTCCAGAATTACTACGAGTCCTCATTTTATTTGACACTAATATGCACTTTTCTACAAAAACTGTACTAACTACTTGGATTCCTCATTATAGAATTATGTCAGTCCACTTGCATGTCCGCGGTATTCTAAAAATATTTTGTTTATTAATGCAGTTCCAATAATCTAGGCATAATAGGTAAGCAAAAAGTTTGAGTCATGTCATTTGAAAGTCGCAGTTGTCAAATTTGTCAATAGTGCTACTAAAACCTTTGTGGTCTGTGTTTCAAATTATTATTTGACTGACTTAGAGAATTATTAAAATTTACAAGATGAAAAACTATGAATGAATGTGCAATTAAATTTAAAGACTACACGATTAGCCTAGTGGTTTCAGTGGTCGCCACACCGCTTCCTACTGCGCCAGGTGTTGTGGGTTTAAATCCTACATGGGACAACACTTTGTGTAATCTATAAATTGTTGTTCTAAGTATGGGTGTACTTTGTGTCCGTTTCATGTACGTTTGTAAAGATCCCCGTGACACAGGAATGTATATTCCGAATGCGGGAGTAGCCTTTAAAAAAAAAGTTCCAACTGCAATATACCTAACCAGTTGGACTACGAGTCTTCGTTACGGCGGTTGACAATCAGTATTTTTAGTTAGACAATGGCTAATTAATTTATTTATTATGTTTATTGATTTTTTATTACTAGATCATATTATTATGAACAAAAGAAAATGAATTGTGAAAGTAAAATTGCGAAATGTAAAGATAGCCATAGATTGAACTAAGTGGCGTACAATTAGAGAAGCTTATGTCCAGCATTGGACTGCGATAGGCGACGATGATGATGGTGATGAAAGATAGCCAAGTTTTTAAATATTTATTTAAACTGAAGGTGTTTGTGGTTGGAAAGGTGACAACCATAGAGTATAGAAGTAGATAGATGACAATACTTGTGGACAGCTCTGTTGTTGTGTCATAAGGAGTTTAAGATATGTGTTCTGTGGTCATGTCATCATAACACTCAAAGTCTTAACACTCAATAAACTATCATCAGTTCGTTCTTTTCTAATGTTTTTTGTTTGTATGCTATTAGTTTTTGATAATTTACATTTTATACAAAATGATATATCTTTACGTTGTAGTGTGTAATATTTTATTTCTTCCGATTATTTTGTGTAATGACACAGTGGCCAAATCGAAAGTAATAAACAATACGCCACCTGTTTCTCTACTTCCTAATGTAACGCAAGTGCCTATTGAAGGTGGTTCCATATCAACTAATAAGTTAGCAATGGTATTACCTAAAAACAACGATAACATACCAAGCTTAGACAAGGAGACAGGTAAAAGTAAAATCGTTCCACGAAAAGGGGCCGGGAATTACACGGATGATATTACGGATTCCTCTGAAAAACCAACATTATATCTGAGTGAAAATATTCCACTTAAAGTCAATACATCTATTGCAAATTCTAACACTACAAAAGAGCAGTCAACAACCACCATAAAAAACGTAACTTTGCAAAAGGTTAATAACACTGTGATGAACAATAGTTCTGAAAATGCCAATAAGACTATTGAGTTGCCGAAAAAGCCGTTGATATTGAATGCTGACTTGCTAGAAAATGCACAACCTGAGGTTAAGTCTTCACCTGAAACAGTCCACAGCCAAATACAGTCACCTAACAGTAAAGTAAAAACATATATAAGTAGTGCAAATAATCATCCTGGGATGGTTATGCCCATTGTTATAACCATTTTACTAGTTCCTATGTTTGCAGTACTTGGCTATATGGCCTTGCGGAGAGGCCAAGAAGCATGGAAGAACAGGCATTATAAACGAATGGACTTTTTACTTGATGGCATGTATAATGATTAAATCTGGTTATAAGTAAGTTCTATTACAACTAATAAAGTAATTTTTTTTGGAGATTATATTTACTGAATCTGCCAAAGTCACTGTTTGCATAATAATTTAGGTATTTGCCTGTTGTACTGTAAGCTTACAACAGACAGAAAGCAAAAATTTACATTAATACTTTTTGAGATGCTAATTCTCAGCGACTGTTAACAATGTGAGTGTCATTATTTTGTTCTTAATATTTGATATACGACCTTATTTAAACAGTACATATGTACAGTGACAACATTGACAATACATATGTACAGTGTTATATATTGAGGCTCCGCTGCAGTAAAACTTAGATAATTGAAGTTTTTGCTTCCTCTTAAACGATTAATTTTAAAAATGCATATTCGAGGGAATTTACCAACCTGAATAAAAAAGTGGTTAAAGCTAATGCTTTAATATCAGTAGCAGCACAGTGACTTTGTCAGCACTAACAGTTGTTTATAACACAAAAATAAGAATAATAATTAGCAATAAACTATGTTCTTTAAATTAACATGTGTCAGTAACAACATATTTTTTTATATTTATGGATATGTAGATTGACTCACTTTTCCAAAATGTCAAAGTAGTTGATGATGCACATGCACCTACATGAAGCACATGCACAAGAATATGCAGAAAAATATAAAGTGACTTAAATTGTATATCTCAAATACATATGAACGTTTACACAGATTTTTATAGTAAGATATCTTATCTTTATCAATTGATAGTTTTAATAATTGTTAACTAATTAAATCATTAGGTGTACTTTATTATACATAATGTAATGATCAATATAAAAGTGACAATAATTTTATAAATAATTGAATAAGATTTCATCTTGGTGCTACTGGTGTGCCTTGATTGTAAAATAATTTAGCATTTTATTGAACAAGTTTTTGGTAACAAAATTTTGGTTAGTGAAAACTGTCTTCCTTTTTGGAAGTTATTTTTATAGTTTAGTGTTGGAGGGGTATATAGTACATTGAAGTTTATGTGTATATAAATATATATATGTATGTACTACTCTATTGAATACCCGAGGTATTTATTTGAATGTTTTGTGATAATTTTATAAAAAATATTAAATGAATAGAATCTACTGTTGATATTTAAATTGATATATTGATGTTACATCATAGTAGTTACCAAATGTATTATTTATTAAGATAAGATTACAACCACAAAAAGCTCTTGTTTTTGATAAATCTTATAAACCTTGCTAACTACCCTGGTAATATTTTTGGTAAGATTCTATTCAAATGACGAGTAGTATGTTTAAAACAGTCTCAAAGTATACATGTGTCCATAGACACAATCATTATTTAAAAAGTAATCTGGCACAGGTGCAGTAGTTAATCATTTTTTCATCGGAAGCTTCAATAACATACAATCTAATATAGAGGTATATGGAGTTTCTCAGTGAGATAAAACATCAGACAAATGGCAAACTGAATGGAAAAGTTACAAGTATTTTATATAACCAGTAGCAAGTCAACTTTTTATTGTTATTCAACCTTGCACAATATACTATTAACATTGATTTCTGTAATTTCTTGTTATGAGGTCTCTTAATTCTTTTATTATCTATGTAAATACCAGACATGTTAGAGATAATGTTTGTTGCAGTTGAATTTGTTGCCTCTAATAAAAAAAAATAGTTAATTTGTTAGTACAGTCTCAAAACTACTGTATAGTCATATATACAATCAAAACAACATTTGCAGTGGAATGCTTAGTTTAAAATTTTGTTTTCTGAGGTAGATTTTAATTTGGAACAATTGTTTAAAAATTTATTCCCCCTGCATTTCTTCAACCATCAATTTTATTATCTTATCCTATATAAATTATTATTATGTTGCTTTACTAATTTTTTTTAAATTATTGAAGTTACAATAATATCAAAGATAATACAGAAACTTCGAGGTTCTATATTAAGAGCCGATTGTGATGTAGAAAGTGATATTATGAGAGTTAGGGGAGATATTTACTGCAGCTGTGTATTTCTAAAATATATTTTTGCATATTGATATTTTAAAAATTAATTATTTTATTCTTTTTTAAGTAACTGTACTGTACTTTTTGATGTTATAAACTGGTGTAACACTTTATAGTTTGATTTTGTAATAGTATTATAAACATGGATACAAAATATATTTTTGTATAATATTTTATTAATAAAAGGTGAACAAAATGATATTCTTTTTTAATATTCGTCTTACTATCGTAAAAATTAAGTGATTGCCATTTCGTGGTTCTTACAGTTTTTAAGATCAACCTGGAAAGTTGGTGCTCAGATCAGAGTTGAGTGGGCTGCAATTTAGTATAGGAAGTATAGAAGTTAGCAGAAGGCTAATTCTCGTAATAAAACTTAGTTGAATATTTAGTTAGGAATTCCAATTTACTATCAACCACAAGTTATGATATACGTATTCGTAGCTAAGAATTAAACATCCAACATTGATTGTAATGTGATTATATTATACTAGTTGATCTGAGGTCTCTACAAGAAATGGCTCTGCCATTTGTTATCTATATGTAAAACACGGCCTCGTCTGCAGTACCAAATTTTCGCACACATTTTTCTTACTGTGCGAAAAAAATCGCGTAGAGCCGAATCTGGGCTGTATGGAGAATGGGATAATATTTGTACCCCGAAAATGTCAAATAATCCATAGTTCTAACAGCTGTGTGAGTGGGCGCGTTATCTTATCTCGGACGTCGCTCCTTGGGCGCTCGTTATCCAACTCTGCCACAGCTGGAGGCAGACTAACTTTGCTATCTGGGAGGGGTCCGGATGGCGTAAGAAAGCAGTTCCCGGATCTCCCCCGTCTCAGGCGCAGAGTGGCACACCATGGTGGTTTAGTGGGTAGTCTGGCTGGTGTCAGTCAGGAGTCCCACACAAAGCGAACCCCCTATCCCCGCGGGGGGGAGCGAAGTGCGTAAAGGCATTCCACCACGTCAAAAAAAAAAAACTAACTTTGCTATACCATTCACTACTAACTGCTCTACGGTCTTCTAGCGGAATAACTACCGCTAGCATTTTTTTTATTAACGCTCAAACCGCGAACAACTGTTGTGAGCAAATCGTCCTCTTCAAACACCCATTGCGATTCACGAAATGGATAGATGCTTCGTGAGAGGATCGTCGCGATTAAAATGTTAAAATACAAACTAGAGTTTAGAGACTACCTGCTCGTAACAAGAAGTTGATAAAATGTGCAAAAATTAATTATAGGTAGGTACCTCCCCTATAAATAAAGAAGTGATACCGAATATTATTGTATTTTCGCTAGAGTCAGATTACGCCTGAAAAAACATGGTGATAGATAGCAAAGTCACAAGAAAAGTGTCATGGTAAAAGCACATGGGCGTACCGAGGCAGGGGGGCAGGGAGGGGTAGCTGCTCATGCTCATGTATCTATTGACCTTGAGAAATCAAAATTAGTCTATCAAATTTAGGAATTTACTTAGCGACTTACTTATACCTCGCACAAGTAGGTACTTATAGTCTTATACCAAAACTACTGTGTAACTGGTTGTATTATGCCTATACTTCTTGAAAATTTGTTTATTGCTATGTTGGTTCCTATACAAAATAAACTCACAACTTGAATGTTACCTAAACTTTATGTACTATGACACATTTTCGGATAATTAATTGGAAACTTGGTGTCGACATATCGAGTGAAGTCCTGTTGCATGGCTATTTAGAGGGTAAGACTAAACTGGCCTCGAATAAGCTTAGCGTTCTCAACAGATTGAGACGGTATTGCACTCTGGCCCATAGCCTTCTGCTTTATAACGCGTAGGTTCGGCCTCATATGGAATACTGTTCTTATTACTGCCCAGTACCAGATTTTCCCTCTGGACTGCGTTCAACGGAGCGCAACTCGAATTGTTGAGTGTCAAGATGTTTCAAATCGGCTAGACTCTAGCGCTGCATAGTAATGTGGGCTGGCTATGAATTCTTTTGCTTTAACTATGGGAAGTGCTCCGAGGAATTGTTTGAACTGATCCCTGCCGTCTTTTTCCGCCATCATCTTAAGCGACAAAAAAATAATTCCGATCATTTAAATAGTTGGCAGTCCACAACTGTGCGCTTTTCTTTAAACTTTCTTCTTTCTCTTCTTCTTCTCTTTCTTCGAACTGTCGCTTGCGGTATTCCCGGACCAATACAACCAGGCAAAGACCGTGCTCCTTTTTAAAAGGATGGCAAAGCACTAGTGACGCCTCTGGTTTTGTGGGTGTCCATGGGCGGCGATTATTGCTGTCCATCAGGCGATCCATCTACTCCTTTGCCGCTTATCCCGTAAAAAATATTGGAATAACGGAGTTAATACAAGTAACAGAATCATTTTACCCGAAGGTAAAGACATCTCTATATAGTGTACTGGCAATAACTTATTCCACTGCCACAATTGAAAGATCACAATCCAGCACACCCAGGCATAAAAAATGTGATTGAGATGACATACGATCAAAGATAGAATGAATGGGCTCTGTAGGCGGAGTGTAAGTACATATAAATTTGTTAACGCTATGGGCGATTCTTTCACCGAAGACATTTGATTTGAAACCGTTTTTCTGAAGACCCTCTAAAGTTTCTTTTAAAATAGTTTTTCTATGTCTAAAGAATTTACATAAAAAGTAAAAGATATACAACTAAACAAAGTCGGAGTGTCTGTTTGTAATATTAAAAGAACCGCATTTTTTTTCAATTTTGTTTTGTCTGTTTCGGCTAATTTCTGAAATAGCTGGACCGATGTTGACGGGACTTCACCGGCAGATAGCTAATGATGTAAGGAGTAACTTAGTCCAAAGTACATCATTAGCCCTACTTTTTTAGACTAGCTTCGATCCACGATGTTGGTCGCGGCTCCAACAATAATAGCTGGGAACACCAAGGGGCTTAACTAGTCTATTACAAAAACCAGATTGCACCCCCCCCCCACGTCCTGGCAGAAACCAGAACCTGGGTACGCCTCCTCCTAGAACCTGAGTTCGCCCGAGTGAGGGTATCTTCATCATCATCATCATCAACCTTTCGCAGTCCACTCCTGTGCATGGGTTAGTTAATAGCTTTAGAACAGTAGTGTTTAACAAGAACTTATTATTACAAATATTTACTTAGAACAATGTAAGATAAGATTGCAGGTAGCGAATACGATAATTGCATTTTTATCTTCTTCAATACAGTTATCTTTGATAAAAGAAACATTGATTTAAGTAGCAAAATCTTAGTAGACATATCATATATTTGTTAATATAATTTACCTTCTGGCTTTTGATGACTTAACTTTTTAGCTTAACTATAATAGTAAAAAACGATAATAAAGAAAAACCAAAGAGGAAAACGCTTGATTTAACCTACGCACGGTGTCGGTTGTTCACGTATTCGCTTCTATGTATATTTTTCTCCTGTTGAAACAACGTAATATCTTGTGACACGGGAGATTACAAAAATACAATAAACAGACAGAAACAGAGAGAAGAAAATCCAAACTTAGAATAAAAATGTGTAGACTTTGCATAGTCTTGTCCACTGGTGACCACTACGTCTTTCTTGCAGTCGCAGTTTAATGGTGTATTGCCATAAATATTATTATATCATTAGTGTGCAACCCATACTCATACTCACTACATACCCATACTAGTTTCAACTAACAATAATGTTATTTGCAATTTTTAAAACACCTTCTCTACACAACTCTCTGCTCTTGAGACTAATGGGTGTACGCAATGCGCATTAAATGTTATAGCTAATACTAAAACAAATACCCTAAAGGCCATGTACCATTTATATTAAAGTACTGTAAATATGAGTGCATCAACGTGCGTTCTCACAAACAAACTGTAACCTCAGGTGCTAGAAAATCACTGTGCAACTCTCAGGGTGTGTGTGATTTTCTTTTCTCGACCACCTGACCGTTTTTGTGCTTTATATATATACTTATAGTGAGCGACTGCCAACTCCTCGCAAGCGTGTAAACATAGCATTACCATCGTGCACCTGCTCGTAACAGTTAAAGCTAGCTAGAGCCTTAAGTACCTACGAGCATGTAAGTATTTCCCTACATTATGGATTTCTTTTTCACTAAAGAGGAATCTTTACGACTATCCGATCATGAATCAGGTATTTTGAAATACAACTTTTGTGACTGATAACGTGATTTAAGCAAGGAGTAAAGAAAATTGGATTTTTTACTATATCTGCGTAATAATGTCATTTGTCTTCTTTTCTCAAATTTGTAGAAAATAACAAATGATTGAAAACTTTGAAATACTTTAACGAATCTATTAGCTGAAACTCGTGTTCTCGTAAGTTTCGTTTTTTTAATAAGAATGTATAATGGTGGAAAAGATTTTAACTACCGCCTCAAGTGTCAAAATTCTGAAGCTGTCTAAGAACGACACTGACAGTTATTAATACTATTTACGTCACGGGAAAATAATTTATAAATATATAACAGAATTATTTAATTTAATAGTGGTTTCTTGGTGGACGGGACAATAATGATGTCAATAGTCAATTAAATAAAGCGTCCTATTTTCTCGAGCAGTTGATTTAATTTTTGGGCTAATGGTACTTATGTATCTTAGTTTCTTTTAGGAATATTAGGAATAGGAGACGGTATGACATTAGAAAACAACTTCTGTCTTTTAGAATCTAGAACAATAAACATAATCTCATTATATCATGAGAAATTCGTTTAATCTTAACTAAATTACCACTGTTATGTATCCTCTTAAGTAATATATATTATATTTCTGTATCACTCATTAGTATGTACTCATGTTAAGTGAATTATATTGTAGTACTTAATGAGAATAAATCTTTAAATGAATATTTACACATGTGAATATAATATAAATGTCACAAAGACAAAATTTAGACATAATACAGATTGCACCGTAAGCCTACTGGTTTAAGCGGTCACCACGTCGCTTTCTGCTGCGCTAAGTGTAATGGGTTCGAATTCCACATAGGATGACACTTTGTGTGATCTGTTAATTGTTGTTTTGAGTGTGTGAGTTATTTGCGACGTAGGATGTATTTTTGTAAGACAGGGATTGCCTTTGAAAAAATAATATTCTTACTGTTTGAAAAATGATTTGAATCTTTATTACTGGTTAAATCGGCTTGCCTATTCTTAAATCAGCCTTCCATTTTTCATTATATTTTTTTTCTTGGAAACTAATGAAAACTTAAACCTGAATTTCCGTAGGTACTACATCAAGAAACGAAGCAATATTTTATATATCTGCTTCTATCAGCAACAGATTTTGAATATAATCTCAATCCATTTGATTTCGTCTAAACTTATTATCCCCAACTTTTACTACAAACATAACAAAGGGTCGTTCTTAGACAGCTTCTAAATTTCGTCACTAGAGGCGCGTGGATAATCTGCATCGCCAATAGCTGCATCTGTATGTCATTCTATCGTTTCTATATTTGAAATTCAGTAAAAAGCACACCTAAATGTGGTGAAAAGTATAGCATGTGATGTGGTGCCTTTACCAGTATTAATTTTTATAGTACTCTGGGGTACGATTAATTAACGTAACCAATGTATTTTAGTCGATTTATGTTCCTTAATGACTCAGCTTTCATTATTTTACAAGTTTACTATAATGTTCACTGTGTCTATATTTATATTTAATCTAAAATTAATTGTAATCACGAATTTAAGCGACGCCTGCATTAATTTACTTAAGCCTACAACGCATGCTGTTTTTCACCTTGTGCAAAAACTTCAACATCCATTTAATTGATGAATTCTTTTTCATAATTATTGAAGGAATATAAACACTAAATATAAACAAAGTAACTCCTTTTTTTAATTTTAAAATTTTGCGTACAACACATTTTTGAAAATACCGATATTGTTTTGTAGGCTTTAACGGTCAAATCAAATAAATTATGAACAAGAAGTTAATATTTTAAAGCACATTCTCACTAATTAAGGTCAATGTACATGAAAATAATCCCTCAATATTTTTATCGAATTCTCTATAAAATCGACTTAGCAAGGGCACCTCTACGACTGTTGGTGATATGTATGTGTGTAAATTGTGACTTTTCGTGAATTTATACTCTTCGTCTGGTTGTTTCATTAATTTGTATTTATTCGATTAGTTACTCTAAAATATAATTATTATGTGACTACGTTTACGGTTTGGTTGTAATTGTTTACACATAATTATATTGATAACCTTGATCAATAAACGTCAAAAACACAGAATGAATTGGTAAGTGCTATCCTTATTAAATAAATTGTAAAAAAATCGTGTGAAATTCTTATTACAGTGATTTGTTTAGTTTATCACGTACTTATGTAGCTTCTTTGATGAGTGTCAAATATACATGCTTAGTCTTGTTTTATTCTAATTGGTATAACAAGTGGAAGTAAAAAGTTTTTATTCTTTATTTAATTGAAATAAATTTGTAGTAATTTATATCATTACTCTTTTTTCTTTTTTCCATTTATTGTGAGCATTAATATAAATATAATAGATATAATAGATAATAAATAAATATAATAGATAGTATTTTCAATTCACTTAAATTAAAGAATATTAAATAATCCAAGTTTATAGAATTTTGTCATAAAATTATTTAATTAATTATCATTTTTTTTATTTTTTGTATAGTCAGTTATGATGAAATAATTATGAGGGCAGAAGTCATGATATACACTCAAAAAAGTTGGTAAAATGTAAGTTTGTTGGATATAGAAAAATTAAACTTTTTCACCAACAATGTAAAAACAAACTTGTTCATTCATGCTAATTTTATCATCTGTTATCTATTAATTGGAACAAAAGCCCTTAATTTAGTTATGTAAATCTTTTTCTTTACTTTTTTCATATTGCTTTTTAGAAATAAAATCTAAATATTGTGGTTAAAAACAATTTGTGGTATGTAACGAATGTAAAAACAAAAATACAAAGCAGTATTTATATTAATTTGTTATGGCATAAAAACTATACCACCACAGTTCAAATTAAATTGGACAGTAAAATAAAATAAGTTATCTTCTAGGTGATCTCTTGATTTAAATTATTATACCCATAAATTTTATTTACAAGTTTTCATAATAAACTACTTTTCTATATTAAATAGTAACCATTCATTGGCTTTTAATAGTCTATTGGATATAGGCTTCTTCGTAGAAAGAAGGTACAGTAACCTTCACAATATCTACATATTAATAAGTGAAACAAAAACTATTAATGAAAATTATGTGAAGGGGAGTATGTAATTTGGCACAGTTAAAGTTTATGTAGAGGAGCGCATAAAGCTAAACAAATAACAAACCATTAAAAAATAAAACCTGACTGCTTCAATACCTGCCATCTTTATTAAATTCATTGAAGAACTGAAAAGGTACTAAGAATATATTTTTATTTTTTCGTTTCTTTTTTAATTTTGTTGTACCCATCGTCACTCTCACAATCAAGATGAATTTAATGACACCCCTCACATAAATATACTACAAGCCATTTAGGCTCTAGGGTGTGCCAAAGAAATATACATACATACACTTGAAAAACATAACCCTCCTTCTTTTGCAGTTGGGTAACAAATAAAAAGAAATTTAATTAATTTTGTCCACTGGGCAACCACTACCAGTAATATTTACTTAACACAGTATTTTGTGACTAGAACTGAATTGAATTTACAATATTTAATATAAATTTAAAAACATAATTTCTAATATCACAGTATTGATTTACATAAGGGACATGTAATCCCAGTGTTTAACACCAAGAAAGAGTATTTTTCCTGAATTTTAGGTCTGTATATCTGACAATGTTATAGGTTACTTAAGATAATGTGATAGGACAAACATGATTTGTTTACCAGCATCAATATTACAGTAGAAAGCTTTTGCTTCAGAGATTAAGGTGAATATTTAATTTATAACATCTTTAGACTTTTCAGTTCATAGTAGAATCTCCTTTTCGAATGCACTCTTATCGCTAATATTTGATTCAATATAAAACACACTCCTTCCACAGATCAAGACTTGATAGCCTCAACCTTGGTCTTGTAGATTAAAATAATGACTGACTCATTTTCATCCTCTAAATCTCCGAAAATTTAGAGAAAGAAGTTTTTAAAAGTGTTTCTATCAGTTTCATATTTAAAATATTAAGGGCCTGTTTAACCTATTACAGTAAGTAAATAGTTAAATGAATTTTCCATGTAAATTGTGTCTAACTGTCTCTCAGATAAACTGTCCAGAACTTATCTGTAACTGGTTAAACAGGGCCAAAATCTCAATTGTAATGTTATATAAATAAATATAAAAAAACACTTTACAGTAAAAATACAAAAATATACCGATTATTTCACGAAAATAAACTGCGGTCCCTTACGTTTTGGCGGATGAAATGTATTTGACGATGTATGTGAATATCAATATGTATTATTATAAACGCTCGTATTGCAAAATGTAATATGTTACTTTTATAAGCCCTCAAAGACAATCATTTCGAGGTCACGCAATTACCTATTTTTTTTTACTTATTGCTGATGCAGTAAAATTTGTGTATTCAATATTTGTATGTTATAAGCATGTACATATTTCTTAGAAACTATTGAGGTAGTAACAATAAATCTATTTGTACTATAACCACGATTACAGGTATGTATTCGAGGGGACGTTACAATACAGTAGTTATCACGGTTATAATTCAATTAAATTTTTTTGGCCCATATCCGCAGTTATACATCTATAATAATAAATAAAATTAGTGGCTGCTTATAATTTTAAATCAACAGCTTTTCACTAAATGCAAATGAAAGTATATGCGATACTCACATCAAAAAAACGATTTTTAATTTTTTTGTTTGTCTGTTTGTTCCCGCTAATCTCTGGAACGGCTGGACCAATTTTGACGGGACTTTCACTCGTAGGTAGCTGATATAAGGAGTAACTTAGACTACTTTTTTAGACTAGCTTCTCTTCGTTATTGTCGTACCGCAGGTAATACCGCGGGGATCAGCTAGTTTTAAGCTAAAAGCAAAATTGCGAACTGTTTAAACAGCAAATGACCGCGAATGGTCCAACTCAAATAAGTTTCTAATGGCGAACGGTTAAATTAGTGAATGGCCAAGATCGCAATCGATCGAAAATTAAAATGTATGTTCACGAAACCGTAGGTTAGCTTAGCTTAGTAGGGATCCGGATGGCGTAAGAAAGCGGTTCCCGGCTCCCTCCCGTCTTAGGCGCAAAGGGGCACACCGTGTGGTTTTAGTCGGTTCGATTCTGACACACCGCCCAGCCGCAAACCCCGGTGGGGTGGTGTAGCTTAAAAGAAGCTTAGTAGGGATAGCTATCAACAATCAGAACGGACAAACCACCATTTCGGTAGCTTGCTATTTTCACACTTTTGCTTTTTCGATGGAGTTGCGATTTTCACTAATTTCTCGGGATCTGTTTCCTTTGCTTTCGTGTCCTGACCTTCCTCATTATCAATACAAATAAATGGAATCAAAGTGTCTGTTCGTAATTACAAATTAACAGCTTTTCACTAAATGGATATGAATGATAAGGTACTTAGTTACATAATAATATCGATTTTGATTATATTAGCAACTATGTGAGTAGTGTAGTTAACTTTTCAGCAATTCAGCAAAATTGTACTTTTGCCGGGGGACCGAGAAGAAATGTGAAGTTGCAAGTCTGAAAAGATAAAGAACATGGGTTTAGTATGTACATTGCAAGAGCGTACCAAGGTTCTGAGACAGAAGAGAGAGAGAGAGAGAAATCAGATTTGTTAAAAGCACCTAGTCAAATAAATAAACATAAAAAATTAAATATTATATACAGTACTAGGCAATAAATAATGCACTTCGACCTGTAGAAAGAGACATTCCTCTAATTTCGGCTTTGTAGAGCGTGGTCCCTTCGCATGAAATACTAACAGTCCGCAACTCCACTGCATTTGTCGAAAGACTGACAAAACGTAACACATGTAGTGTGCGAAAGGGACGATGCTCTACAAAGCCGAAATTAGCCGCATGTCTTTTACTAGAAGGCGATGTGCATTATTACTTACCCAGTACTGTATGTCTTTAAATATAGAATACCTATTTCAAAATTAACTTTCAGGGGCTTCAGCAAAAGCTATAGGACGTTTTCCGCGAAAAAATTGAATCGAAAATAATTTATTTTACACTCAATCAAAATGAATTTTCAATAAGTATAGGCATAACCCAACTATATCACAGGATAGTTTTAGTATATTATTTGCTAATTTAGGTTATTACAAGGCTTAAAGGTAATATATATAGATTAAAAAACCCCTAAAAATACATTTAGAAGTATACCAACAATCCGCCTCGGCTTTGCACGGGTTCAGTACTGACAGTATAATATAGCTTTTGTTTCCGACGTCTTAAACAAAGATTGTTATATTCAAGCCAATATACTCAAAATTTTTACAAATTATAGACGAAAACCTCTCTCAATAATCACTCTATATTTATAAAAAAAAACCGCTTAAAAATCCGTGCCTTTATAGTTTATGGGGGAAAACTGGGGTTTCGGACAACATAGGGATGTTGGGAACTCTGATATTCTCGGCACTCGATGCGGCTCAGCTAGATTCAATAATGTTACCGTGTCAGCAAAGGGCCGAGGCGGCAACGGATTGAGTCGCTGGCAGTCGTGTACAGCATTTTTGCTTGCTGCGCTGCTAGTGAGTGAATAAAAGGACACGCCACTCGTGTTTTTAAAAGTTGTATATTGTACTGCTAATGACAAAAGTATTTTTTCTTAACTTTTATCGACAGAAGAAGAGGAAGGTAAACAAAATTTAAAAAAAGGGGCGGGGCAGCTGCCCTCACCTGGATCCCCCCATGAGTACGCCCATGGTAGGTAGCCTTAGATCATTTGACAGACGAGCCGTTGTTTTTGGATGCCCATTTACAAACGTATGGCCTTAACCTCTTCTGTGAGGAGACCCGAGCCCAGCAGTGGGACATTATGGGTTGTTGATGATGATTGATGTTTACAAACTGGCTATAAAATGCTATAATTTTCCTTTTTTTCGCTTAATAATATTGTTTTCTTAAATCGAATTAAAAAATAAAATCTATTACTCTAAAGTAATGAAAACGTCCGTTTCGATCTGTACATATTTATGATTAATAAGTTCTATTTATAAATTTATCTATGGATGCATACAAATGCGTTTTTTTTCTTTCATACAGAAATACATTATGGCCAAAGCAGTGGGTGTTGCAGTTTAATGATGGGTGTCTTAATATTCTTTACTAAAAAATGACAGAACAAAGTGGGTGTGTCAGCTGCGGTGATGGCTCAAATCAGTTTGACAGCAAACATGATGCTGAGTGCTCAGAGGGCGAGGACGCCCAGATTAGAATGGCGCCACACGTGCAAGCCTACCTGGCTCGTAACAACCCTACTACTAACTGCTGTGGTCTCACAATACCAATCGCTTTTGAAAGAGCAGCACCTGGAACCTGGTGGAATCCTAGATTCGATTCAGAGATACTCGAAGGCCAATACCGAAGTAGTTCCTTTAGGCAAATAAGGCTAAGATTTAGGTAAGTGAGTTTATTTATTGCAATGAATGTTTCATTTGGTTGCATGGATGTAAATTACGAATTGCTTGACAACACAAATAATATCATTAGACAAAATTATTTGATGAGTTAATTTTTTCTCCTTTCAGATTTGCACTTTTATACATATTGATATTTTCTATATCATGGTTTATCTACTTTGTGGTACTTGGTTTGAATGGCATACCAGTAAAATGGCCATCTTTTTGTTCTATATTTGGCGTGGTCCTCTTAATAACATCTGTTATGCTATTTGTTACATTTACAAATATTTATAGAATCTACACATTCAAGCTATCCCTGGTTATGGCACTCGCTCTGTGTACACTCAGCCTATCACTGGTGACACTAACCACGCGATTAGAAACAGCTGCATTCTCCCAAGCCGCCGATATAAGCCAGTCGGGACACTTCACCATGTGCATTGAAATATTGCTCATTATATATACACTGACACCGTTACCACTATATGCCTGTGTTATTATTGGAATCCTATATTCAATAGTGTTTGAAGTGCTCAATATTGTGTTACATTTGTCAGAACAAGAATGGCAGTGCCCTGGCATGTTTGTGAGAATTCTTTTGCAACTTTGTGTCCACATTATAGGTGTACATATTTATCTTATGACGTTTGTCAGAATGCGTGGCACTTTTATGAAAGTAGGGCAAAGTTTATTGGTAAGGAAACAACTTGAGATGGAAAAGCAGCTGAAAGAAAAGATGATACTTTCTGTGATGCCTCCAAAAGTTGCTAATTGGTTGTTAGAGGAACAAGTGCTTGAATCGGATACTAGTTTAAGGCCACATAACCCACTCAATCCTAGAAACTCAAACCCTGGAGCGTCAGACATCAAGTCTCTGTTTAGACCTTTCAACATGAGCTCCATGGATAACGTCAGCATATTGTTTGCCGATATTGTCGGCTTTACGAAGATGTCAAGTAATAAAGGTGCTGAAGAATTAGTGAATATTTTAAATGATCTATTTGAGAAATTCGATGAGTTATGTCAAAACCACGGATGTGAGAAAATTTCTACTTTAGGTGATTGTTACTATTGTATATCTGGCTGCCCAGAACCAAGACCAGATCATGCAACTTGCTGTGTAGAGATGGGACTTGGTGAGTATTTTAGAATAACTTTCTAAATTGCAATACTGGCCCAGCCCCTGAATCAAACGTAACATTATTACGTATGTAATCATAATATGCATATGTCGACTAACACATCGGTATGTTTTCAACTTGTAGCTCACACTGACACAATTCTGACGCACTATCAACATTTCAGGTATGATTGATGCTATAAAAGAATTTGATAGAGTGCGCGGTGAGGGAATAAATATGAGAGTTGGGGTCCACACTGGTACTGTACTTTGTGGTATTGTTGGTACACGGAGATTTAAATTTGATGTATGGAGCAACGACGTAAGCTTTGCCAATAAAATGGAATCAACTGGAAAACCAGGTCGAGTTCACATATCGGAAGAAACTAGCAAGTTTCTTGGAGGTTCTTATGTTTTAGAGGAAGGAGATGACGTTTTTGGTAAGTCTTTACAAAAATGTTGAAATTGCATGATCCTCTTTCATTAATTCTAAAACGTATGTGTTTGTTTAGGTCACAAAACCTATTTCATTGAAGGTCGGCAGCTGTATTCCCCTTATGACCACGAAAATTGTCTAGCTCCATCTAATCCAATAAATTTACGCCTCATTATATCTCCTGCAGCCTCTCCTCAATCCATCCTATTCAATCACTCCCCACTGAAACTTTCACCGAGAGAAAACAGAACATCCTGTCGGAAACTCGATACCAGAAACTTCCTCTCCCCGGGTGCCTTCAATTTCCGTACAAAAGCTAGCTCGTTACCCAGTATTTTGGATTCAGATACAGAACTGGATGAAAAAAGGGAAAAGGGATTTTCGGACAGAAATGACAGCTCTTCAAAAAGCCCAACGTCTGTAGGTAAGTGGTCGAGTAGAAACTATAACAGGAAAATCGTTTATATCGTACTACTTTTGACTTGGACTCGGATATTTCGTAAAAAGTCATAAAAAGACTTACAAAATCAATACTACCGACTTGTAAAATAAAGTTTAATATTTTATGTTATGAATGTTATAGTAACTCTATCACAGAACAAAAGAACAATTTTTTACCTCTACGTCAAGTTAACTAAAATATAGTTCTGACATCGGTACGACTTTGTCAACGAGTTGTTTATATAGTACCACTGGTATATAAATCGTACCAGATAATAAAGAAAAACAAGGAATACTTCAAATAAATTATTTATTTTTAAAATTATGAAGAAAATAGAATAAGTCGTTTTCAACGATACTTATTTATCATAAAATGTAACTGTTGTACTTATATATTATCAAACATTACTGTAATACTAATAAGACACTTAAGAAAAAAAACAGTGTTTGTTTCGTCGTATTCCTTGAGACAGTTGTCGCAAATATCTGGATTGCAAGTGCATGTCTCATGTTAACCATCTACGAACACATTGAATCCATTCCACCTTTAGGCCATTCTTGTCAAAGTAAGAACGATCGCATTTTGCACAAATATTGTCCAGGTCATTATTAGTTTCATCATCACCATTTAGTTGCACAATCGTATCTAGTGAATCATAATTGCTGGTGATAGAAGATGATCGTTTAATTTTGCAATATCTCCCTTTTTCTTTGGTCTTAGCAGTAATTTTAATTCCTTGATTGTCATCAGCCTTGCGTGCGTTTTGTTTCTTTTGTTTTTTAAGTAGTGAAAAAGAAATATAAAGCTAATAGTTGTATTTTTATAAAATTTGTTGGCCAAATCGTACCAGTACAATAACAAAATGTGGATGGTACGATTAATGGACTAGATATTTTTTTGAATTATTCAAATATAACGATTTAATCTCAATACTTATCACAACACGCAAATGCAAAAAAATCTATTTTAGGTTTGTAGTTATAAAGCGTAGACTGCACAATTTTAGCTTACCTTTATCACGTGTTATGACCTTACAAACCAGTATGAAAATTAACACTAAATTCCTCCGAAAATATTTTTCTGGCTCGCTCACAATTCTCGTTAAACGTCAACTTATAATAGCGGGTAGTTAGGGGTGGCACTGAGGCATAGTTTGGTGTTGCCGTGTAGAAAAAAGTAATTTAACGGGAAATCTAGAGGTGGTACTTCTTGAAAGACAGTACGATTTAGTCGACTCTCCCCTGTATAACACATACACTTTAAATAATTAAACGTAACGTAACATGAACTAAGTTTGGTCATCTGAAAGTCGTTAAAACCAAATAGATTCTATGTAATTTGTAAAATTGTCGTAAAAGTGAGTTTTTATTGCTAGTAGATACACACTATCTATTTATTGCTAACTTAGTTGGGAAAACACATTAACGGTTTTCTTTTCAGTTCTATAGGTTTTATATTAGCTTTCAGATTGCAAAATACTCATGGACACGAAGCCCGTAATAGATTATATTAATATTTGTTCAATTACGGACATCGTAAAAATATTTTGTGTATGTATAAGAGTGCTCTCGAAGTTTTCGACGAGTAAACAAGAATTTTGTAAAGGTCTCTCTATCTCTTTGATTGATTAGGTATTTTCTGAAATATTATCAAAAGGTAACACCGCGTTATGATTTGATATATGTACTTATATCAATTAAATTTCTATTTAAATGTCAACGTGTTAAGAATTGAACTATGAATTGAAAAGTAGTAGTTTGTAGCTATCACGGCATAAGGCGTTGGTTGATAAGATATCGAGTGAGTTCAGTACGTGAAGGTGATTCTCTTTGTCGCGCAGATCACGCCACTCGCGAGATTCTTAGTTCAGTTGACTCCGATAGCGGAAAAGAAAAAATATTTCTGAAAAGATACTTAATATTTAACTTGCACTAAAGAGTACTTCAAGTCACGCTGGTATTTCATTAAAATACATTTTCTCATGAAATCTATCAAGATTCTGTCCTTTTTATATATAAAATACTATTTTTATGAATGAATCATAAAAAAAAATATTTTTAAATTTTTACCCTATTTTATTTTGTCTTTGCAATCTGTCTCTTCATAAAATCTGTAATACCAAATCAATATAAAAACTATTGGCCTATTAGCGCGGGACGTAAGTGTAACATCTATTATGTTACATGTTTTATGTCTATTACAATACGAAATACGGAATTTCTATATTTGTGCTTCAATTCATTGTGCATTTGATAAATAAATAATACGTTATTTCACCAATACAGATCTAGCTAGAAAACTTTTTGTAGTAATTGAAACACACAAAAACTGACAACACACACGCATACTGTGGAAATGCATTTGCAAATTGCAATAGTTTAAATTGTTATTTCATTTTAGGAAGTTACGGAAAATACACTACTAAATTAAAAAATTGGAAAGTGCCAAGATTCTTGAGAAAGCATTCCGATACACCGCTTCACGAGATGAAGAAACAAGTATTGACCGATAAGACAATACAATTTCTGGAGCGCGGTGACGTCAGCGCAGGTTTTCAGTCGAGCAACGGTTACCAGCAAGTGCCTATAGTCATAGAATCTCAAGACAATAAGAATAGACCGGCACAGAGTAGCAGCAAGGTGAATCTACCGCAGAGTCAGGATATTGCGTCATTCGAGAGGGAAATTATAGATATACGGTCGTATCTAAGCCAGTCGAGGAGTAATATGTCACCGTTCGCAAGAAGCAGCAGCTATCGATCTCAGTATGGAAGACCAAATTGTGAGGTAATGACATTGATATGTTTGACATTAACCTATTTTGCGTATTTTACGCATTTCCCAAGCTGGAATAGTAAGAGGCTACAAAACATCAATTGTGATACTTTGATACACTTGAATTGAACTATCAGTATCATGGGTAATTTTGTTGTTTTGTTTTGTTGGTTATGTATGCGTAATTTTATGACTTTTTATTGACACTTACATGATGAATGAATGAACAAGTAAAATTATTTAAAAAATCCCTCAAAAAGTTTCTTTAAAATAAAACATACATGTTATTCATATATATGTAATCACCGTTAAAAATTCATTATTATGATATATATATATATAATGTATTCAACTTTGTGTGGCATACAAAGTGAATAGACTACCCGTTAGTGAAATTAGTTTATTTTTTTTATCTGAGGTTTTCAACTCAGGCGAGTGTCTAAAATGAGGCCAAAATATCTTTCAGTTGTCTTTCTCTGGTTTGTTATTTATTAACAGTATTATATTGGGACCAATCATTTAATACATTTAAGTCGTTCTGAATTTGGGGCATTATAGCGTTGACAGAACAGCCGTAATAAAAGAGGCGGGTATATCTGCGTAAAGTGAAATTTCGCCTTTAAGACCTATTTGTTTCTGGGATATGTCATTGAAATAAATTCAAAACAAATGTGGTCCCAAAATTGAACCTTGGGGAACTCCATTTTGAAGAGCTGTGATGTAGGCTGTTTTTTACTATTTGTTCACGGTCATTTATATGCTAAAATTCCTAGAGCTTTATCTTTTTGTAATAATATATCGTGACTTATAAGATATCGTATGCTTTCTTAAGATCAATGAAAACACCTAGCACTATTTGTTTTCTATCAATTTTATTCTTAATTTTAGTAATCAAGTCAATATAAGTACCGAAATTGGCCAATAATTACAAGGGTCAAGCCTATTGCCAGATTTATAGATATACGGCAGTAACTTCGGCTATCTTTAGGCTTCTAGGAAAAATCCGGTTAATAAACACTCATTAATGCTAAGCGTCAATTCTTCTATTATTAACTTTTTGACACATCTAATCGCTTTCGTACTTACACCATCGATACCAGAGCTGGTGTTGGGGTCTAATTTCTCTATTATTTTATTTACTTCATCTACAGTTACCGGTTCAAATTGATTTGCTTCAGTTGCATCACTTATTACAACAGTGGGTCTTGCGTTCTATTTATGAATTTTTTATTTGTTCGGAATTTGGTTTGGAAAAGCTGAGCCAATCGTTGAAAAGTAGGTTTTAAGTTGTTCGCATATGTCAAGTTCATTTGTGATAGTGGTAGTATTAATGAAAGTTTTTTCAGGGCCAATATTGTCTTTAATTTAGTTTTTGGAAAGATCATTAAGGAGTTTCCACAATTACGAGGCTTTACCATCCGTTCTTTTAAAGATTTCAGGTACAATTCACTTTTTACGTTCTGTATTTTTCGAGTTGTTGCTTCCTTAGCTTTTATGTAATCTTTATTTAGTTCGAAATTTGATGCATTTGTTTTACAAGCCTTTCACAGTAAGTTCCTGTTATTAATTGCCTGGACAATCTCGCTGTTGATCTGAGCTGCTTGTGTCGGAATTATTGTTTTAGTTTAAGTCATTTTACTTTTATTTAAAGCTACAATGATCTTTTATCAAGCCTTTGGTACGCCTGTTTCTGTATTTTTTGAGTTGATATGAAAATACAAAGTTTAGTGGTTAACTAACTTGAGAGTAGTAAGCTGGTAATGTTTAACTTCAAAGAATATCTGTTTGTGGTCTGACATCGCAGTATCTATAATGGCAAGATGAAAATCGTTTTCTTTTATGTTCAAATCGACGTTTTCAATAATATTGTTGGTTGACGTCGTTACACGCGTGCAGCGTTTCTTGTTGATCTTATTTATTATCTTAAAACTATTTTCTCTTAGCATGTCTTTATATTATTGAGTATATGTATTATTAGGATCTAAAAGATTTAGATTGCAGTCACTAAAAACTATAGCTCTCCTCTTACCGTGTGATTGCCGGGAATAAGTCTCAATGAAGTCAGCCATATGCGATGTATCAGGGTTGAAGATGGCACCGACGTCCAAATCAAACTTGTTCACATGTATCCATAGATAATGCTTATGTTGGCTGCAGAAGTCCTCTATAAAGTGGTGCTCTAAATTATTATGTACGAAGATAGAAACTCCACCCGCTGTTTTACCTTGTCTGAAGTTGTACTCTGGTATCTGAAGTCTTTTAGTCATCTCTTCATTTTTAAACCAAGTTTCAGTAAGTATGTGCATAGAACTTTGAAAGAATGCGAGAATGCACAGTAATTTATCAAATTTACCTGGCCCTACAATACTCCCAGCATTATCATGGATTTTTTTTGCGACTTTTTACTATATTCAATATCTGTATATTTGTTTATGACTTGGTTGGTAATTTTACCTAGAGAAATTAGTTTTTTGAAGTCGATTTCATAAGTATTGCTTTGTCCATCATCGTTATTATCTTCGGAATACCTTTGATGTACTGAATCCGAAGGTTTAGCTCTTCATTAGGATTACGTTTATGGAGTTCGTTTAGTAGAGTGTAGAATTATTTTTGGTATATCCGGCGACTTGAAACATACCTTTGCTGCTCGCGGATCTTTTCAGTGATCGTTTCCAGGCTTATCAGTTTAGTTTTTAGGTTATTAATTTCAACAGCAATATTCTTTTTCGTGTTTTTTTATGGCATTCATTCGGTTTTTTTAACACCTTTTACTTCTTAGTAAAGTTTATTCGTGCTGTCTGTTAGGTTTTTGTTTGTTTTCGTGAACATTTATTTTCTTATTTCTGATAACTCATTTTTGATTAGGTCACTATCATTAAACATCTTCTGTTTGCGAAATGTAATCTGCAAAGGAGCTAATAATTTTGTTTGAGAACCTCCAGATTTGACATCCGTACCAATTCCAGTAGTTGAGCGTAATACACTCATCATAGATCTGTATATAGCCTATACACGTGAGTAGTGCGTGAGGTGCCCTATTCCCGCTTGACAAAGAAATAAGGAAAAAAATATCTCTCTTAACTTAACTCGAGGGGGTTTCACTTCGTCGATGTGCTTGCGATTTACCTTTCACTCAAAAGACTATAGACGTAGTTACACAATGTACTGTTACAGCAAAATATATTTTATTGAAGTGTTACAGAATTTAAAATTCTTTGGGCACAATTATTCGTTTTGTTAATAAGCTATTCACAACACAATCGCTCTGTACGCTCACTGAGTGTCAATCTATTTAAACGATGCGGTTTAATTCGGAAATGTATAGTTTTATGTAAACTGGTACGATTTCATGGCGTTAACGTCCAGATGTTTGTCGTCTCAGCTTTAAAAAAGATCAATCTAGAGTTAGAAAATAGTATTCAAATATACCCGACCATTCACTTTCCAATTTCTCATTATCTGCTGTGCTGGATAGTGGATACATATCTCTCCTTAGAAATTAGATTTATGCAATTTATTTGATCTCAAGAGAATGTCCAGGACCCCTAAGACCTCTGGGTTGCCTGGAAAATTCAAGAACCAAGTATAGCAAGACATACATATTCTAGAGCTACAACCAACATTTCATAAGTTATCTTTTTATTAAATAACATAATTTTGTTTATTAGATATACATTAGAAAGACTTGTCATAATTATAAATTAGGGAAATGTGTTCGTGTGCTGAATTCATTGTGTCCCGATAGTTGTTATTTTCCTTACATTATTTTCTATTATGTTTTCCTTTTATCTATGTATGAGTTTCTATATCAATCGCTTTTAAAATCTCGATACGTGATGCTTGTCAATGTCAATAGCCTTTGATACTACATATTTAGATAACATATCACGAAATCTTACTTCTTAATGTAGCTGTGGACAAATACGTATTAGTTTACGCGATTTATTATTGATGTGACGTATTGTTAACAATCCTTATCTCAGAATATGGGCATCAAGGAGGTATATTAATATCTAAAACCACGATTACAAAAACGAATATTAGCTACATCCCTAGTATTTATAGTTAACCGTCGGCAACTTCAATGATGTATTTTTTTCAATATTAATTGACTGCTTGAATGTGGTTTTTATAGCCTTAAATTAGCTCCTTTAGAGTAGCTTTAGATTCTACTCGTAACTTTGACGTAAATCGCCATTTTTGTCTTTTTACGTAGAAGAAACAACCACGGTAGGTAATTATGTTTAGATACCCTTTTCTGTAGAAGAAGGTAGTTAAATTCATACAAACCATCTTGGAAACACCCTCTCCATGTTTCCTATACAAAGTTTCGCTGCCATACCGAGGTGTTGAAAACAAATGACGTTGATGGGTAGCTCATTTTTATATCAACAGTAGTAGTAAATACTCAAGGGATTGGAGATAGGAAACCGTTTATCTCTTTTCTATGAATTATAAATGAATCGACGTCACTTGTTTTCGACGGCTTTGTACAAAGTCAAAGATACTTAGGCTACTTTTAAAATGACCCAAATGTAGTAGGGAATAGTATTGTTTTCCTAAGGAACGCGGACGTAATGCGCAAATAAAAACTAGTAAAATAATATTTTCAAACACTTACATAAACTGGCGCATATAATCTTATGATGTTAGATATGAATAGAAATATTGAACTATCATGATGTATATGTCTGTGCGTTTTATCGTTTTTATATCTTATTGCGATTATCAAAAGTTTTGGTTATGAAACATAAACTTTTAAACCTCGCCCTTGACTCGGGGGCAATGTGAGTCGCAACAGATAAACAATGATTGCGCAAGTAATTTAAATATCTGGTTATTCTACTCTGGAATGATTTCTCTACATGTTTTTAATAAAATGTTAATAACCTGAAAATAATCGATTCGTTTTGAGGATGCATTTATAATGGACCTAGAGAAAAGCCATTTGAAACCAACATGGCCACAAGCGATGTGTGGCACTCAAAACATCTGGATACAGAAAGTATCGTAACTTTTGAATAATTTTATCGCGAATAAGTCTCGCTTCCAAAATATAAACCTTTTAAAGTCGATTCCAGGAAAAAAGTGAAATTAATTATTTTAACTGGCATGATGTTATTGATTTATTTATATTGATTACTTGCATTTATATAAAAAATATTTCGTTTTACATCACTATTTTGTAACGATAAGCTAAATATACCGATAAAGTTTATTAAATCAAATGCGTAATCACAAATAATCCAAAATTAGTTTAACAAAACTATTTGAGAAGTTACAATAATATTTTTAACCAACCAACTGCACTATATAGCTGCTTATTGTGAAATTATACAAATTTATAGTTATTTACTTATCTATGTAGTTACTTTCTGAGTTTATCGTATTCATTAGTTTTGTCGTGACCATAGGTCGCGGAAAATTTGTTCTTAAACTTACACGAGACGTAATAATTTTCAGTATAATAAAGATTTCTTTGTGAAGTATTTTCGATTTGACTTATTTACTTGGTTGGTCAACTTTCAGTTACTGTAATATCGTAGGATGAATGGGCTAAAATGTTTTTCTTTTGAATCAGTTTATCCTTGATCTTAAACAATGTAGAGTTAGCTATGGGTATCCTTTGATGATTAAGTTGTTAGAATAAGGTTAGATTATTTCCTGGTTTTTTACTGGGGCTCCCAATCGCAGGACGATCATACAAGTTTTGTGTTTTCTCTTCAGAGGCAAGTGAAATTCTTTACTTTAGCTCCCAAACCTTATCTGTTTTCACCTTATTCACAATTCACCATGTTCCCTGGTCAACCAGAAGAGGTTGACATTCCCAATGAGGATTAATGTAAACTGGCTGTCGGCTTAAAAAATCTTTGGTCGACTCCAAATAAATTGGGGAATAGACAGGAAAATGATGATGCAAGAATGATGAAAGATGAAAAGAAAAAAAGAACTGTCACGTCACTATATGATACGCATAACTCTTACTCACAAATAATATTGTAACTTCATATATCATTTGTCACATATATCATATATATATATATATATAAATCAGATGTTGATGTGTAATTGTAATTAATCGTTTCGATAGTATGATCTCTTACGATTATATGCAATTAACTTTCTGGTAGTTGTCCGTTATATTCCTTTATGAATAAAATCTTCTTACTTTTAAAGCCCGACGCAAGAAGCAACTTGTTATAAGTTTAACGTGTATGTATAAGAACGGTACGCAAACAGTTCTTTAAACCGTCATCACTTTTAATAATGGTTGAACGGATTTGTTGAGTGTAGAGTATTTTAAATTCATAATCGTATTACATTTATTTGTACACGTTATAGGTGCCGGTATCTCGCGCTCGGAGTTCGACTCTCACGACCCAGGATGAGTTGATACGTCCCAAAGATCGTCGGTTGAACTTACCCTTACCTTCGCCGCAACCGTCAAGGCCGTCTGAAGACGTCATCAGCTTGTGTCCCTCAGTGAACAGCCGCAAAGATTCTGGTATCAGGAGTACGAGTCGGCGTTCAAGTATACAGCAACAGGTACATGCTTTGAAGTATTTTTAATTATGACAAAATCATAAATTCCATCTGCATAAACACCGCCTTGCTATTTTTCATAAATAAATTTGATCTACAGCGAGAATTCTTTTTCATGAAACAGTAAACATGCCTTTAATAAATTATTAACAGATTCCCATAAAATTACGATGCAGCAGTCGTAAACTATTTTAGTCATATCGTTGTTTAAATATGATTAAAATCTTATTGCTCTGATGTTAAGGTTTTATATTGCTTGAAGCAGAAATATTCATTGAACGAAAAAAAATGGTTTTCACTTTAGTGTTCTTTATGAAGTAACCGCTGTATATTGTATATTACTGATGTAACCAAAAATACACAGATTCACAGCCCAATTCGCAGAGTCGAGTTACAAATCACTTACGTACTCTCCTAGTGAGAGGTTGCGTCATCGCAAACAAACCAAATGTCGCATTTCCATCTGTCAGGAGATTAGGTATTACGTCAAGAACAAGAGGACTGAAATAAAGTAAAAATATAACCAGGATGCTATTACAGAAAAGCAACTTACTCAGTTCCATGTTCAATCGATGACTAAACATGGAACTAAAAAAAATAAAGTCTTTTACAAGCTTTTTTTTAGTTTCAACTGTCCCGATGTCTGTCTGTAATCAAATTTTGCAAGTTAAATTTGATCCACTTCTCTATTGAGCTGCAATTTGAAATATTTAGTTCTGATGACAATGCAATTATATATAATCAATTATTATTAATCCAAAATGGCCGCCGTAACAAAATGGCGGCGTACATATTTCTGGACAACCCACCCAATATGAGTATCAAAGGGCTTAAATATATTTTCTATATTAACAAGTCATAAAAGTTTGTTTTTAAAAAAATCTTTAAATTTATAAGTCAAGTATTGCAAGTGACTGCCAGTATGGCGTAGTTGTTTAAGTGGTCGTCACGCTGTTCTACTGCGTTAAGTGATGTGGGTTCGAACTCCTCATAGCTCAACACTATGTGTGATCCGCAAATTGTTGTTCAGAGTCTAGTTATTCTAGGTCCGTTTCATGTATGTTTCTAAATTCGGGGACAGTAAATATAAGATTCTTAAGACGAGAGTTAACTTAAAAAAAAGAACTATTATGATTAAGATACTAAAGAAGTAGCGTAGCGTAAGAAATATGGTTGAAGAGATTTTGAATTTCTGAAGATATTCAGAATCTCTTAAACGATCTGTTCTATACGAAAATATCAACAATGTTAACAAATCATTGTCTACTTTTTGTTACCATTAGACAAATACTAATCTAGGTAAACCACGGCGGGGATGTAAATAAAAACAATTTAAACGGAAGGAAGTTCCTGACAAACCGCTTTGTATGCCACCGGTATTATTTTATGATATAATTATATTTAAATAAACATTTATGCTACAATTAAATATTGCTTTATTATATAATTATGTATCTATATATAAACCTATATAACTCGGAAATGACGATCACGAAATTTCGTACTTTTATATAGTAATCAACTTATAGATCAACCACTCATCTTGTAAGTTGTTAATTCTTAAATAAATAATATGGCTTTAACTCTCTCCTGATAGATTTTTTTTTTTTTTTTTTTTTATATTTAAGCTGCCAAAATGTCTCTGCCCTGCCTGATGGAAAGCATGAGCAGAATCCAAGAGTGGTGGTCACCATCCCCAATGCGAAAAAGAACAATGCAGCATGGTGACCCACACTATGGCGGCCTGGGGGGAAGGGGGATGGTGAGGGGGATAGGGGGCGTTGGATTGGGGTATGGGCCTCCGGTATCCTCACTCACTCGATGAAACACAGCATAAGCGCTGTTTCACACCGGTTTTCTGTGAGGCCGTGGTATCACTCCGGTCGAGCCGGCCCATTCATGCCGAAGCGTGGCTCTCCCAGATCTGATCCCAGCAGTGTGACATTATGGGTTGTTGATGAAATAATAATAACAATAAAAATTTGAGTCATCCGACACACAACGCCATCTAGCTTCAAACTATGCAGAGATTGTATTATAAAAACTAAAATAGATACACTGATATAATTCTTAAACACTTAGTTTTGTAAAAACATACCTACTATTATACATGGAAAACAATATTCACGAATATTCTTGATAGTATAAAGTTTGGATTGATGTTTGCTTTTTATTCACGCCACAACTGATGACAAGATAGATTATGGGCTGGGAAATTCCACATAGACTACTTTTATCTGCCCATATGATTGATCGACGAATTGACTTCAAGACATTCAACTCTATTTACCAGACGCGATAGAGCAGGATTACGACCAGCTTGATAGTAAATGCCATTCCAGATGTAATTATACTCTATAGGTTTTAAAAGGCAACAGCTAATAGAAACCTCTCGTTTTCGGGTAAAACTAGATGCCATTCCTTTTAAAGCCGTTTTTTTTTATTAATATTTTCAGATCTACGCGTTAAATCATATAGCAACTTCGCACACTGATATGATGCAGCATCGAGTATCCGGATATTACACTTCAAGTCAATCTTCGCTCAATGAATCACATCACCCCAGGGTTCGGTTGCCACCTCCTCTCAACAAGGAACAAGTACAATCGTTACAGAAACTTCGCAAACAATCCGATCTCCAACTTATACGATGTGTGCAAGACAACGCCCGTTCTGGCATTAACTACTTTGTCCAACCGCCTCTAAACCGATTCACGTTGTTCTTCAAAACAAATGAGATAGAGAAACATTACAGGGACAAAGCCCATAGAAGTGACGATTGCGAAGACTTTCCACCCACACTCACTACCTCACGATTCAACACTGCACTAGATATTTTAGTATCTGCAATAATTTTTTTATCAGTGACCATTTCAATATTTGTTTTGTACAACGACTGGTGGTATTCCATTGGTTGGTTCATCTTCTTTCTTTTTATTGAAATCGCAGCCATGATTTTATGCTCTTACAGACATTATTTAAAATGGAAAACTAATCACGAAGCACTTACAGAATCAATTTCGAGGAAAGTGAGAATATTTAGAAAACTGTCAAGTTGGTATCCGTGGCATTTGTCCGGTGGATTGCTCATAAGTTTGCCGATATTAGCAGTGCTCATCAATTTTTCGTGTCAAAACACTACGATGACAATACTGAGAGGTGAACAGTCGTTCTATGTTTATTTACTGTGTACGAGTGTGGTGCATTTTTGCAACTTCACACAGATGAATTGGCTTGTAAAAAATACTCTAGTGACCTTATATGCTGGTTTGTTCCTATTTTTTGTTGTGCTTGGTTGTCATGAAGCGAATACTCAATTTCTTGATGGTGATATTACTTTGAAATTAATTCCACAAATGTTTTTACACAATGCCACAGAGTTGATTAGTAATGGTACTGCAGACTGGCTTGAAACAAAAAACATTACTCTGACCTTTGATAGTAAACAACACAAGATGCATTTGACAGAACTTTACTTAGATGTAGCATTACTCTTGATGTTAGTTTGGTTCCTCAACCGTGAGTTCGAGATTAGCTATCGTTTGAGCTTCTACAGTAATGTAGTCGCTAATCGAGATAAACAGAGAGTACAAAACATGAGAAACCAAGCGGATTGGCTGCTTCACAATATTATACCTCGACATGTCGCTGACCAGCTCAAGAACACGGCGAAATATTCCGAAAACCATAAAGATGTTGGAATCATATTTGCCAGCATAGTTAATTTTAATGAAATGTACGACGAATCTTATATGAAAGGAAAGGAATATCTAAGAGTACTCAACGAACTCATTGGGGATTTCGATGAATTATTAGAAAAAACACAGTTTCAACATGTTGAGAAGATCAAAACTATTGGAAGCACTTTTATGGCTGCGAGTGGACTCAACCCTGATTTACGACATGACGCTTGCGGCTCTTACGACCATCTTTATCAATTGATGGAGTTTGCGATGGAAATGCAGAAGGTAGTAGACGATTTCAATCAGGATTTGCTCGAATTTGACTTTATACTTAGGATTGGCTACAATTTTGGTGACGTCACTGCGGGAGTCATTGGTACTTCTAAACTATATTATGATATTTGGGGTGATGCTGTCAATATAGCTTCAAGGATGGATACCACCGGAGTTCCGAAACGGATCCAGGTGGGCGAGGCTTGTATACCGGTGTTGTCGACTCGATATGAGTTCGAACCGCGAGGCAGTGTTTATGTAAAAGGCAAAGATAACATGAATGTTTATCTTGTAGTAGGTAGAAAAGATACGTAGATAAAAATATTCATAATGGAATATAGAATCTGTGATTTAATAATTTATATTGGATATGTGAATATATGAAAATCTTATTTATTGTGTGCAGAATATTGTAAGTGTGAGTTAAAGGCTTGAAAAAATACTCGAGGTGTCGCATAAGCTTTTAATTTATTGTTAAGGCTAGTGTCCACCAACGTTGGCACGAGCGCTTCATGGGCCCACCTAACGTAACATAGCAACAGGACGTCACTTGTTTTGCCGTTGATGTATACTGGTCTTTATTCTAGCTTGTGTATGTGTGGATATATTTGTATGTATGTGTGTGTATGAGTGAATATTTAATTTTCGAATGTGTAAATTAAAGCTATTAAAATCTCCTTGCCTATACCGAAATATCTGTGACCAGTGTTCTAGTCTTCAAAATTAAATGGGAGCGGTCCAGTTTTTATAATTCATATAGAATTATTATTTACATTGACGCGCTCGACTCTAAATTGAGATAATTGTAATGTTATTGTTTAAATTGGACCGTTGTCATTGTAACTTGTATATTCAAATTTACCTTCTTATATTACGGAGAATAAATTTATATTTGTATATAAAAATGAATATTTACCCACTTGGGCTAGCAAATAATGTTTTATATTTATATGATTGTAGTTAAATCGATGTTTAGTCTTTAAGTAAATGGTACTAATACTGGGTAGCGAGTAGATATGTATGTTTATATTGTGTAGGAATGCATTGCTTATACAACTTTTTCTGTCAATATAGATCGGGTTCCGTAGGCGTTCATGGTCCGTTACAATACACTGAAGATTATAGACTACCATTGTTTTCTCAGTATCAATAAACAGGGTTTATAGTGAAGGAAAATATATTCAACTTATTAGTGCAATGATTGATTCGATATTGTGTGTCGTTTAGATATGCAATAATTGTAGTAAATGGTAAACTCAAATTTTTAACGTTAATACAATTAAAATAACCAATCGTTCGGTTTATAAACATATTTATGCATAGACTGCTTTTGGTATACTATTTATTCATGTAAAAAATATCGAAACCGATTTTATTACAATCCTATTTTTCTTTAAAAATTAATTCAATTTGAACACAGAAGGTAAATTGCTATTTATCGCACTAATTTCTTTTTTCTTAAGCAACTTTAACCTACATACAGTTTTAAGGGAAAAAATCAAAACCTTTTAAAACTCTTAATTAAATAAACAATGCATAGGTACGTTAATATATACTCCTTAATATACAATAGGATCTAAAAACAATGGAATAATATATTGAGTTGAAATAATAGGCTGGAAACTATTATTAAAATCACTTTGATTACCAACGCACCAACCATTAAAGAAATAGGTCTGATGAAATGTATTTTGTTTAACTTACGAATTAAACTATAAACTAGCATATAAACATCAAAACAATGCTGCAATTCGTGAGAACCTGTATGTGGCTTGATGTTGCATATCAAACTAACCATATATTCTTTTTTGTAGCTGATGGTTTTCCAAACCGAAAATACCGAAATACATAAATAAATAAAATGATCTAAATATATACACTAAATATGTAAAAATTTGGTTTGTGTACGCTTCAAAACCTTATTGCATGTGTTTAAAAGGCCCGACGTTTCGAACAGTTTCTTCTAGAAATGGTCACAGGCTGGCTATGAGTCAGATTATATGCGAGTCAATCGGTAACTTGCATAAAATTTTTATTTGTCTCAAACAGTTTTAGATTCTTCATTGTCTTTACAATATACTTAAAATTTATTTTTTTATTTAGTGATTATTCAAACCCAGGAAATTTTAAATAAAAAGTGAGAATTAAGGGAGGAAACTTCAAAATTAGGAATCGCAAAAAAGTAATTTTGAATTTGAAAGGAAATGTCGATTTTTTTTTTCTTTTTTTATACAACACCTCCATCATAATCGGAGCCTATTTCTATCTAGATTCTTTCATTCCAGTTCTCGCTGGTATGCTGCTCGTACTTTTATTCCTCATACTATTTTCTTCTTTCATTCATCCTTTCATATTCACCAGGTGGGATTCCTGGTTTCTTTATTCCCTAGGTTTGTATTTGATCTGCTTTTTTTTATTTCAGAGGTATATAAATAAATCTTACACGTTGTCATTTAATATCGTGTGACCTTACTTCCTAATTTTACATTATATGCTATTCTAACTTCTGAGTTATATATACATATTGATTTAAGGCTAATATATTTACCATAATACTGCACTACTTATATACTATCATTCAATGAACAATTTTGGGTCCTTACATTTATGGTATGCTTACATATTATTCTTACAACTAAATTACACTCTTAAATTAATACTACGTTTTTATTCAGTACTGTACAACTCACTTCCTACTTTTATGCTGACTTTTATTATGATTTATTAAAATAATTATTATTTTGGAATCATAATTATTCAGTTGCCTAGTTTTTCCCACATGTTATCTTTGTCTATTTTTGTACAATATTTCTTTATTTTATGCTTATATTTATTGCTAACTGTTATATCTACATTTAAGGTTGCTAATTTAGTGTTCCCTAATTTAGATTCTTGCTTTTCCTGTACAGGACACTCGACGATGGGTTGGGGGAAAGTTTCTGTGACCTTCAGGTTACAAGTGCAAGATGGGTATGAGATCATGCTTGCCGAGGAGCCCTCAGCACCGGTACTGTATTGTAGATCTCGCGATGTTATCCCATTTCGCCCTCACCGGGCACAGGTCGCTGAATGCGTTGTGTCCTGTGCTGCTCAACCTCCCTTCCTGGCAATTGCAGCAGTTCGGTTCCGTTCCAATAGCGAAGGCAGGGCATTCGGCCCTTAGGTGGGGCCCGCCACAATGACTGCATTTTGGTTCTGTTTTGGTACAGAACTTCCTGCTGTGCCCGTATCCTAGACACAGGGAGCACTGTACTAATGGAGATTGGTCCGCCACTCTGATCGGTTGCAGATCAACGTACAGCCTCCCTATGTCCAAGGCGCGAGACCACATCGCCGGGGAGACCCTGAGCACCACATGGCACGTGTGAGGGTTTCTTGCTGTTCTCCTGTACTGTACTGCCAGCCTGATTTGATCTGGTGTAATGTCCCGGAATATTTCCCGGTTCTTGGACTTTACGGCGTTAATTAGATCCTCGTCTTTCTGAGTCTTTAAGACGCTGTACAGCACTTAACAGGGGGTCCTTGTTTCTAATCTCCTCCACCACAAGGTCTTTTCCTTTCTCCGTGAATCTTTTTTGGGCCTTTTTTCTATCTTCCTCTGTTTTGTACCCTATAATTATCTTTCTGTCTTCCGCTTTTCTTATTTTTTCCACCTTCACCCAATCCTCATCTTCATTCGCAGTCTTTCTCAGTTTATCTATTACCTGCTTTCCCGTATCCATTTCATCTTTAGACGTAACAACCACCGAATGCAGGGTCATCCGCTCCGGGAGTGAGGTACCGGAGTGGTTCGCCACCGCGTCTGCATAGGTTATTAGTCCCTTTCTTTCTCTCTCCTTTTCCCTTTCATCTTGTTTTTCGATCCGCTCCTTTAACTCCCCTATAATTCTCCCATTCTCTCTCAGCAGCCTCTCATTTTCTTCTATTTTCTTTATTATTTCTTTGGTGTTATTCGTGTCACCATCATCTGTTGATGTTGTTTTAACATTTGGTCCTTTTATTGCTTTCTTGTGACGTTGATTGATGGTCGCTTCATGGTAATTGTCGGCGTCGAAATTCCTACTGTGTTAGTAGTGTTTGTGAGAAAAATTAACTTCTTCCATGATTTTTATAGCAATTAAAACAGTAAATAAATGTAAAGTAACAAAAACACTGAAAACAAACACGAAATGACAATGATGTCATTTGCCGTGCCAAAAGCGGGCGTAAAATGGCGGCGTTTGAATAACTCAAATTTAGTCAGTGTTTGAAATTTCACTTTGAAAATTAGTTTGACTATTTTCAAGCCTGTCTATAATTTTTTATATGTTATAGAGAAATAAATAATCAGATTAAGAAAATAAATGCATATTCCCTATTCCCGTATTAATAATTATGGATTATATCATCGAACATTTAAATTACTATACTACTACATTAAATTTATTTTGGTGCTATTATACTTTTGTATAAAACAGTTCAGATAATCAATCAACTATTGATCTACTTGTTTTAGTTCTTCAGATTCATTGAATATCCCTAGGACATTTTTCTGTAAATATGGACCTGGCTATGGGAACGAAACGTTTTAACTATATTAAATGAATATCATAGTTTTTTAACTCGATTCAAGAATGTTGAAAGCTAACTGTAAAGAATTTCACATTAGGTTTCTGATAATAGGATTGAAAAAAAAATTACGTAATAAGATATTCTTAAAAGTGTAGGTAGTTAAAAACTTTATTAAAGAAAAACATTTTAGTGAGTAAATAGTTGATTGGTTATTTTCAAACTTTTATAACATAATAATAATATTACTGGCTGAACAAAATATACTAGTCTAGCCACCGTTATAGAAGCCCAAAACTTCCTTTCTAAGTAGAGACTTATGTCGTGACAGTGGATTGTCAAAAGCCGTTGATGAATAACAGTACAGTACTTTCGATTTTCATTATCAGATAAAAAAATAATTAGGTTTTTGAGTGTCTTAACGCGCAGAAACTATGTCCTTAGGCTTAGCACGCACTGCGATAAAACACCCGCATTATGCCGCAGCCCTGAAACTGCAAAAACTATGACATATAGTTTTCTATACAAGCGCAAGACTTAGCGTTTTTTTTTCAGTGACAGGTTTTAATAACGCCACTTGCTACCTATTGACCGCGAAGTGAAAACGCGCGATTTTTTGTCCTATAGTAACAGTACTGTGACGCACGCACGTCGGCGGTAAACCGATTCTGTAGTAATTAAAAAACTTATAGGGATGTTCATGCAAGTTGTTGTACATTTTACAAAAGTATCCTTTCAAATGTCTTTGATCGGTTAATGGACGTACTCGATGCCCATGGCAGCGGCGTTGTTTAGTTTTTCTATTTTTTTATTGCAATACCAAAGCCAAAACACATGCTGCTCGCCAGAAATCCATAGTGGAACTGACAATAAATTTAAGCAAAACGCCAGCCGTAGTACACGTTGATTTATGGTTTTACGTTTTCAACTATTCGTGAACCGCTTGCGTGTAATCTCAGTGTGCAGCACGCACTTAACCTTAACACAGCCTTAAACTCTATGTTTCGTCGTTTAGCTCAAAAAATATTTCATATAGATAGCTAAAAAATTTTTTATAATATGTACTATCTAAATATATTTATTGTGCTATGGCGTGTGCTACAGTGATTGATATAACAATATAGTGCTCAGATAGTAGTGTATGTATAAGTAGTATTATAGCTATTTTTTTGATAAATAGTCGATGACGAGTGCGTAGATGTCGGTTTCAGAGGTAATATGTGTTAGTTTAATAGACGTGGATAAAACTAATAATGACCGGGTATTACGCACTCCGTTAAAGGTTAATGTAAGGCGTAGATGGCGCGGTTCGTGCTGAATTAAATTGTGTTTTTGCTTGTACATGTCACACTAAACTAAATGACCATTCTTAGGCTATAAAGCGTAAAAGATTTTGTTAACAGTCAAACAGGAAGCGTTCTTATCTCAAATTAATATGTTCTTCGTTATTAATCTCACAAGTTTGTTAACTCGTTCTTTGTCAATATTTCTGTAATGACCTGGAAACTGGTAACACTAAGATCTGCGACCGAATGTTACTCAAAATCTTTGTAATGTTTGGTGCCTGTTAATTACATATATGATGATATTAAAATAGGTAAAACATCGTATTGGCTCCATATTAATCGTATCTAGTGGTTTCTTATAAAATTGACCATTAATACTACTATTACAAGTTTCTACGATTATGTAGCACATTTGCTGTATTTGCGTCGCCTTCGTGTAGATTATTTTAGTATCTTTTTGACGGTTCGACCATTGATTATTTTTGTCAAATCGGTACTCTTAATGTTTTTTAAGATACCTTTACTAGCTGCCATCGTTGCTTTGTTAAATTACTGTCAAAAAGAGATTAAACAAATATGGCCATTTAAGCAAGTTTTACGTATCGTTTTTTATATTTTATTATATGCTTTAACTTACACTGGCTCACTTAAATCGACCAAATATTAACCTAACCTAAAGTTGACCTAAGCATTATTTTAAATGTAAAATTTCTGCCTTTTTGATTATGCAATATTCTGCTACAAATCATTTTTATGTACCAAGGCAATTTTTTTAAATTGTTGGTAATTGCCCTAGATTGTTAATCAAAATTGGATCAGGCTTAAAGTCTTGGCCAAATCTTAGCCAATCACTTAATTATTTCAATTGTAATTCTAACTTCCCGGCATTTACTGAGAAGTTTTAATTAACTAAATAATTAAAAAGCCTTAAGCGGATTCTACTACTTACCTTTTTACAATGCAACTCAATTTCTAAGTGATTTGTTTTTTGTGACTAATCAATGTTTTCTTCTATGATAGCTAACTTAACGAGTTTTAGTCGAAATCAAGATATTCTAACCAGTTAAAATTTAACTAGCACCTTTTGTAAAGCTGGTTACATACCCATTTATTAGAAAAATACTACTTAATAAGGCTGCGTTCTCACCGCAGCATAATCGGTGACGGGAGCAACATGAAGAAATGAAAAAAAAAAGAATGTATATAGTGGTAAGGCGTTTGTCGCCGCTCCCAAACCGCTATTGTTGTAGCCAAGAATGTGGTCTAACTAATTGTCCATGAGATATATTCTAAAATATGTACCTTATACAATTCAATATTTGACTATTCGTTGATGTAGTGGGTAGTCTTCATACTTATGATGAAAGCCTTAAAAACTATACATTCCACTGTGTATTTACTATATGCCTTCAAAATGTCTATTTTCTACTTAGGAATGGGGTATAAGAAGGTTGGCAGTTTTGCAAATAAGAGTATTTGTATTTTTACAAAATGTTGGACCAAAACTTGTAAGGCTTGCTCTCTTCGAAAATTAACCTCTTCATAATTACATTTTCGATAGCGATGAAATAAATATTTATTGTGATATTCGGTAAACGAGTGTTGTAATATAATTGTATTTATATTGTATCTAATGCCATTTGCTCGTAAATTAAGTGAACATAGTATTAGAGATTAATTTTGAAATGGAAACTTGATGTTTTATGATGAAGTGTACCAAGTCCTGAGGAGCATATTATGAAATAGAAAAGTGCTCACTTAATTTAGAAGCATATTATAATATTGTCGTTCTCTCTACAATGCAGCTGTTTTAAAAAATATTTTGTAGAAATATTATTTACTAAGTCATTTGTGTAGGCTTTGAACATGGATATGCGTTTTATTTTAAACTAACCTTTTCCCCGAGAACTTGCAGGATGCTAAGACCACATAATTTTTCCTAAAATGAACAGTATTTTGAAAGTGCACAAAATTTCTGGGTCACAAGTAGTATCAACTAATTGAGAATATTTCCCTAAAGTTACGACAGCGTTCAGCAATGGTGTGTATTATTCTCAACTTAAATGCGTGGGTTTCAATATGCATGGCATGTGATTAAACTTATTAGAAACATTTATGGATATTGCGTTTATATATCTGGTTCTAGTATAATACTTTTAGAGATAGGTCGTCCTATGACCTTATGAATTTGAATATTGTAGACATGTCATGTTTCTTAGTATATTCAATGACTGTTCATACGTTTGTACTAAAATACTTAGCAACTGAAATAGTTTATTGAAATATTTAAGTATGTCATAAAGGTCTGTTTGTAATATATTTGTAGTGCAGCAAACATATTTATTTTTTATTTCATTTAAAGGAATTGGTTTCACGTCTTTTTTATACTCCACGTGCCCAACCGCAACCTAACGAATTGTTTGAAAGTTGTCTATGCTTAGCAGTCTATAGCGCGATGCAGCATTAGTAGTTACTACGTAGTCCGACTAGTATACACAAGATGGCGCTAAAGAATGTTTTAGCACCATGAAGATATCGTTAAAAATATTGTGTAGATAATCAGTAACATATAATTCTGGGGTCTTATTAACCTACAAATTGCTCGAGTTCTGCTATTGTACACTTTTCTTGTTTTTTGTTGTTCTTTAGTTGCGGTTAGAGGAATTGTTTTATCACGCTGACTGGTAAATCTCTATTTGTTAACTATCTCCAGACGATTATAAAACTGGAAATGTGTTTGCAAAGCTTTTATTGCCTCGTTGACTAAACAAAGCATGGACTGATTAACAAAGCAACTATAGTAGGTATTTTGTATTTAGTTTCGTATGTCAAGCCCCAGGCACATCTCTGTAGTTCCATTGAAATATGAAGTATTCTTTTTTGTTTTTTTTTTTGCATTAATGTTGCCAATTATTTTTGTACTTTAATACTATTTCGTCAACGAGACTACACAGACTGCTTTATATTTTGTTATTAAGTTCAAATGCAGACGAAGGAATGTTTTATATTTGTAAACTTGATATATATTCTAATGTAATATATAACCATTGTATTTATTAAACTTAAGATCGAAGTGTTCATGAGTTTCGAATTCAAACAATATTCACTATACCCTATACTGGCTTAAGTTTTGAATAAAATAAAACACAAGAATATAATTAATGTTATTTATTTCTACGGATACCCCTTTTTAAGCTACAAATATAGACTAGAAAACACATGTGTTTTTATTTTTCAAAGACAACACCAAATAATAACTCCCTATCGAACTATCTTACCCTATATTTATGTAGAGTATTTATTTTTTTCACGTAAGTTTTTGTTAAAGTATTACAATAGTGTATTTTTAAACACATTGGTGTTACTTAAATTCTAATCATTTATTCAAGAACTTCGGACATTTTGTGTAATAATTACTGACTTGGTTATCAGACAAAAAAGTTAATTTTTTTAAGATGCATCATAGGCTGGATTTTTATACATGCACGTTTTTATACTAAGTAAAACTTATTTTTTCATAGACGAGACCATTTTAAGTGTCCACACTCAACAAAATAAGTACTGTACTACAATACTTACACAAAATTATCTGTACTTATCTAGAGAATAACTACATTTACCTAAATTCTAAGAACGTTCTAATGGGATAATGTATTCATAGGGTTGTCACTCCAAGCGAAGTCATCATTAGAAAATGCGTAAACCATCCAGTAGAACAAATTAAGAAGAGCGAATGAAGCTGGAAAGAGCACCCTGGCAGCCCTGTCGATATGAGAAACGCTGTTAATGTGACCTCTACTACCTGGAACGAAACGACTATCGTTAATTACTTACTATTTATTCGCTTGTGGTTAGATACTAGTACTATTTAGACAGGAAGAGATAAAGAGATTTCATGGTTTAAGTAAAGCAGTACTCCGTCACCAGACTAGCTTATATCGGCGGACTTAATGTGTGAGGCATTCTACCAATTGGGTGATGCGGAGAAAAAAACAAACTCTTAACTAAAGCTACGCATTTTGCAATTTGATCTGAGAACTTCCATTGCACGATGCAGAATATGTAGTAAATGTACTACGTAGTTCGAATAAACGTGGTAGATAGCGTTGTAATATATTACCTACCTATTTAAATATATATGTTGCACATATATATTTTTCAGTGAGTCGAAGTGACTCAGTTTTACTAAATTAAAACATGTTTTTTTCTGTTTAACAGTCCTCTGGTTCTCTCTAGCCACACGTCTTTCAACAACAGTTTTCTGTTAAAAAAGATATAAAAAGGCTGGTCACCTGCTTCCACTTGCCTCTGCCGCCTGTATCGGTCGTCTCCAGCTAAGCAATATAACAACTGACGCCAACGAGGTACTCTTCTCTCAGTCTGAGTGGTACGTTCCATGGTCAGCCTGACTGCGCTCTGTTCAGGTGTGCGATCGCTGTCTTCTAGGTTACTTTGAGCCGGCAAGGTGAAGCTCTAGAATTAGGTTTGGTATTGATACAAAGATAGTTGATCAAATTTGATGAATGTACATACCTAACTATAATAACAAAAATCTTCTAAAATAAACACGTTAGCACGAAATGTAATAGTGCCTAACTACGTATGTACCTAAAGAAATTTTAGAAGTTAATTAGCTATAGTATCGAAATCTATAAAATAAATAAAGTTGATTTTACACAGTATTTTGGAAGTATACGTGCTACATTTGACAAAATAGCGTTTTTTTATTTTTAGTCTGTCTGTTTGTTCCGGCTAATCTCTGGAACGGCTGGACCGATTTTGACGGGGTTTTCATTGATAGGTAGCTCATGATAAAACGAGTAACTTAGGCTAGGCTAGGCTTCTTTTTAGACTAGTTTAGCCATGCGGCGTTTCCTGCGTTTATTGTCGTATCGTGGGTAACATCTTGGGGTTCAACTAGTTATACATAAAATAAATACACTAACAAAGTTAGTTACAGATCGAGCAGAACTACGTCGACGTACTGCAAGCTGTCGTGCAGCAAACGCATCACCGCCAACCTCTTCTATCAACTCTTCCCATTCTGCGTCATCAATTACTATTTCACCAGAACCAACCTGAAATTAAAAGTTCATGGGTGTAAATTAATTTAAGCTATTATTTCACTCTCTTTCAAAACGTAACATCCACACTAGGTCAATGCCGCAGGGGATTCCATAAACAACCATTGAACGTTCCCAAAAACACCCAAACCCAAACGCACTTGTGACTTCTCTGGTGTTGCGGGTGTCCATGGGCGGCGGTAATCGCTTACCATCAGGCGATACGTCTGCTCATTTGCCACATATATTATAAAAAAACAGAACAACAACTTTTGGATCACCCACCACACTCAGCGCAGTAGAAAGTGGCGAGTTAATCGCTTAAACGACATAGTCTTGCAGTTAACAACTAACACTGCAGGAAACGGTAGATTTTCATTTCATTATCATATGTTGACTAAAGAAATTATCGATTAATATGTATATATTAATTATGCTATTTTATACGATTATTCATTGTGTTTTCTTATTTTCGCGTCAATATATTGTAATATATTATGTAATATTAAAATGGAGCGGGGTGATAAAGAGAATCAAATCGCTGTGATTACATTACATAAAGTTGGTTTGGAGTCTAATTCAACTATTAAAATCCCCCATACGCTTTGTATTAGTCCAATGTTTGCGTATCGGGCCATTGTTAGGTGCAATGAAACCTCCTCCGTTTGTGTCAGAAAAAGATCCGACCGTCCACGTACTGTTCACACGAAAATGGCGATCAAAGCAGTAAAGGATAGAATTCGAAGAAATCCTGTCGGAAAACAAAAGATTTTATCTCGGGAGATGAAGATAGCACCTAGAACTATTTAACGTATTTTAAAAGAGGTCATTTCTTAACCGATAATTTAAAAAAGAATAGGGCGGTAAAATCAAAACAACTACCTATTTAGGCGGTACGCAAAGGGAGGTAACAGAAAAATTTTGTTTACGGGTGAGTTTTTTTTTACAATTGAGCAATATTTTAACAACGTATTTCTTCTAAAGCTTCTCGAGTAGTCAAAAAAGACAACGTGGGCATTATCCGAAGATGATGGTTTCGTGGGATGTTAGCTATGAAGGAGTGACGAGCCATTTTTTGAGTGAAATAGGTACCAAAAAATCGGCACAAGTGCATCAAGGTACCATTCTTGAGAAGATAGTTAAGCCCCTTAACAACACTGTGCTCAATAATTAAGAAGCTCCTTTCAGCAAGATTCCGCGCCGAGTCATAAAGCTTGATCCACCCAATTTTGGTTAGAAACGAACGTTTCAGATTTCATCAGAGCTGAATACTGGCCGTCATCTTCTACCTTAGTCCACTGGATTATGATTTATAGTCAGTTTTAGTAAGGCTTGCTGTAAGCACCATGATAATTTGGAGTCCCTAAAACAATTCATATGATTGGCAGTGAAGAATTTTCCCATAGAAAGAGTGCGTGCTGCTATTGATAATTGGATTCGATGTGTAAAGGACTGTATTACAGCCACTGGAGAACATTTCGAATAAGTTTTATATATTTTTATGGCTTATATTAATGTATTAAACTAGCACATAGTAATAGTAATAAATGTTACGTACAATTAAATTGTTGTTTTTTGTAACAATATTTATGGCAAGTCTAAGTATATATACTAATATTCCTCAAAACTCCCGTTTGCAGTATATTTTTATAAAGCAAAGGGAAATAGTCTTTATAAACGAGGCTGTAAGAGAAAGGGCTAATCCAAAATAGGGTACGATTGGAATCAATTTTTTTTAATACATGCTACTTAGACAACCTCCATTGCCTATTCTACTAAGAAATTTCATTTCTATGTTATGATCATGGTAAGATAAATAGTTGGTACCTATTATATAACTAGTTAATTACTCGTATTAGAAAGCAGTTTGTTGTTATTTTAGCATATCGTTAAAGGGCAACATCATAAATATTTTTATTTTAGAGGTTGATCTCAAAGACAACACCTACCTATAACCCTCCGTCGTTTCATTACCGTACATGGGAAGTATTAAAAGGTTAATTATATTCATGAAAAATATAATGAAATTACTTTACACCTGAAACTTTAAACACAGAAAGCAACGGGCTCTGTATGTTAGTTTTTGTAAAACACAAACGTTATTAATAATGTCTTAGTGTGCATTAAAGCAAATTAAAAGTAATAAAAAAAAATTAAATGTAAGCTTGAAGGAAAAGCAAAATTGAGTGAAATAAATAATTTTAATACAGCAAATTCTGCGTGTAGTTCTAATGCGTTTAGTATTAACTCTACAAGGTATAACTTTTGAATTTTAATCATATTTACCTTTGTAAAATAGTGTACACCAGCGAACTCTAAAAGGGTAGCAATGCAATAGAAAAAGCTCATCAACAAGAACCAGTCGAGGGCTGTAGCGTAGCGAACTTTAGGTAAATCCGTACGTGAGTCTAAACTTATAGTGGAAAGGGTCAACACTGTCGTTATACCCAGTCCAACACGGTCCGAGGTTGCCTGGAAATGAATGTTTACGAGTTACGAATACGTTTTACTGGACTTCTAAGTAAAGTAATTTTATTTATACCTTACCTCTCGATGAATCCAAAAAGACACCCAAGAAAGGACCACAATAAGTATGCAGGGCACGTAAACTTGTATAAGAAAATAGCCAGTATGTCGTTGAAGGTTAAATGATACTTGTAACACTGAAAAATCACCTGCGAACAGTTTGAAAGCTATGGAAGAGCTGTCTCAACTTTTCTAGTATAGTTTTATTACACCTACAGTATAAAATTGAACAACAAACACTAAAAAGCATTGATCGACTATATTATGTATTAACATATTTTGTGCCTTGTCTATGAATATTAACTTTTTGAAGCTTAAAAGCCGATTCGTGTCTTTACACCGAGGTACAGCGCGCTACAATTCGTTTGACATTATTTTGCATTTGCCTCCGACACGAAAAAAGCAAATCATATTTATGAAAGAAGTACTTGAGGTCTTTTTTTGGAGGCAATTTAAGATAAAAATGCTAAAATGCTACGTGTTCGGAGCATAGAAATTTTCGGTAAATAAGAAACGGTTAAGTCATTTACGGCTGAGTGAGTTCGGCCGCGGATGTACCCGCTCAGGCAAGAATACCATCGTATTATAGATATTTATTGGAATAATATAAGCTGATGTTTACAAAATAGCAACACTTTGAACAAATATAATATGCGGTTCTGAGAGAACTGCACATTCGAAGTTTTAATGAATTCCCAAGTTTGTGTTGAATATCTAGTTTGGGGAGTGTTTTCCATTCCCGTGTGCTTGGGATCATATTAAGCGGTAAGCGGATAAAGTGTGGGGATGGGTCGTGTCGTGATTAGTGGAGATGAAAGCTCAGTTTTGAGAGGCGACGTCGGATCGAGTACGTACCTACTCTCTCATTCGTGACGCTTTCAATATCGATAGCGTAAACACATTTAAAAAGCCCTATACAAATTTAATAAAAAGTAGATTATGCTAAAAGTCCTTCATATTGATTTTATACAACAGTCTGTCGATATAATAATCATACAAGCATGTTAAGACGCTTTGCGAGAGCAAATACATTTCTATTTGTATAGGCTGTGTAATAAAATAGGTTACTCTTGTTTGCGACACACAAACTTTCTTGCTAAATGAATGGAAGTTCTTTGTGCTTAATCTGTATAGTCACGCGCAAATAACTAAATAATAAAAGAACATTCTTGTACTATACGGAGAAATAATGGACACTAATGAGAACTTTTAGTTTTGTGTCTCACTATTGTTCGTAAAACAGTACAACTAACATTATATTAACTTTAATTCTTAGAGAGGCACCTTGAGCGTTTCAAACTGCTTTTACAGAATACTTGAACAAAATGACAAATATACATTTGTTAATACGGCTATAATCCAGATACTAAACTTATTGTTGCAATTTAAATGGTTATGCATGGTATTTCATTATTTGGTATAAATAATAATTGCAAACAGTACAAACATTTGGTCCAATCTGGTAATCAAACCTGAGATCTCAAACATCGAAATCTAAATCAAAATTATAAAGTCAATATTGTGCTTTTAAGCTTTGAAGTCTTACCTTCTCGTCGAGCGAAGGTAAAGTTTCTATAAGGGAAACTGATGAGATCAAACTGCGAGAGAGTCATACCGGGAACAAAGTTAACACTCTCAGAGTTCTGCCATTGGTACACAAGCTGTTGATTCGAGTATGCATCTAAAAAAAATAATGCTTATACAATAACTTAAATTAGAAGTTTTTTCATTTGCCATGCAGTATAATGCTTTAAAGATTATACGTTAATATAACGGATAATACGTTCACGTATTACTATTCCAAAGACCAATCATGTTGTAAACGTATTTGGAATTTTACTGGAATATTTTTACTTTTTAACTAGGCACTTAGTCTTAAAAGTTTTATTAATATAAAACTTTGTATAACTTATTATAACTTTATGCTCATCATTGTTTGTTATATTTACCGTCGACGACGCGGGGCAAATCTGTTTAATGATCTAATGTTCATCAAAGCATCAAAGCAAAGCATCATACATTGCAGATACTTTATTATACTTATTCATGGTTTTTGTTTATTGTTATTTAATTACATATTACTAAACTAGCTTACCCACGTAACTATCTTTGTCTCTCAAAAAGAATACATTTTTCTTTGATAATAGGCTCCTATCAGCGGCATCACCAAAGCGTGATGTTCCAATACTATAACTTTCAATTTCAATCAGTAGTTTTATAGATTAGCGCGTTTAAACAAATATATTCAGTTTTACGATATGATTATAGATTTAAGAAGTAATAGTAGGTACATGCTAAACTATCAACATGCATATACAGTAGGAAAAAAGTAGTCGAGAGAGAAATGTGAAACTGTGTTTACTTACAACTACCAAGAATCAGGGGGCACGATTGACGGTCCATTGGGAAATTACGTAGTTCCATGGGACACTTAGCTTTGATAGTTAACCTGTAAAATAAGTAAGAAATAAAAGTACACAATCTGAATCGAAAATGTAATTCCTTCAAACAACGTGATTCATTCATAGTGTGAAAATGCTTTGACTGTAGTAACAAAGGATTTCCTTTAAGCACCGACGAAAATTAGTATTGTGTCAGTACTTTAAGTAAAGGTAGATATAACTTCAGGCTGGCAACAGTTTAGCCTTAACAAAATCTTACATTTGAAGTAGATTTATTTTCATTTCTTGATTCCAAAAATAGGTCTATAATCTGAGAAACTTCTTCTATAACCTCAGTTTATATGTAAAAGAAACTACTTAGACTATGAAAATAAATTAAGTTTCTATATTACAATATTCTTTGCCTATAAATTAAACCTAAAATAGATATGCATTTTATAATTTCAATCTTCATTTTGGCATTCACGTCGGCCGTAAACGCGCTATCCGGCTTAAATCATCAACTTTTTGTAAACTGAAACAGTAAACAGCTAAATTGTGCAAAAAGCTTAAATGGGTCGATCCGTGCGATCCTTTTTGTTAATCGCATTCAATGGAGCATTTCTGTTGCCGAATTTCGTCTGAACTAAACCGATTAACAAGAGTCCAGAGAGCGTTTCTGGGCGAGATTGTGAAATTAGATGCACTTATTCAACACTCCCTATGTATTATTCATTGAGAATCATTTAGCATTCAACTCATCTAAATTGAGAAAGGAATAAACTTGCATACAATATAATGTAAAATTCAAAAATTAGGTTCAATTCAATAGCTTGTCAGTTAAAAAATTATATTAAGAATTTAAGTCCAAATTATGCCAATTTTATTTTTTGTGTGAATTTTATCTATACATTTTTGTAATTATTTTTTCGTCGTTGGAATGACGAACACTAGTTAAATTTATAAAAAAAGTATAAAGAAGTACTTAAATGATAATCGAATGGTAATTACAAAAAGCCTCATAGCCCCTATATTTTGCAATTCTAAAGGTGAAACGTATTTGTATTTTGAGCGAAATTGAGAAAGAGATATTGAAAACGAGTTCGAGTTGGTATAAATATTGTGGTATAAATACTCACAAATTCTCATTTTATGATCGGCTATGAATATTTAAAAATTCGTCATAAATCAGTTTTTAAGAACTTTTATAATTTTAAACATATTTCTTTGCGGGTTGAATGATAAGGATTTCATTTCCTTTTTGGGGTGAGTAATACTGTAAGTTTAAAAAATACGGAAAACAATCTTGATGGATAATGACCATGAATCTTAATTGCAGGAAAATAAGAATTAAGAGAAAAATTTGCGTTTATCGAAAACTCCACAGTGTAATCGGATCAGGCAAATTTTTCACAATGCCAATTAAAAATGTCTCCGCATTCAGAAAAGGGTATAAAATAATTTATTCTCAAAGCTTAATTGGCTTTTGTACGTACGTATTTATTTTAGGTTATCAATGTGGATATTAAGTTGTAAATAGATTGATGAAATGTTATAGTATTTATATATTTGTACAGTGATGAACGTTGTATTAACATTTGCACGCGGTTTTATTCAAATCAAATTCAAATACAGAACCGTTACGTTATTTTTTGATATAATTTAAGGTGATCTGAGATTATTTCACACCAGGGAAGAAACCATTTGTTTCCTAATAATGTCAAGGTCTATAACAATTTATCTATGTAGGTAAGTATATTTTAATTAATGACAATTGTATACAAAATCGTACCTCATCGAATACAAAATATCACCGTGTTGACTAATTCTCAACAACTTATTTGGGACAGTGATTGTGTGCACGTAAGAATGTTTGCCGTTGTAGAAATACGTGTCTGGCCGCCAAATCCTTTCCAACATCTTGATAGAAAGTGACAAAGAGCGGATGGGACCGAGGAACGACAGCCGCGTGTCACGCCAATATTGGCGAAAGTAGCAATCCATTGAATAATCCTGTAATGGAATATAAATATATATTTTTGAAATATTAATGTAAAATGCATTTCAAAACATTTACACGATATGAACAAAATCAAAATTGCCAATATATACGATGATAAACAAAAATCTCTTACGAAAAACTTGCTTAAGTTCAAAGAACAAGTACACTAGATCCTAAGTGCATTAGATCAAAACAAATATGGCAACATATTGAGTATGAGGTAACTTAGCATCATCATCATCATCAACATGCTTTAACAGTACACTGTTAGACATAGGCCTTTTCTCAGAAAAGAGTTTTTAGCTTACAAAAGCCTCATAGCCCCTAAAAAACCCACGCTGGCCAGACCGGTTGGTATGGTCTGGATTTCGTAAGAAAGCGGTTCCCAGATCCCTCCCGTTTTAGGCGCAGAGTGGCACCGTGTAGTTTTAGTCGGTTCGACTCCGACACACCGCACCGCCGCCGGTGGGGTGAAGTCCCGAGAGGGTTATCATACGTAACAAAAGGGGTTTCTTTCAAGTTTTCCTTCTCTTTGCAGTGATGGTTTCTTGCGTAGTTTGTCCTTAGTCGGCACGGGATGAATTAACTTTAGCATGCATACAAAAAACAAAACTATCTTTTAAAAGCAGTTTTAATTTGTATTTTGTTTTTGTGTAACGTCAAAGATTTTAAATCGATTCATTCAATTCATAATTGAGAAAATTTATAAAATAGGCAATTTTTTACAAGTGGAGGTATTGAAATGTTTTGTTTGAATAAACTTACCATGTCCAGTTCGGATACTGGCCCCATGCTCCGTATCAATATATTTGTTTGTACTACGGTAGGATAACCTGAAAAATAATCGACTATTTTCTTACTAAAATTGTTGGAAACACTTCCATTAAAACGTTTGCGTAGTTATAGTTTATATATATATATATATATATATATATATATATATATATATATATATATATATATATATATATATATATATATATATATATATNCAAGCTAATTATATATTGTAATTCAATTGATTAAATTTTGAGTATGAATTTTCCGACTACCGACATTTCTTCAAATTATGTAAAACTATCAAATTATAATATATATATATATATTATAATTTGATAGTTTTACATAATTTGAAGAAATGTCGGTAGTCGGAAAATTCATACTCAAAATTTAATCAATTGAATTACAATATATAATTAGCTTGGGCATAATAACTTAAATGATAGTTGCTTTACCTTTTCCATGTGTAGGCAACTGCGAATTCTCATAATTTTTCAACAAATTTTCCAAAACGGATGTTATATTTTTGGAAACTGCATCGTTTATGCTTCTTTTGATATTTTGTTTGAAGGTGAATGCATCGACTTCGTCGTAAGTGACGTTAATAAAATTTGAGAGTAACATTTCAGAGTCGTCCCAGTAGGCTTGCTCTCTTTGAGACGCTCCATGAGATATATTTTTCGTGGTCGCAGACAAAATGTTTTGAGTGTGTTGTGATGTAGCGTCGTCACGGGATTTTAGGGATGTCAGCGTTATTGGAAACGTTCCATTTTTAGTCGACAAGTAGATAGCTCCTTTCGCGTCAACTTGGAAAATGCTGTACAAAAGAGATTGAAAGGACGATGAAATTCTTTAGAATACATGAAAGAACTGTAAAATAAATGTTTAAGACTTTACAATAAAAATGTAAGTTTTTTATTCAATTTGATTTTGTCACACAATTGGAAATGAAAAAAAATAACCAGCTTGTATGTGCTACATATAGTAATATTACTTGCGATCTTAAAATATAACGTTATTTCCTATTTACATAGTAAAGACGATAATAAATTGATTTTGTTATTAAAGAAAACGGCCTAAAGTTATTTTGATGTGTATGATTTCCTTCACTATATTTGATATAATTTATTGACTTGTAATGTATAAAGGTTTTTCAAATAAAAGATATGCAACTGTTACTACGTTTTATTTTGTATGCTAGAATGTAGGAGTTCACACGATTCTCTCACAGATTCATTTCATTTCCAAGATTAAAAAAAAAAGTATTAAAACGTTACCTACGGATTTTACAGATATTGAGGGCGCCTTTAATTGCTTGAATATTAAGTAACAGGGGTTGAGTTGGGACTCTCAGATTCAACATCATTTATAACGAAAGAGATTTACCTAAAGAAATGATATCTTGGCACTGAGCCCGGTGGCTTGTTTTTTATTTTACTTTATGTAAAAAAGGGTTTTCTAAGTGCTATATCATTGAATTGTGCACCTGATACAGTAATACTTTTTTAGTGTGTAGCCTTTACCTACTTCTGTGAGATGCTCGGTTTTGTTAGGTAAAACACGTACCAATATTAGCTATAGCCAACAAGTTTATTGCTGCATGGCGGTGACTCTTAATAATTTAAAAACAAAAACTACACGCAAAGACACTCAGGAGTTCCAAATAAATTCTCGAATGAAAACCAAATCATCGAGTTACGATTTCTCCCTTTTGAGTTGACTTTGAAACAAGCGTATTTAAACATATAATGTCAATGTACGTCTACTAATAAGCAATATTAAAATAAATATAATACCTACGGATTTATTATTTACCTTTAAAGTATTAAGCAAAAACCTATTTCACAAAGATTGTTAAAAATATTCAATACTGGTTTTGAAGGGTGGTAAACCAAGTGTAAATAAAATCACATCGATAGTTTAATATAAATCGTACAACCTTTAAATCCGATTAATCGCAATTAAACGTTCAACTTTATTCACTAGATGCTAGGCAATCAATATCGTTCAATTGCTGTGACCTAAGCCAACTTCGATGTATATCGATCTAATTACGCTCCAGAATGCGATGATTGCGCGTTCTCGCGCACTGATTTGATTGCCACTTACTGCATCCCTTCTTCTCTTGAATTATATTCGTCTCATATGAAAGCATATATATTTGTGACGTTCACAACAGCCAAGTACTATTATATAATTTAAATTGGAATTGGTGTGCCCACACGGGCAACGTTTACAAGTGCTCCATATATTTATTTGTTTAAAAATAGGAAAAGTCGCTAAGTTGGTAAAAATACTATTAAATGGATGTGTTAATTGTTACTAACTAACGTAATAGTATCTCAGTGACAGTAATCATTTATAGGTATAAAATATTAACTTATTAAAAGTGCCTTAATTCTCATTTAAATTTAAAGGGGGGGGCTCTAAGTATTGATAAACAGAAATATTTCGACCTTTTATCATCTAGAAACGTGAGTAAACATAAAATGAACTGACATTAGACCGTGTTGAAGCTAAGATAAATAAAACTAACATTAAGTGTCGGTTACAAAGTTTTCAAATTTAAAGGGTTAATCGAAGATCCGCTTAAAGCTTTGTCAGCAATGACATTTATTGTCCGTTTACACGAAACACACCACCTTATGAGGAATGAGTAACGGGACGCAATAAAGAGATTCAATGTTGTTAGAGCTTAAAGAGATATATAAATTGTAAAATAATTATTGTAAATCGATTCTCTCCGATCTGTCAAACGGCATATACCCAGATGATTGTTTCAAAGTGGACGAACCGTCGTGAGTCTGCACAACATAGACAGTTATTATTTCTATCTTTGTTTACTAAAAGCGTCATTTACGCGCACTCCGCCTTTAAAAAGACCGTTACGCCTTACGTATCCGATCTGCAACTAAACGTTACTGAGTGAGATTCTGTGACTGTTGACTGCAAGGAAGAAAATACTACTCGCAGGTTGAAGCGAAAACTTCTTAATGACAACGAGAACACCTCAGATTACACTTTTATTTCCGACCAACTGAAGGAGTTGTTAAAGCAGAACAGCTAGAGAAACTTTTTGGAAAAGTATTAGTAATCTAAACCCAAAATACTGAAATTCAACACAGTGTAGATTTCATGTCCGCGAGGTACAATGATGTGATGGAAAAAAGGACACGACTTGAACAAAAAAAAAGAACTTTTAAGCTCAAAATTGAAATATTGTAGGGTAAAATTGAACATTTGGAACGAAACTCACGCGCATCGTCTGTTGGAAAAACGAATATATTCAGGTAACCATCAGAAAGTAAAGCACTCTTAAGTTCACTGATGAAGGGCGTCGGCGAAGTGTTTAAACATCCTATATCGGAACCAGACATCCAAGGCATCTAGGGCTTGAGAATTAAGAACGATGCCAATAACCTTTGTTGTCAAGTTCTCAACTTGTAAGGATGTTTTTATTAGGCAATGCAGAGCTTTAACAAGACCCATAAGTACAATAAACTCATACCATCCACTTACTTCCAAACCCGTTTTCATTGATGAGTCACTAACAAGTACTGGAAGAAGACTTGCATTCCTAACAAGACAACGCGTCAGAGACAACCACTACCATAGTACATGGATTTCGTATGGTAAATATACATTAAAAAATCACAATATTCTGTTCTTCATATAGACTGTGATAATATACTCACCTTACACCTAAAATCTATCATTTGCCATTTACAGAAAATCCCGTTCACTCACATTTATATAATCCTAACTCAATCAAAAAATTTGTCAACACAACGCCAAGCAATGGTCTACTGTCTTCTCTCAGAAGTTACATGGATTTCTGGGTGGATATTTGTACAAAAACTTCGTGGCTAAAGTCCCTCAATTACGAGGAAATCGAAAACTACCATGTGCCCTCATAACTTCCCTCATTCCTTGTTTTATTTCTGCAGTTACGTACTTAAGTAGCTTCTTTTTATGAGCACACATTCTCATACACCTTCACACGAACTTCGCACTTACATACCCACAGTTACCTGCACGCACACATACACACACACATTATTTGTAATTAATGTAGGCATTATTTTTGCCTATACACACACATACATACACTATCATACATACATGCATATACATACACTATCCAGTCTGGAGCGGCCGGTTATCAGCAATACAGGTCATCCTAGTGCAAATGCCAGTCTCTCACACAGATTATATTTAAATTTATATGAGCTGTATTTGCTGTATTAATTTCTTATTAATTGTAAACAGTGTGTGAGAGAAAAATAAAATATTATTTTATAATATTTTCATGAGTAAATACTCTGTTGAAGATCGGTTATGGTCCGGAATGAACTGGATTGGCACAAACATTGACAAAAAAATTTCATGAATTTCATACAGAATTCTAGTTAGACAGCAATTAATTGCACAGAACACGGGCTTACGATGATTATGACGACAGGTGGTATCTACTAGATTTAACATTGGTCTTTTGCTTGAGAGATATTCTACCTGTTAGCTATGCAAATAATTATGATTTCGAATATATACTAACTAACTCGCTATAATTACATCATTACTCATAATAACTAGTAATGCATTGTGACTTTGTAGTTGTTTATAAGGGAAAATATTAATATTTGCTAAATGAACATAATAAGAGTGTTAAGGATAAGATTATTTTAATATGTATTCCTGTGTCATTACTGTGTTACTATACATACTTTATTTATATAACTACGTGTATTTAAGTTCTCTAAGGATCTACGTGAATACATATTTATATGAATAATAAACAAACTCATCATAAGGAGTCATTACTTTCAATACATTATATTTATAGTTAACTATAACGCTGTTACTTTTCGTCTCTTTTGTTTGTTAGTTTTTATACTCAGTTATTATTATTATTCTCTTTATTACCTTTATATATACATATTTATTACATTTTTAAATACATAAAAAAATAAACAATAATATATATTTAAAAATATGAAAAATAATAGACCCCTATTATTATTATTGTTATTGTTTCTAATATTTTTGTACTAATAAGAATACATTTATCTTCCTATCTGACTTAAAAGGTCATCTAGGTATATCCATACTATGATGATATGACGCTTTCACAGCTGAATCGCTGCATTTATTTAAAAAAATTGGTATGGAGTTATTCTGTTTTCTGAAGGACATAGGCTACTCTTTATTATGATAACAGACATACACGCGAGAGGAGTTATGGGCAAAAGCTAGTGACCCTTAATAATGATATTTTATAAAAATAAAACAAAAATGCAAATGTAGTACACAAGATTTCAAATGGATACAAAAAAACCCTTCATACCGTAATGAGAATAAAAAATTAAATAAATAAATACAAATATGGTAAAGGATGAACATTACTCGAAATTCCAATGATATTTATAGATATTTCAGATTTTCTACCAATCATACGTTCTTCATCTACTTGATGGTGCCCAAAGCTGAGGAGACCAACTTGGATTATAATATTATATTAGAAAGCTAAAAATCAGTACGACGAAGACTTGAAGTTTCGAAGACTTAGAATTGAAAACTTTAATTACTTGACATAGGCAGAAATAGCTCATCCGGCTGGTTGTCATCTCATCAAAAGGAGAAGTCTTTACCTATGAACTTTCCCATTTTAATCAAGTTAACTTATTTCTTTTCTTAGTCTTCGCTCCGTAAACTGCATACAGAAAACTCACGTACGTATAGAGTTAAGTTATTTATTTTTGCGAACCTCCTTTGGGTTACAGCACGAGATCGCTTTTGAGCAGACAGTACTGATCTTAGAGAAGAGTGACACGTTTGACACAACTCAGCAATCATAAATAGTCACTTGAACCACACCAATGTTCATAGATATAAGGTTTTTAAAATTTGACAATTTTCAGAGCCCAGGGCATAAAACTGTAATATTTCATTTTTTATAAATTATTCACATTTTCGTAAAAACGACACCCAAAAATCCCCATTTTCTCAGACAGAGACACGCTTCGGCACTAATGGGCCGGCTTGATCGGAGTGATACCACGGCCTTATAGAATACCGATGTGTTTGAGGGATTTTAAGTTTAGTGATGACAATAATAGAATTATCACCATAGGCAAATTTACGTTTTACAGGACACAAACATTTAAGATAGCTAGACCCCAGTGTGTGCGGGTTTTGTTGCTTTTGAATCAGATACTATTTACTATGTAGTGGGTTTAAATTTCTAGCCTTAGAAGTGAAATTTTGACAGATTCTGGCAGTAAAACTGTAAATTTCTCGATAGTGATTAAACGTATTAGAGCATTTTTCTCGATCATATTTGAACCGGCCTTGTACTATTTAAATCACCTTTGAATATATAAAAAACATACACACGAATTGAACTTAGACTGCCTCTGTGGCGCAGTGGTAGCGAATGCAACTGCTGTGCAAGAGGTCTCGGGTTCGATTCCTGAGTCGGACCAAATGTTTGTATGATCTGCAAATATTTGTTTCGGAGTTTGGATGTTTTCTATATATAATATGTATGTATTTACTAAAAAAAGTATATAAGTATTAATATCAGTTATCTAGTACCCATTGTACAAGCTCTGCTTAGTTTGAGACTAGATGGCGTTGTGTGTTAAAATGTCCGAAAATATTTATTTATTATTTATTTATAACTTATTTGTAAAAATATAAACTTTAATTTTCAATTATACGATACACATATTATTGTATACGAATTAAATCTATTCACCATAGTTTTCCTCAATAAGTGTCTCATCAAGAAGAAAAATAGGATTAATAAAAGTTGAGATCGCTAAGTGAAGCGTATAGTTACCTAATTGTCTTTACACAGTAAAGTAACTGGCTTGGAGTGACACGCTTTAGAAAAGCTGCGTTTATGTTTTCACTAAAATGATTTCCCGTTCATCTGCTTCTGGCGTTAATGGAAATTAGTTTATAGAATGGTATACATATGTATTTGTTATTTGTTACTGGATTAAGATGGAATATACTTTGATCAGAGACAAATTTGAGGCTAGTTCTGCTCTTAATTCTCAATGTAGACTGTTGTTGTTCTCAATTGACTAGATGTCTATTGGTTAGTGACCTTGATCGCTAAGGTGGAGGTCTTGGGTTCAGGACTAATAATTGTGTGGACAAATAATTGTGTGACGAACCCAATCGTTTGTTCCTTGTCTGAGTATAATTTAACTGTATTTAAAATATATTTAGGAATATTTTAGTGTACTTATCAGCAGTCTGGTTATCATAGGTCCTATTTAGTTTGAGATTAGAGGGTCGTATGTGAGATGTGTAACGGCATTATTTTTATAATCATCATTTCTAAAATGTTATGGATACCGTGCAGGCACTGAACAGGAAACATTTAGCTTTTACCTACATTATTGGCATTTACAAAATTTGCAAGATTGAATAAAATATTGTAATCCATAATAATATTTATAGATTATAATAGTAAGTTTGTCTATTTTTTTCGAATTTCGTTGTACAGATAGATTGAACCTTCGAGGAGAACAAAAGCTACTTTTTGTCGCGACATTCGACATATACATACGTAGAAAGTGATAGTTATTTATATCGCAAGTTGCCAATTATACATGTAAATACTCACGCAGTATAGATGAACACGTTCATGAGCTGGTGAGCAGCTGATGGTACTATGAAGAAATCGGCCCTTAAATAAGTTTTGGCGGCCTACAGATACGATTCTGCATCTTTGGACCTCCGGTCTCTTTATCACTAACGAAAAACGACAGCACGAGTGTTGTCATCTTAGTCAGGTCTCTGTGAGTGAGAGAAACGCAGTTGCTGCGGTGATAGTTGTGTTTTTTTATAATAGAGTAAACAAGCAAATCAAGTAGGTCATGGAATGTAATTACCGCCGTTCCTGACCGCCTGCAATTATTTTTGAAGGGAATAAAATTACGAACAATGCTGATTTTGTTGTATTATTGACGAATTCCACACACATTTGATACATGTGGAATACGTATGTTTCAAGTTTATTAGAATATGGATAAATAGGTTATTGACCTATCTGGTGAACTAATTTATTTTATACGATAATAAAACAAGTTTACTGGCTTTCATTAAACATAACAAGTAATATATTTATATGATGTATTCTTATGCGACAAGAATAATATTTTCGATAGTCCAAGAAAAAATACTAATTGCTTTTCGAGTGCGTTAACCACCATTCTGTTTCTTAGGTTTTAATTTTGTATCCGTAATCCTATTGTTTTTGTTACATAAAGGTATGCAATCCAAGTTACAAGTTACTCCTTATAACATCAGCAATCTGCCTGTGAAAGTTTCGTCAAAGTTGGTAAAGCCTTTCTAGAGAGTACCCGGAACTAACAGACGGACAGACTAAAGTTATATGTATTTTGATAATATATTTTTAGTTAGATTTTTTTTAAGGCGAGTATGAACAGAATCTAAATCAGTGGTCACTATATTCATTGCGAATGTAGACAATGCAACAGTGCAGCATGGAGACCCACACCAAGGCGGCCTAAAAAAGAGGCTTCTGCATAGCAAATATATACAAATAGACACTTCAATTTTATACATTTTTATAGATTACACATTTGATTTTAGATACATATATTACTAAAAGTTTTACAAAATTTCTAGTACGAGTAGAGTTATTGTAATTAAAATCACAATAACATATTTAAATATTTTAAAATATAATTAAAATTGTTTATTTATTTATTTACAAACATGCGCTGTCCTCACACGCTCTCAGTCCATTACGATAGTGTAGTTACATAAGATAAATACTAATCACTTACATACAGTTAATAACTGAAATACTAACAAACACAAAAATTATCATGAAAAAAATTAGTGTGTTATAAGGTAATACGATACTAAGAATAATAATAACAATTGGCCTCGATAATGTTTTACAACTTTAAATCCAAGATATAGTAATCTAAAATTATGCGCCCGTGTCTAGTTGTATAAGAAGTTGGACATAGGATAATACGATAAAGTCTGACAATATTCGGTTGTCTCCACCTGCGGAATTCCTCTAGTACGGGTACCTATGTATGTCAATACATTCGTCAGTTTTGTATGATTCTATGTAATGTGTATCGTTCAAAGGAGGGCGCCTCAAAGGAAGCGCCTTATCGCTGGAGAGGGTTCGATACTCGTAGTTATTGATTGAACAAAATATCTGCCAAGGTTATGTACTCTCTCAGTACCTGTGGAGATTTAAGTGTATTGTAATAATTTTAATCCTAAGTAATATTGCATCACCATTTTCGACTTGGTTAATTGTTTTTGGACTAGCGGTCACCCAGCAGTCGCAATTCAACCGTTATTCATATATTATTTATTTTTTTAGTATTCTGCACTTTTCTTTTCTATATAATAAACTTTAACTGTATCAAATGTCATGCTCCTACGTCTTTTCGTAAAATTTAAATTAATTCAGAGATAAGCTTAGTACAATTAAGGCAACAATATTTTTCCTTAAATTTAAAAATGTGTCTAATAGAGGAATTAAAAGTTTCAATCAATCAATCAACAACCCATAATGTCCCACTGCTGGGCTCGGGTCTCCTCTCAGGAGAGGGTTAAGGCCATACGTCCCCACGCTAGCCAAGTGCGGGTTGGGGACTTATAAAGTTTAAATTTTCTAAAACGCGTATCATAAATGCTCACATTCCCAGAACATATATAGAAGAAGATTTTAGTTTTTAGTAACTTATGATCTGTAGTAGATATGTGTCAGATGTATAAATATCTGACACCTTTAAACGAGCAATTAACTATATATAAGTAATAAATCCGGATACTATATATACTGTTCTGCCATTATTTTTGTGTGATAAATGACATAGAATCAATCACATTATCTAGCAATTCTAGATAATATTTTCGAAGACTTGGATAAAGTGATTAAATAAGTGGGTTGGGTAATTAAATTAGAACTATACATGGATAAAAATTTTACAGTTTTTTTTAAAAAAAACTGTCTTCCTCTTTACATTTTGTTTATCTTATTTTGGGTTCTTTCTTATTACTATTTATTTTTAACTATGATCTTCGTTCCAATTACTTCGGCAAGCCTTATAAATGCATTTCTCTTCTCTGGGTCCTTTATCAGGGGTGTGCCTCTTTCTTCATCAGCTGTACCCCGTGAGGTGTTGTTCAGCTTCGTACCTTAACGCTCCGAATACGTGGAACCCAAAAATAACGTGCAGGACGGTCTCCTCCTGGGCTGGGTCAGTCAGTTGAATCATATTTACAACTTTGGCCCGCTATAATGAATAATATCCGAGCAAATTGATTAATTTATCAAATTGTCTACACAATTTTGTCATTACATATAATGACCAAGCATTATGTATAATAGTTATTTAATCACAATGACTGTAACATATATATATATATATATCTCGGAATATCTGAAACGGCTCCAACGATCTTCATGAAATTTGGTATGTAAATTTGGTTTCCGAGGCAATAAATCGCTAGTTAGAATTCATTTTTAGAAAATTTATCAGAAAAATCTACCGAGCAAATCTCGGACATCCAGGTATAATTAACATGCAAAATTTTGTAATGGCTTTTTTTATATGTCAGTCTCCATTAGTGCCATACTCACTGCAAATACAAACAATTCAACAATGCAGCATGGTTATTCACACTATAGCGGCCTATTGAGATGCGAAATGGAATTATAAATTATTTTCCTAATCATTAAGTTAAAAAAATATGATTGATTTAAATGCTTAACATTTTGTCGAATCCTAATAAATTGCACTCTTCGTTAATTTTCGTGATTGAGAGTGCATTTTTTTCTCTACATCTTATATCAGAATCTTTACACATACACATTTTAGACTCGCATACAAAAACAATCACCTGTCACTATGAACTCAGACATAACAATCAAAACAAAACATTCAAAATTTCACGCACACATAAATTCATTCTGTATCATAGCGTAGGCCCATTTGAGCTTATACTATTCACAGAGGGGAACATCCGCGTGTGGCTGGTCCCTACCATGTTGCTGTATGTCCTTTCGAAAAATTATTTGAAAAAATACAAAATATACAAAATGTTTCCATATTGCATAAGGAAACGCAACTACATTCATAAGGTTTTGATGGTAAATTAGGACGGCATACAAGAACGTGATCTTCTCCTAATACAAATAAACGAGTAAAACTATCATTAGGACTCGAACACCACAACTTTGTTTGTACTTTTTTACCACCGTAAATGTTGGGGATACGACTCGCCAAGAAACTATAACTAAACAAATAACTAGTAGCTACCTAATTATTATTTGTTTGACCGAATAACTGTTATCTACTTGTATATTTCGGATGTGGTTGTTAAAATGTGTTTTTCCTGTTATTATGACTTGTCACCTATTGGATGTATTTACTAAAGTTAGGTATAGAGCCTATGGTGGTTTATATTGCGGGTTAATCTTACGTAGGTTTCTTGAGCCGCGGGATAGTATATTAGACTAAATCAGGGTCCTTATTAGATAAATTTTTGAAGGAATTATGAAACGGCTCTGCCTGCGTATACATCAGTTATTGCAGTAAAAAGAAACCTCAAAAATCACACTATCTTCATGCTAAGCTTCATTCAAAGCGGTGCAGCTATCTAACCTCCTCCTGGCTGTACCTTAACTCTTACTCTTAACGTGAAAAACTTCACAAACAATATTGGGTCATCGTCAAAAATAACGAAGGTGTTTCCAGTCGAGAGATAATATATAAGTTTTCTTTGTTGTAAGGATAAAACGCGGTTGTGAGGCATCACTGGGTGCGACAAGTACCCTCACAAGAACAAGTACTCTTCACTGGGTACAAAATGTGTCAAATTGTCAACTGACGCAGCGATCACACTTCTAATGCTAAAGTAGCTTTAATAAACATTAGAAAATGTTCATAGAACTAGCATTTATCATATGAGACAAATTCTACGATAATAGTAACATGAAACTTGTGTTGTTAAATTGATTATCCAATTCACGTCGTAAATGAATTCCGAACATATTTTTATAGTGAAAGATTACCCAATTTGTAATCTACAAAATTACTAACGTAGAAATACCATATTTAAAAAAAAAACAATAAATATTTCATCTCCCGAGACACATTATCACGTCAAAGTGCTCCACTGCAATAGCTATGATATGAGGAGGCCCGTGGTGGGTGGCATTTGCGCCAACAAGCTATCAGTAGATGGATAATTTCATAACACATGTCCTACCTAATTAATTTATTTTGTATAATACTTCAATGCTGGTCAAAAGATCATCAACTTAATACATGTTAATTTTATTGTTAATAATGGTCAAGAAAAAATAAAAAAATAAAATCTAAGGGAAAAACTTGCAAAATGTCAACTAGCCATGGAAAGGAGCTTACTAGGGCTAAAGTTAAAAGATAAAGTAAGGAATATAGATATCAGACACAAAACCAAGCTAACAGACATCCTAACACATATTGACCAACTAAAATGGAGATGGACTGGGCACATGCTCCGTAGTAAACATGAAAAATGGAGCAAACAAGTAACAGTCTGGTATCCAAGAGACGGATCAAGGAGCAGAGGTCGCAAAGTGAGAAGACGGGAAGATGATCTAAAACTAACACTAGGTCCCCTTTGGCTAAGAATTGCAACTGATAGGAAACAGAGGAAGACGTTGGAGGAGGCCTATGCGGTACGGCACACCGAACTTATGGATTTATTATGATTAGAATACAAGATATTAATTAAAAGAAAGAAAATTTGTAAAATTTTGGAATAAAAGGCATATTATTATTATTATTATAATAGTCAATCAATATGATTGGAATATCAGTATAGTTTAAATATGAAAATATAACTTTACATATATGTATTGCGTTATTGCTCGCCCATAGTGTTTATATGTCGAATGTTATATTTTTTTAAACATGAAAAGTCTTTATTTGGTGATGATAAATTTTGGGGAGAAGTCGCGTGTCAAATAGTTTTTATTTCAAGTTGAAATTTGTTGTCTGTAGCTAAATTGAAATTATTTCTTTAAAATATTTTAGAGTGATGATTATTTATCATTTTAAAAGTACAATCTCTCGCTCGTCTTCAAATGCTTTTGGGATAGGAGCTTCACATTTAAGCATTGTAAAGCGTTGGTGTCAGTAATTTCTTTGTAGCCGTTTTCCTTCTATGATGAAATTCATGAAGGTCGATCCTCAACTGTATTCACAGAGAAAGTGTGATTACTGTCCGATGACTAATTAAAGAAAATCGGCGTATCAATTATGAGGAGACTTGAGGACATTCAGGGATTGGTGTTTTCTCCAAAAATGGTGCTGTCCGCACGACCCCACTTGAACAACTAAAACAGTTAATACTGAGTGGCTTGACGCACACCGCGAACAAAACAGAGTCATTGTTGGCTTCTGAAAACATATAGCTCGTAATTCATTCCGCACACAGTCCAGACATAGCTCAGTACGATTTCTTTATTTTCTTATAAAAGTCAAGATTTAATGAGAGTTTTGACATTACGTGGCCCTAAAAGGCAGTGATAGTTTTCCAATAGCACGTAAAAAAGACCTTTAGACCAATAGTCCTTCTGTTTTCTAAAAAAGGACGAATGAAAAAGTATTTTTCAAAGCAGTAAATATATTATTATACAAATAACTTGTTAAATTCAAATTCAAAATCATTTATTCAATTAAGACACTAAGTGACATTTATGAACGTTAAATTGAAGCTCCAGATAAAACTCATGGATCGACACAAACAGACGCCATAGATATACTGTATTGTCAAGTTGAATTAGGTAAAAATACCTGATTCACTGTCTGCCTGTGTCGATCCATAATCTCCAGTTTCCAAAATTCGTAGAGCCTTGTGAGAAGAACACTGGCAAGGAAACTCATGGCCACTCTTTTTAAAAGTCAGAAAATCAATTATAATAGATTACATGAAAGGTGAAAGAGTGTACAAGTAGTTGCCACCTGATTTTCATTTTATTAAAATGCTCTAAAAACTAACGTACTGCAAAAAAAATCACTCAGTGATACCATATACCGAGATACTGATAAAAGTCACTACTAATAATAGCCACGCATTATTTTCAACTAACAAAGGTTTCTTAATAGTTAAGCTCAATTACAGGAGAAAGAAGTTTATGGGTATATAATAAAATAACACCCTGAGCCCATGACTGTTTGTCGTTCAGATAATCGCCGATCGCATAGTAGGCCCTCTTGATGCGGTGATTTTTTACAGTTAGCTTGAATTTATCTATAGGAATCTCAGTTACATGTGCAGAGTTTTATTATAAAATCGTATACCAAGACCTTAGAACGAATTGTGAAACTTATGTAAACGATAATAGGTACCAACGAGTTTAGATTTGCCTCTCGTTTTAATACTGTGTTCATCACTGTTTTTGTTATAATCATTAATGTCATGCCTAACAAACATAATATTAGCAAATATATACTGCAATACAACAGTCAAAATATACACATCCTAAAACAACTCTCGACGAGATACTCTAGAACTTAAATTGTAAATTGAGCGAATGGCTCGTTTTTGTAGAACGAAAATCGTTTCAATATCAGCCGCCCTGCCCCAAATTAGTATAACATAAGACATGACGCCGTGGAAGTAGATAAAGTAAACTAACTTTTTGAAGTGAAACTTCTTTAGGCGCATGAGGGTAAATTTTTTACAAATGTAACGTCACGCAAGTATGCAACGGAAGTGTCGAAAAAGAGAGAGAGAGCGATCGAGACCGATTGAGAGAGACAAGGCAGGGCGAACGTAGCATGAAGCAACTAGCGATGGAGTGTGAGAGTCGGGAGCAAGCAAGTGAGAAAGATCGAGAGAAAAAGTGAGATAGAGCGATTGTCGTATCACGCACAGTGCCATGGAGCGAGAGGTGGGAGAGAGCTATAGTGAGAAAGATTGAACGAGAGAGAGAATAAGGGATATTGAGAAATAATACATACTATATTGGTTTGTGTATTCGTTTACTAGTTAATTATTAGAACTTTAGATGGCAAATCTGTCGCATAATGTCATTTGCAGTAAACGCAGATTTTTCATCTATTTACAATATTATTAGCACTTATGCAGTGTATAAACAGTGAGTTAAATTTATAAATAAACTTTATGAATAATATTTTATGATAAATTTTAAAGTCGTCCTATGCTAAGCAGTTACTCGAAGTACGTAAGTAGTATATCTCTTATCTTTTTGTTTATTTACAATTTTTAGGCTAATTGGCTTGAAGGTTAGATAGTTTTAATATTTACAAATAACATGTTGCATTTCATTTCATTCAATAAATCATTTTCAATAAAAAGAAGTTTCACTTCTGACATGTGTACTTTGTACGCACGCACTTTTTTTTATATATAAATGAGCTACTTGNCTGTGCGTTGATCTCTGGTTATCTTAGTCAGACAACCTTCTCTTTTATGTATATGTATATGTATATATATACGTATGTTTTTTTATATATGTGAGTTTTGTTTGACTGTACATTTTTAAGTGTCCCCATACGGCATTGTGAAAATAACCATAACATAAAAATCTATATCCATGCACGAATCCACTCACGTCTTAAGTAAGACTGAATGGGGGTTGACTGTGTGGGTACTTCTTTACGTGGACCTCTATTAAATATATTTATGTATATCTCTATGCCAATTTTCACTCAAATCGGTGCAACGGTTAGTCGTGGAAGCGTAACATACAGACAGGCAGAGTTACTTCATCATCATGTTAGCTGAAAGACGTCCACTGCTGGACATCGGCCTCCCCCAAGGCTTTTCATAACACCCGGTCCTGTGATGCCTGCATCCAGCGGTTTCCTGCGACCCTCACCAAGTCGGCTGACCATCTTGTAGGGAACCTAGCGGAAAGGCCACGCTTCGTCGTCTAGTACGTGGTTGCTCCTCCAGAACTCTTTAATGTGCCCTGTCCACTGCCATTTAAGTCTGGCAATTCTTAGAGCAATATCGGTGACTTTGATCCGTTTGCGGATCTCCTCAATCCCGATTCGATCACGCAGTAAAAATCTGGGTAGTGATCTCTCCATTGCTCTTTGTGCGATTTTGAGTCTTCTTATCAGGCCCATTGTGAGTGACCACGTCCCTGTACCATAGGTCATCACTGGTAACACACATGAGTTAAAAACATTCTTTCGTTATGAGACATTGTGGTATTTCGGACGAGAAAATATCACACATCTTTTCGAACGCCGCCCATATAAGTTGGATTCGATGATTGATCTCTTTCTCAAAGTTGGGACCTATGACCACCCATAGAATTATAGAATTCTTCAAAGTTACGAATTTAACAAATAACATTAGTATGAATATATTATTATTTTCAGGAAAAAGAAAGGAAGATTAGAATATAAGTCGGTATGTATTTTTGCAGCTATATACCTGCAAACGACGCACTGATTAAAGACATTTAAGCACTGTGGGATCGACGGTCAAAAAACCCGCCGAAGTTTCCCAAACGCGGCCCTATCCAGCTGAATTCTCCTGTTCATCTAGTCCTTGAAGTTGTTTTACCTAACTACAAAGTCTACGGTCAAAATCTTACCGTGAGAGAGCCACGTTTCGGCATGAATGGGCCGGCTCGACCTTGCGCTATGTTTCCACGAGTGAGTGAGAATACTGGAGGGCCATACTCCAATTCCTCTCCCCATCCCCATCTTCAACCCCATCCCCCAAATGCCGGCAACGCACTTGTGACGCCTCTCGTGTTGCAGATGTCCATGGGCGGCGGTAATTGATTACCATCAGGCGATACGTCTCTGAGATTACCCGCGACTCATAACAAAAAAAAAGTCTGCCCGAGGTACACATATTTCTGCACATATTCGAAAATGGCATTGTGTACAGTGGCCGGTTCCAGTAGTACATGTTCATTGAACATGACCTTGGTTTTGCACAAGTTCACCCGTAGGCCGATGCATACAGAAGAGTCAGCCAGTTCGTTTAGCATCTGTTGTAGGTCACACAGCGTCTCTGCCATGATAACAATGCCGTCCGAAAACCGCAAGTGGGAGATGTATCCGCCATCGATATTTATGCCACGTCCATTCCAGTGCAGCGTCTTGAATAAATCCTCCATTGCATGTGTGAACGATTTCGGAGAAATAGCATCCACTTATCTCACTCCTCGATGCAAAGATATGGGCTTTGTTTGCTGTTTCTGTACTTGGACGGACATGGTGACGGCTTCGTAGAGACATCTCACCACTTGGATGTATCGCCACGAACATATAACTAGCACCCGGTTAAAAAAAAAACCAGTCCAATCCAGTCAAAAAACTACCACATAAAATTACGTTACACACTTATTAATTATGATATAGGCAATAAGTAACAGTATGCCCAGAAGTTTACACAGCCAATGCTGGCGATAAAGATTTTTAATTTTGTTGTGCCAACATTATCATATGGCCATTAACCCTTATTCATTATATGTTTATCGCTTTATAAATGATTCCGCTCTGAACTTTATTGTCCTAATACTCTCAAACTAACAATTTACTCTCAAATCAGACACATTGTAAATGAACATATTTTATTCTGCTTGTTCTTGAAGTTTGCTTTTATAAATTATGAATCTAAGAAGTCAACTCCTAAAATCATTTGCCATCTCTTCAACTGGTATTTCGGAATCAAGAGACATGGTAATATCGTATATAAAAACTATTATGTTACTTAATAAAAATATAATGTTAATCATTTGTACTTTGGGATGGTGCGGAGAGAGGGCTCGAGGGTCTGACAACACGCAGAGATGTCCCAATAACACAACGCCACTTGTCACCGCCGGTGCTACATTCTCAAACTGCTCTAAGATATAACCAATAGCCATCAAGAAGTGCCCGAAATACGGCAAGTATACTCTTAAGGCAGATTGTATACTCAACATTTGAATGTACTATTAAAAGATAGCATAATAGTAACCGTTCTGAAGCGTCCTCTTTGTTTAAATTTTTTTTATTGGACTTTTCATTTGACAACCACTGAAATGGCTTCATTAGTATCAATGTACACTTTGAACCACTAGAAGGTTAGTTATCGTAAAGGCATGTCCAATTAATGATGAGATTATTTACAAAGCATGGACGAACATTTTCACAGAACCTTGCTTTTGAGGGGAAATCTGCTTTCATACTCTTTTTCTTGCTTATCATTGAGACATCTTTTGAGTTTAAAAGTAAATATTCTTGGGGGATGAGTCTTCCATTTGCTCCATTATTTCAAATTTCAGTGATAGGTCATTTGTAACCGTTTTAGTACTTTGATTTCGATGCTTATCGTTTTGAATAATCATACATTTTTCTGCATCGTTATACATATTGTTCTAGTATTGAATGCATGTTTTCACGTTTGTTCCATTTTATTTTTGTGAAGTGCGGTAAGTTGAGGTTATGTTTAAATGTCATTTAGAGTTCATAAACAATAATATGTCTAAACTCTTTGCATAAAGTAGAGGTACTTTAAACTCTTTAAACAGGAAAATGTACTAAACAGGTTATAAGTCGGTATGGAACCTTAAGTGTAGTGTATTCTTAGTTTGAAAATGCGGCAAATTAGAAACTCACGGCTATATTGTATTTAAAAATTAGAGTAACGATTTTAACTAAATGTTTTTGGTTAATACATATTTTGAGATATTAATTTGAGAAATATAGTCAGACTGCAGTGTATGCCAAAAGTCTGCAGCAGTGAAAAATATTCCTCTTTACTTCAAGGGGGAAAACAATGCTAACGAGCTCTTACTCTGAAGAACAATAGTGCATTAATACAGGTAAATACTTAAGAACTGCTCTGATTCTTCAAATTATTCATTTAAATATACATGTTAGATTCTATAGTAATCAAACACTTTTTTCAATAAGTTTGTTTATTTAACTTGATGCAGGCAAATTAATAATTATTACTTCATAAACATTATACTTTAAGTTGATTTTATTTTTTGCTGATGACGTTTCATAATGAACTAGCCAAAGCATAGTTCATAACTTTCTATTACAAGTTCTTGAGGTTTGTTTTGAATGTCTTTAATCAAAATATCTCTGATTGGAAATCTGTTCACATTATCACATTGAACCACAATCTCTGCATATTCGTAATTTTTTTTCCCTTCGGTATATTTATGAGTGCTAGGTAATATAAAGTAGGTTAACGGTGTCTTGTCTGAAGGGAAACGATCAACCAACAATTCATTATACATCGATAGTGTAGGATAATATGATGTTGGATTACCTGGAGAGTGAACGTTAGGGGCCAGACTGTGGTACCGCAACGTTTGTCTAGCATAAGTCGAATATGCTTGAAGCCATCTCACCTGTCGTTCTGTTATATTGTACAAATCCATCATATTTATATTAACCTGACTCAACCAAAACGGTTCACTCTTATACGTGTATCCTTCAGGTGATTTATCGACATTATTTTTGGAAACTGTACCATTATACAGGAACTTTTCAGATTTTCTTTGGTGTAGCAGACAGGTTTCTTTCTTGGAGTTGCAGAATACATCCATGGGCAATGTTGGGGGACCCATTAAACGTGTATGATTCATAGCTTTATCAGGTAAGAACTTGCACGGGAAGCCAAATGGTACACCTTCTTCATATTCAGTATCATCGTAGTCGCTTCCTTCTAAGCCATATGTTAATACACTGGGATCATATGAACATTTACAAATACCTGGCAAGCCAGGTGCTCCCGGAGCGCCAACCGAGCCTGGTGCACCTTTTGGGCCACTTTTGCCTTCCGGACCTGGAGGTCCAATAGGTCCCACCTTTGATTCACCTGGTAGTCCACTAGGACCAGGAATACCTCTATCACCTTTGTCACCTTTGCAACCCGGCTCTCCGACCAGGCTATCCTCTAAAACCAATTTGCAGGTTCTAAGGTTAGTTGTACACTTGTCTTCCGTGATGATGGCAGATACATTGTGAAGCACTATTAATGACACAATTACTGTAGGTCTTAACAACTTGACGTCCATTGTTACGCGTAGCAACTTTAAAATTGAATTGAAATAACATAACTATTTGCTAATATTTATAGTGGATACAAATTATTGTTATTTGTGGCTCTTTCCGGGTTTGCGGTTAACCTATTGAGTGACTGATGAATTTGTATTATACTTTCCTGTTAATAACTCTTTTAATTAAAGTTGGTAGGTAAATAACAAAGGGTGGGGCAGAAAGATATTTTTTGTAAATGTTCTGTATGTGACGAATCAAATTCTCTGCAATAATTTACTTACAATTATAACTAGGTAGTTAAATACTAAAGATATGGTCGCTATTCTAAGTACAATCTACCAGCGAGTCTTTACGGATTTAAAGAGTGCTTACAGGGCTGTAGTCTAGCGGTGTTTATTTTTATTTAGGTGAATTTAAATTCATTAGATTTTAAAGAGCACTTGATACATTTTTATATTATTTTGTTATCTAACTTAATTTATTTTATTACGATACCACAGAGATTTAGATTTATTAATCCATTTCTATACTAATATTATAAATGCCAAAGTGACTGTCTGTGTGTCCCCCTTTCACGGCTAAAACATTACACCGATTTCAACGAAATTTGGTATGGAGATACTTTGATTCCTAAGGAAGGACGTAGACTATTATATTTTATTGCGACAACATATATGCGGGCGTAGCCACGAACAAAAGCTAGTAAGTAAATAAAAGCTAGTATGTAAATAAAACATAAGAAACTAAATTTTAGCGAGCAAAGCGGCAAGCAATATAAATTTGTGGTTCCAAATATACATCTAAGTACATAACAGTGAGTAAAGATATGATTGATGGAAAAAACTTGTCATATTTTGATATAGAAGGCTATCGCTTACTAGATGACAATTTGCATGTCGCCAGTCTTATTCCGGTGGAATATGACAACGTATGAAAGATCGCTCTGCCAATTTTATTGCTTTAGACTTGTGATTTTTTGATACAAAGTTAAATAGGTTAAGTAAAATAATCGAGCCTCTAGTCAATGACACTTTTTTTGTGCGAAATCCCCGCTGGATACCACTAACTGGTGGCTATGTCGGACTCGAACCGACTAACAACCGCACGCCGTCTCGGGTACTAGGAGCCGGGTAACCAGGTGCACCCTCTATAGGAAATCCCTGAAACTCTAACGATCCTTGGGTTTAACTTGGGTTTAAATTACGGTTTGTCGATGGGCTCCTTCCTGTACAGGAAGCCCGATGTTCCTTTCCTACTCAAAGAATAGGGTGCGCACGCTTCGTGATCCCGCGCCGTTACTCCGGCCTGCGTCTGATAGGATGGTAGTGGCAAATAATTGTTCACGAAGGATTTCCCTTTGTGAACAAATATTATGACTCGTTTGACAAAAATTTCTGCTCTACGAGAGCAGTTTTAAGTTGAAGGAACCAAAAGCAATAGCTTGGGGTGAGATCTGGTAAGTAAGGGGGACCCTCAGGCAGTTCAACTAATGTGATTGTCTTTCCGCAAATTCTTTCTTCAGCTTGTGTGAATAATGATGCATAGTATACTCTTTTACAGGTCTTCCATTCATTTTCAAACATAACTGGTTTAAGTTAACTTCATACATCAAAATCTGTTCCAAAAAACAGTCGCCATCAATTTCCCAGTCGAAAAAACAGTTTTTGCTTTTGAAGTTTTGACGGTATTTTTGTTTCATCAGAGCGTTTAAAATGTTCATTCGAACTCGTTTTTCATTTTTGACACGTGGACAGCTTCTTCATGCCTAAATAAATAATAAATAAAAATTTTTAATGTAAAATAAAATAATAAATGTATATTATATTACCTTTCAATGTTGCATTGTGTATAGAAATGGTGTGCAATGCTCTATTATACACTAATTTATATATGAAATTATATATAACGACTAGATGAGCCACGCATTGTTACCTGCGGTAAAACTTCAACAGCAGGTAACGCCGCGGGTCGAATCAATTAGCCACACAAATAGTTCATTTTTATTGAATTCTATTCTGAACCATTGTCGAATCCTCAGGAATACACACAATATATTTTTTTTAATGTTTTAACTATTTAGGAGGAACTAAGTCACTTACACACGCTCAGAAGATTTATATATAAAAAGATAAGGTACACTTAAATATTTCTTTCTTAATAAACAACGATGTAGTACATTCTTGTTATTAAGCGAGTTGTAAACCGCATCGGTAGGCAAGTGCAGTTAACGGCAACTGGTTAAAGCACCATCGAAATTACACTCAAAAGTCTTCATTTTAAACGATTATTAGCCATTTTTATTTACCAAAAAGTCAGTCATTTCCTCCCTAGCTCATATAAATTTTTGAGTAAGGTAAATCACCCAAATTCAAGACAACAGTTTGTGGATCACACACAGTATTGTCCCGTGAAGGATTTGAAACCACGACACTTGGCTGTAGCGACCGTTTAAACCACAAGACCAAAGGTGCAGTCGGTTTTAGTATTGATATGCAAGCAATGGAAAGGACAGACCTAAAACATTGCGTTAGATTATAGTAGCTTTTAGTTGCTGTGCCGTTACCTTTGAGATAGCAGATTATACCTCTCATGAGGATATACGGTGACGAGACATTTTTTACCTATCACAAAAAAGCATCTTACTCTAATGAGCGAGTTTATAGTCTATCTAGTTACTGTTAACAGCATTTAACAGCTCACTACTGAACAAAGGCCTTTTTTACACAGGGAATGCATTCTGAACCATGCCGTCTGTGGGGGGAGGTGGGAGAGGGACAAGAAGGGCATGTGTGGGACTCCCGTTGAGCTATTCTACCCACTAAACCCCGTGGCGGCCTACCTCAGCAATCGGGAGGAACTCCAGGAATGCATCTTCTTTTTTTTATGTATTGAACTGCCAAAATGACTCTACTTCTAATGGAAAGCATAAGCAGAATCCAAGAGTGATAGTCACCATACTCACTGCGACTGCAGACAATGCAGTAAGGTAACCCACACTATGGCAACCTAGTGATGCTTCTGCATTACTGGGCCTCCGGTTTCGCACTCATCAACGAAACACGACAGCATGAACGCTGTCATTTTATGTTGATTTTCTGTGCGAGTCTCTTTTCTCTCTTCTCTTCCTCAACTCTCGCTTTTCTAATTTTCAGAGTCCCCCCTGCCGTACCTCATGACTGAGGTACATCCTGGGGTAACCAGAGTCAACACCTGGGCAGGTCGCTGTCCCGCCTCTAACCGCTCTATATAGTAAGAGTCAGACCATCGACCCGCGTTAGACGACACCGCCAGGGCGTACCGGGGTGTCACCGGTTTTGGGTCGTTTGCAGTGACCACATCTCCCTTCTCTAGATGTGGTCACAATGACCCTCAAGCGACGAGCTATCGTGTTGGACATAGGCCTGTTCTTAGAAAGCAGATTTTTGCCTATATATCACGCTGGCCAGGTGGGACTATTGGATTACTTTTCCCTAACTTTTTGCGGTGATAGTTCAGCGTTGATTACTCTTTTAGTCACCTGTTACTTAATAATGAAAATGTATAATTAATGTAAAGAATCTTAGAATATTTAAGGAGCAGCTAACCCTTTAATGTTAATAATCAATCGTATCGAGTGCTCGTTGACATTGACAACATCATCTCATCGGTCGATACTTGGCAGTTTGTCAAGTTTTGTCTTGCCCTTGTGTATCAATGTCGAGTAATAAATTATTCTATAATGAGACGGTTACCTTTCTGCGAATAATTTCGTTAATTTAATTGAGAAAATCCAGTAAATCTATAATTAAAAAAGAAATCATTTATTTTATAATTTCATATAAATCAATGGGCCCTTCAATTTTGTTCCAATGTTTATAAAGTCTAAAATTTTTTTTTTATGACTTGATGTTTAATTATGAAGTATAATTATGACTTTATTAGATACATCTAATAAAGTGATAATTATTTTAATTATTTATACATATATAGATATATAGATACATCTAATAAAGTCATAATTGTTTACATTAAATACTATTACTATTACACTACTAATTACTATGGGGCTGTAATAAATAAACAATATTTTTTCTTCATTTCTCTTCTTACAATCACCAATCCGTGCAATATGAATTTTTATTACAATACAAAATAGCACAAGAATACAGCAATTTTTAGAGGGCTGGAATGTCTAAATTAGACGTGAGTCTGCTGCTGTGCTCTGCTCAGATAACCAGGCACTCACCCCGCTGACACATAGCTTTGCGGTTTTAGAAAGTTACACTATAATTTAATGGATAAGATACAGAATTGTGGCAAAATTATGGTAAAAGAAAACACTGTAAAACTAAATTGGGAGCTATGATATATGTATGTTCCCTGTCGGAGTCGGCAGTTCGATCAGGGGGGGTGGCGTCGACAGTTACCGTTAATATTGTCAACACTTTCAGCATCCTCCCCTGGCGGGCAATCGGGGCAGCCCTTAAATATCACAAGGTGTCACCCTATCTGCGCGTCAGGGCTGTACATGTGGTTTCTCAGGGCTCTATATTAGGCTGTGTTATGGAACCTCGCATATGATGCAGTTCTTCGCACCAGTCTGCCCACTGGCCTAAGTGTCGTTTGCTATGCGGACGATACCCTAATACTGACTAGAGGGTCCCGTTTTGAGGAGATGCTTCTGCTTGACAAGTAGGTGGTGGCTTGTGTTGTGGAAAAAATTCGAGAGCTGGGCCTGAGTGTGGCGCCTCAGAAAACTTAAGCGATATGGTTCCATGGTCTACGCAAGCACCAGGAACCATCCAGCTCATGCCTCCGGGTTGATGACACAGAAGTCCAGGTGGGCCAGTACATGAAGTACATAGACCTCCTTCTGGACAGTTGGAGCTTCGAAGAGCATTTCACTGCCTCCACAAGGGCGTCGTACGATCCATAGTCCTCTATGGGGCGCCCACCTGATCTAAAGACTCGGCGTGTTCCTCCCGCTGTAAGGCTCAACTCAGGAGCCTGCAGCGACTAATGGCCATGCGGATTGTACGGGGCTACTGCACGATTTGGTACGAGGCAGCGACGGTCCTGGCGCGATCGCCATCCTTTGACATTCCGGCCGATATGGACACGATGGTCCAAGACCAAATTCGTTCTGTCGAGAGACAGCTCTGAACCATGAGCCCGGAATGCTCCGGCAGAACGCGCATACGCAGGATCTACGCACTTGGTGGGCACGGCACGAAATTCAAGGCTGTGCTAGCGCTATCGGAGGCGTCTAACTGTGTCATCTACCGATTTACTCTGATACTCACCGGGAGAAAAAAAAACACTTTCCTATCAGCTCCACACGTATTAGATTTTTGAGAATATATATAAGCTTACGTACTCTTTTTTATAATTGCTCAATGTGCTCTTAAAACTAAAATGTCTATCAATCATCACACCTAGATATTTAACACTATCCGTAGCCTGCAAACTGGGACAGGAACCAACCCACGCATTGTTATTTAGACACGTATGACAAAGCATACCAAAATTATTTTCTTCCGCTCCAGGACCTCTCATAAATAATGTCCTATATCTAGTTTTGCATTAAGGATTAAAAAGTTATCTTGCCACCATCTGTTGACTATGTCAAAACCTTTTTAACCGTAAGAAAATCTTTAACCCAAGTATCACCCCAGAACAATAAAGCTGTGTCATTCGCGTAATTGTAGATTTTATTAGGAAGAAGATCTAGACCTCTGACATAACTCGTTTATATAAGCTATGAAAAGGGTAGGAACTAATATAAAATATTTGGAAGAATAAAGAAAACATAAATATAAACATAATAAATTATATGAAAGAAAACATATTTCATATACATTCTATATTATATTTTTTATATTAAAATATTTACACTGGCTTTACACAAAAAATAATCAAACTTAGGAAAACTTTCACTCTATAAAAATGGTATGCAAATCTATTGTTGTTTCATCCAATCGAAACATTTTTCAAGTAGTATGAACAAATTAGCGTAAATATTTTTAAGTTGTCTTAAAATTGGACCGAATTAGATCATACGCTATAAATATTATGGTGATCGTCTACTTGTTTCACTAATCTAATCGTAAAAATATATTTATTTGTTAGTATAATCGTTTTTCAGGTAAAGCAAATTTATAAATGTTGGTATAGCTACGCATAAGTGGACAGGGTAGGTTGTTACTTGGTTTCCAATGGATACTTGTAAAGCTGCTTAGCCAAAAATGTACAGAGTCTTAGAATGTGGAAATGTCCTTTCTCCACGCTTCGTCAGTTGCGATGGCAATGCGATATTTCCAGTTAACGCTCTCGTGTGACGAGAGACATGGACGGTTGAATTCATATGTAGCCTAACATGCGGAAGGGACAATCCTAGTTGCTCATATGTATTTTTTATCGCCTGAAAAATAAGATTAACAAGTTAATAAAAAATATATTCAACATGATTGATAGAATACCGGAAAAAATACTTTAAAAGTATATTTTTAAAGTGTCTATTTGAATATAATGGATCAAGTGAATTTAATAGATTACTGAGATTACTCTGTTGCTCTCACTTTGTTTCTAGTTCAATAATCACAAAAATAGATATACTGACTTACCAAATTCATATTACCTCTTAAGAGAACCAACGAACGTATGTGTATATTTTACTTATATAGTTTTTGATGTAATGTTTCCAATCTACTAATTTCGTTTACATAATTTTTAATATATATATAATATTATATATATTATAGATATAATATTATACAGATATGATGTACATTCCAGTGTTACTCAACGGGCTGCAAACACGCTTTAGTCATAGTGTTGCGGGTCACAGTCACAAGCAAAAATTATTTAGTGGTAGGTGTAAACAACAAACATAATTCCAAATTGGCGATGTATATCCCTTAATAATGGAAAAAGACAAGATACACAATTAAACTATTATTGGCGTGACTTTTTTTGTTATGCTAATGTAAGAGCTTTCACAAACATTAATTTTGATTTAAGTTTGAACTAAAATGTTAATCCGAATATGCTTAATGAGATTTTTGATACCGTGAACGCTTTATCAAAACTTTGTCAATATCTGGCTTGTCGCTAACCTTATGACATCAGCTAGGTGAGAATCAGTTAAGTTTGTTTCTGTACATGTTATTAGAGTTTTTAATTTTTGAAAAAAAAAACGATTCACTCACGTGCCTGAACCCAAACAATGTTGATAGGATTTGGGCACTTCTTTGGACAATTTTATATTTTTTGGGAACAATGCTCCAAAATTCCACATATTACCTGTTTTCTTTTTTTTCTCTAAACAGAACTTCTAGGTTGGTGTCATATTTAAAATCGATCAATTCATTGAACAACTCTGGATAATTAAAATTTAAAACCGAAGCTAACCCTAAGATATTAGTTGTTTTTAGATGCCATAGATTTTCTATTAATGACAAACATTTCTTTTTCTTTCTTTCGAATCACAAGTTATATAATTCGAAATTATGGAATAGTTTTTGTCGGAAATGTTGCTTTGGTCCTCTGTAGTTGGAAAATTATTATAAAATAAATGGAAAATTTTGCAGTAGTTTGTTCTGTATTTTTTTTTATAAAGGACTTAGCTTTTCTTCAAAAGCAGACACTATGGCATATGGGAGACTATATTATTTTCTCCTTGTAAATTCCGATTGAAGCTATTTAATTTTTCTGTGATATTACATAGAAAGAGACCACCACTCATTATTTTGTTATGCCGGGTACACTTTATTATTATGCTCTAAAACAGCATTATTTCATGACGTAAAGAAAAAATCTTTCCAAAACTTTTTCTCGACTACGCCATCGCACTGAGGTATGTAAAAGAATATCGTTATACTCACTTCCTAGTTCTTCCAAAAGGTTCTGAAATTTTCTGAGGTTTAATACTTTTCCTCGTATATAATTGACAATATTGATAACTGTTTTCATTTTTTTTAAACAAAATAATAAATTTATTTACTTGTATAGATGTTTAGATAAACACGGTTAAGTCTCGATCATAACTGATAATAATAATAATAAATCTCTTTATTTACTCTCACAAAACTTCTTAGGGTAAATTATAAAATGCAACATATTCAAGCAAATTTGTGAAAGTCTGGTGCCTGAAATAGGTTTAAAAAAACTTGTAGTTACAGGTCACCAGAGCCCTCCCGTAGCAACGAATATTTACATAGCTACTTATCATAAATTTACAATTATATGTTTAAAGGAGTAACAAAATTAACAAAGTTAATATAAAAAAAAGAAAAAAAAATGAAAACAAAGGAAAAGAACGTGTTCTTAAACGAGAATTGTGGTACTCACGTTCGCAGCGCATTTAATGTAATAAGTAGTGAAATAATCCATACCACCTGCCAGCGCTGATGCGCTGCAGTGCTGATAAGCAAAATACACAGTCAAGGATGTCACAAATAAGCGATATAATATCGGCGCAGAAGACACTTGAGGAGATCTTTTTCAGGAAGATGTCAGATATTGAATCTCAGATACAAAGTGCTGGTCCAGGCAAAGACACCGTAGCCAAGGTCGCAGAGGAATTTCGTAGTTTTCGAGAGCTGATTTTCTCGATGCTTGGCTTGCTCCAAAAGCAGATAGGCGAGTGCTCAAGACAGATCGACGACATAGAGACCAGACAACGGCGTAAATCGGTGATTTTCTTTGGTGTCGAAGAGTCTGAAAAGGAGGACTGCAAGGCTGTCGTGCTGCATCTCATCAATAACCACTTAAGCCTAAAGAACGTAACTGCTTCTTCTATCAGAGTCTGCCACCGACTAGGAGCGTTAAGTAAGGAACGTCGCGACCAATGCTAGTAAAGTTTTCCAGTGTAGATAACAGATCATTGGTATTGAAAGAAAAATCAGGGCTGAAGTGTTCTTCTGTCAGTATTAAGGAGTTCCTCACAAAAACCAGGCAGTCCATCTTCGCCAAGGCTAGGATACATTTCGGGGTTTCTGCTAGCTGGACTCAGAATGGCATCATAGTATCAAGGTCCCTGGTGATATCTTGCACAAAGTCACGACCATCGACGAGTTGAATCCGCTACTGGTGAAGTACCCGAAAGCACAACCGACTTCCTTGGGGTCTGGTGACCGACCCGGGGGAGATATCAGATCTCGTAGACAACAATAACAATTATTCACTGACACTTAAATTTTTATTTTTTCTGGCTATTCACATTATTCTCCTTTAATACAGTTTGGGTTTATTTTAGCCTGCTTGTCTTAATTCAAATACTCTTTGTAAACAAAACGCTAATCTCCTTTATGTAACACAGACTAAAATTTTTTTGACTTTCACTATTGTTTTGTAATTGAAATGACAAAATATTAATATACCCTCTTTCTGTTCATTGTGATAGCATATATTTTGATTCTACCGTTCATTCATTAACATTGTCTTCGTTTGTTTTTTTGTGTTCGTATTGGGAACTGATGTAAAATGTATCTTATGTTGTATTTTTCTGTTTGGTTTTTGTTTTTTCTCATTTTCTTATTGATGTAAGCTGGCGGGTGGTGCAGAGATACTAACGGTGTACCGGAACATCTGCACATTATTAATTATACACATATTTTTATTTACTTTTTTATATATTTTTTTTATTCATTTTTAATTTTGTACATTTAAAATTTATATGTATCTATGTCGTCTGATAGCGAGTGTTATGTTTCCGCCTGTGAATCTGAAACCGGTTTAAGTGATTAAAGCTTCTCCTCCTTATTAGATACCCTCGGAGATGTTCTACGCAACAGATTAAATTTTAACAATAAGCATTTATTTAATGTGTGTCACCTAAACGCCCAAAGTGTTCCTAGTCACTTCTCTGATTTGTACGAGGCGTTCTGTGATGTCAATGTTCACGCTATTCTGATTTCCAAGACTTGGCTCAAACCACATCTTCTCTCTACCTCTTATTCTGTCCCTGGCTTTATTCTTATCCGGAATGACCGGATGGAGAGAAGGGGAGGTGGCGTAGCTATTTACCTACGCACTGACTTTTCATACAAAATTATTTCATATTCCTCTTCTGTTGACTCTGCTGAATTCTTATTCTTAGAAGTTTATGTTGGGAGCGTTAAAACTGTAAACTGTCCTTGGTGTTGTCTATTGCGCCCCTTGTGTTGGCTATTTCACTGAATTCGAATCAGTCCTGGAATCCTTGGGTACAGAGTATGCTCATCATGTTATCATGGGTGATTTTAATACCAATCTCCTAGATCAAAACTCCTGTCGTTCCCGTAAACTCCAACTCCTTTTTGAGTCGGTTAGCCTTAATGTTCTGCCACTACATGCCACGCACCACAACAAAAACGGCGAGGACACCGGGCTCGACTTAATTATCACTTCCAATCCGTCCCTTGTCTCCTCTCATGGTCAATTAGACGCTCCCGGATTCTCACACCATGACCTAATTTTTCTCTCCTATACCCTCAAAACCTCTAAACCCAAACCCAAAATCCTATACAGGCGTTGCTTCAAGTGAATGGACATCGATAAATTGAGTGACGATGCTTCACGTATAGTCAATACATCCTTGATCGAATCAACTTCTGTCGATGACAAGGTATACATATTCAACGAGGCAGTGACTAAGTTGTACGATACTCATGCTCCAATTAAAATGGTTAGGGTTAAACGACCGCCAGTACCCTGGATGACCAAAGATATACGGATGGCCATGAAACACCGAAATCGAGCTTTTAGAACTTTTAAGAGATATCGTGTTGAAGTCAACTGGCAACTATATAAGACTGCAAGAAATCGGTGTAACCAGATGATACGGAGCGCTAAACACCGCCATATTCTAGATAATATTTCTTCTTCCTCTCCTGCTGAGATCTGGAAGTTCCTTGGACCTCTCGGTATCGGCAGATCGCGGCATGTAGACTTTCCACAATCAGTAAGTCTCGATTCCCTGAATAAACATTTCACTACACGTTTTACGTTGGACGGTCTATCTGAACATAATACTCTTAATTATATCAATAGTCTACCGTGTTCTGGCTTAAGCCTTTTTCACTTTGGTCCAGTCGCAGAAGGAGAAATTGAGAAAATAGTCCTGTCTATCAAATCCCAAGCGGTCGGCTGTGATGGCGTAGGGCGGAGAATGATCACCACATTAAAAGTTCATCTCCTTCCCACTATTTCCCATATTATTAACTTCTCCCTCGTGTCTGGCACATTTCCTGCTTTGTGGCGTAAAGCGTATGTACGCCCATTGCCTAAAATTTCTAATCCGTCTCTTCCCAGTAATTTTCGTCCTATTTCTATTTTTCCTTTTCTCTCCAAAGTGCTAGAAGCCTGCGTCCATAAACAGTTCTCCCGCTTTATTTATTCTAACAACCTACTGAGTCCTCTTCAGTCTGGGTTTCGACCAGGCCATAGTACGGTTTCTGCCCTTCTTAAAGTGACTGGTGATATTAAGGCAGAATGGAAAATGCTAAGGTTACTACCGTGGTACTGGTTGATTTTTCCAATGCCTTCAATACTGTCAATCACGAACTCCTCCTTGCTGTTCTATCCCATTTCTCAGTCTCTCAAGAAGCGCTAAACTGGTTCTACTTTTACCTTCGGGATCGTCAGCAGTCAGTCATAATGGAAGATTGTTCCTCTGGCTGGTGTCGTCTTGATGCTGGCGTCCCCCAAGGCGGTATTCTTTCACCTCTTCTCTTTTCAATCTTCATTAATCTCATCACGTTAAAACCTCAGTGTTCCTATCATCTGTATGCTGATGACTTGCAGCTATATTATCAAACAGAGTTGTGCGATGTAACGTCCGCGGTTTCGAACGTTAATAGAGACCTGGCAGCCATTAAACACTGATCCGATATGTTTGGCGTATCGGTAAATCCAAATAAATGTCAGGGTATCATCATCGGAAGTAACCGTCGTATTAGCCATTAGACCTTGCTTCACTTCCACCACTTAGTTACGATGGTATGATTATTCCACACAACTTTCAGCTGGCGAAAACAGGTTGCATCTGTGGGCCAAAAAGTCACAGGCTCGCTACGGACTCTTTATAGGCTTAAGAACTTTCTGCCAACGAAAACTAAAGTAATGCTTGTCCAGACCCTTATAATCCCAATTATCGATTATGGTGACGTGTGCTAGTTTGACCTGAATGCAGATCTGCTCAATAAGCTTGACCGTCTTCTTAACAATTGCATTCGATTCATATTCAACTTACGGAAATATGATCACGTGTCCGAGTATCGGTCTCATTTGAAGTGGCTTCCAATTCGCCAACGTAGACAGACACGGGCGTTAACTACCCTTAATTCTTTACTCTTCTCTTCAAGTTCTCCTTCCTACCTAACTACTGAATTTCAGTATGTATTTTCAAACCACACCAAATACCTTAGGTCTTCCAACAATATGCTTGTGGAATGCACTGCCGGTGAACATCAGGCAAGCGCAAACAATAAATGCATTTAAAAAAATGGTTTATGAACATTATGCATTTTAATTAACATGATCATTAAACAGGGTATGCTGTGAATATTTTTTTTTGTTTATTTATTATTATTATTTTTTTATGCGTTTTTAGTTATGTATTTTGGTATGTATGTGTATTGGTATGTATAAGTATTCGTTACATGGGTAAGTGTGTATATGTGTATGTTTATATATGTTTATGCATATGTGTATGTACGTGTATGTGTGTATATATGTATGTGTGTATATAGGTATATATATATATATATACATATTATTATGTTGTGTGTATGTGTGTGGATATATATATGTATGTAGTTCGTTATATTCATTAGCAAATAATTAATTCAAAACTCATTGCACCGACAACTACCACTGTCTCTCCTATGCATTTCGATCCATCCTAAGGTTGCCTGGAAGAGGTTGCTTTTGGCAATAAGGCCGCCCTTTGTACACTCCGTCTCACATTTTATGTACTCTCTTCTAACTGTAATATTATAGTGTGCAAATAAAGAGTTTTCTATCTATCTATCTATGCTTCTACAATGTCCCACTCACCGCTCGGATTTTCTTCACTCAACCTTCTTCGTACAAGCTGTCCTACTATGGAACGAGATATAATATCAACTTATGTTTAGTTTTGTGCATCTACCTTGTGTTGGGTCTGCATTACCCTAAGGTCGACTGGTAGAAAATGCCTACGGCATTAAGTCCACTTTTTGACACTACTAATGTGCGTAAAGTATAAATAAATAAATAATTGTATACCAGAGCCTTCTTGTATGTACTGTAGTGTGTTTGAGAGTGAATATTTTTGTTTGTTGTATGAAAGCTCACGAGAACTCTGTGTATGGGAGGTGCAAACCCCACAATAAGCACAATCTAACTGTATGCGGTCAAAAGGGTCTCAGTAGCCTGATAGTCCAAGTTGTGATGATAGTTTGTAGCCGATAATTTGCATTTAGATTTCAATAGAGGAAAGAAGTTTAGGATTTTATTTAATTTATTGTAAAAGTAAGGACTCTTAAAACAGAAAAATCGTTGCGTGTGCGATGAGTTGAAAGCTTTGTATTGGCAGACTGTTCCCCTTCGACGTTTATCTTTTAGTAAATTCTGATCATGTCGCAATTAAGAATGTTGTTTGAGGACCGTATGCAGAATGAATGTTTGCTTAACCGTGAGTACGTGCTACTTCCTGTAAAGTTCGACTGCGGGGAATTGGAAGGAAAAACCAGCGCTCACTTTAAGGATCGCTCGTTGGGCACGTTCCACTTCAATAAGATGGGACTTTGCGGCACCTCCCCATGATGTTATACAAGAATCAATGAGGGACTGGCAAAGGGCATAATAGATCATTGTGATCACACGTTGATTTGCTGTGTGTCGAAGAGCTTTAAAAATGTAGATCAGCTTTCGCAATCTAGCAACGAGGTTGTTTATGTGAGGCCTAAATGTCAAGAATTGGTCTATCGTAATACCGAGGTATTTGATATTTCTAGTCTTTTGAAGAGTGGGGCATTGGTTCAAGGAAAGACCAAGGACACATGTAGTTGCAGAAATGGTGAAACAAGGCAACAGGTTTGACCTGTATGCAAAAGTAACATACTGGGTTTTTGATACGTTGAGAGTCAATATATTGGAATGCAGCCATTTACACACAGTATCAAACCTGCTCCATGCAGTGTCAAACACTTCCTCCCAAGAATCACCACTAAAACAAAGGGCAGTTTCATCTGCAAATGCGATAATTTTTCCTTGATGGAGTTGGAGCTTGCAGAGAACGTAAACCAAGAACAACGTAGGTCCAAGGATATTTCAATGTGGATTCCCAAATTCGATGGGGCGCTCATCGCTTAGCGTATTATCGATTTTTACTCTTTGTCTTCTGTTCGTCAAGTAATCCTCCAATAGTTTCAAGGGAAATATTCTTACACCAACGCAGTTCAACTTTTGTACTAGATTCGGAATAGACACTGTGTCGAATGCTTTCGCTAAATCAAGGAACACGGTTAAACATTTTTTTCTATTGTCTAAACTCGTTACATTCGTTTGCAAAAGTACATGTACCGCATCATTAGCAGACAAACCACGGCAAATCACAAATTGTGCAGCCGAAATAAGATTGTTTGACTCCAAGTACCCCGTCAACTGTCGATTGATAATACGTTCCAAGATCCTAAATAACGTTGGTAAAATTGCAATGGGTTGATAATTCGCGATACTGACTCTATCACCTCCCTTATGAATAGGTTAAATAACCGCTATCTTAAACGCCGAGATGCGATAGATGATAAACGATAGATGTGCACAATTGGAGCTGTGAGATAGTATACACCTTTTGATATTTTTTCCAGATATCTGATCCACTCCTAGAGCACATTTATCATTGAGGTTTTTGATTAGATGCGAAATTTTCTCCTCATCGGAGGGCAGAATAACAAAATGAACCGAGGGGAATGGATGGGGTATCATCACAGATCATTGGCACGCATTGAGTAGTTGAGGTGATGCGTTCAGCAATGTTCTTTCCAACCTCAACAAAGAAACCATTAACGTTGTTTAGACTCTCTTGCTGGTTATTGGGTGTTATGAGGCAAGAAGAATGGTCTCTTGTTTTATTAGATCCGCTTATAGATTTGATGACTCCCAAAGTAGTTTTTTTGTCTAATTCTCTGTTTTCATTACTGCTTTTATTTCTGGATTTACGGCTCGCGCGCTCAAATTTTGTTGATGGTTGAGGCAGTGAAATGTTGTTAAATTATATTTTTTTTAAACAACGCAAAGAATCCATTTTCGGTTCCAGTAATGCCATCTGTACACACACACACACACACACACACACACACACACACACACACACACACACAAACACACACACACACACACACACACACACGCACGCACACGCACACACACGCACATGCATACACACATACACATACATACACACATACACATACATACACACACACACACTAACACGCAATTTTTTGAATGTCAATATCATTCTGCTCTAAAATATTGCAAATAGTGTCTTGTTAATCTATGCCTCGGGTTTGACCTTGCATTGATAGAAATTTAAAAAATTGTTCAGTGATTAAATTATTTTCTGTACAATATCTAACAAACAATGAGCATTACGATTCAGCTGTTCTGCATCAGCATTGCGATACAGATATCCATATTTTTCATAGGGTTATTCGTTTCGTCCCTGGTGTTCTGTTCGTTGTTCCGCGATTCTTGATTGTCCTGATGATCTGATAATACCTCGACCTCGTCTTCTGGATGGCTGGAGTGTAGTAGCCAACCGCTGCATGTTGGATAAAAATAAAATAAAAAATACTCTATTGACACATAATTTAACATATTAAACATGTACTGATACTGAATAAATTAAGAGTCTAACAAACCACAAATAATATAATACTATGGATGGATGGAACGTACCACGGTAGAGTTATCTGTTAACTAGTTACCTATTGTTTATCTCGGCGCGCGCAGTTTCTACGATGGGTGCGAAATCTAAAATGATCCACAGTATTTTTGTAACTCTAAGTGGGTAAACCAACGAAGGCCGGGAGGACCGAACGTGGCCCGTGGCCGCAGGTGGTGCCGCGTGGCGGTGACTTGCTACGGGAAAAATAATTAAGAGAAATTTAAAATATATCTAATAGTTTTAATGAGCCTCTTTTGACCGCACTGATAAAGTTAACGATGATTGTTTATTAAACAAGTACTCGTTAGTTAACGATGTTGTTATAGCTGGGTATATAAGTTGGAAATTTTGAACGATACACAACAGAACATATTCAAAGTTTTATTAAGGCAATTATGCTGGAAGCAACTATAAGTGAAATCATAGACTCTGAATTTATTCGACCTAAACTCCGAGCGTTCAGAGGACGAGGCCGAGATATTATTAAATCTTCAGGACAATCAAGAATCGCGGACCAACGAACAGAACACCAAGGACGAAACGGACAACCCTATGAACGACGTGGACATCATGGCGAATATCTACCGAAAGAAGGGGTGGAAAAGGACTCGCAGCGAAAGAAACCAAAGACAAGCAGAGGAAAGCAGTGGAGACTATGAGTTTGTTCATATGGTTGAAGAACTACTGGGACAGCGAAGTGACCATGGTAGTAATGCTCCAATTCGTAACCCGCATAAAAAAGTATGCACTAACGAATTAAATGTTCACACTGGGCAAGTTAGTACGTCCTCTAAATACCGTAATGAAGGAATTTGTTTTTCACTTGACGAAGCAAATGCAAAGTTAAGAAAAAAATTCCTGGAAGAGCTTCAAAGAGTGCAAGTGCAAGTGAGTCAACCAAGTGACGAAGTAACTCCTCAAGCAAGTCAAGCCAACAAAGAACGCCGAGATGGAGTCAAAGTTTGTCGAATCGAAAAATGGTTAGAAGGTTTCGTTGTAGCACCACCTCAGAATATATTTTATACAGGACATTGGCGTAAGGGTCCCTTTAAATATTGGTCAAAGAATCATAATTTAATTAGGAATTCTCTACATAACATTAAGCAAAACATTTGTGATATGAGTGTTAAGGACATTTTTCTTAAAACTTGGAACATTCCAATGGAACGTCTTATTTATGTTGGTCCATGGAATGATTTATCAAATTATTACTACGACATACCGAATAGTATTAAAGTATTAAATAATTTATTATTACACCAATTTCCTGATAAATATGATCGTGAACAATTTGTTTTAAATTTATATCAAGTTCTTAATCGTTCTATTGCTACACGTAATTGTATGTTTATTTTAGGTGAAACTAATAGTGGTAAAAATTTTTTTTTTGATTGTGTTTGTCATGCTTTGATTAATTTTGGGTGTATGGGCAATTTTAATAAGTATGATAAGTTTCCTCTTCAGGAATGTGTTCAACGGAGGGTTATCATGTGGAATGGGCCTAATTTTGAATCTGCGTCTGAAAAGACATTAAAACTACTTTTTGGGGGTGAAACTTTTAATGTTAAAGTTAAATATCAACCGTATGCTTGTATGTTCCGTACACCTATCATAATTTTAAGTAACAATGATTATTTTCCTAAAACAGATGCTTTTCGCACTCATATGTTTAGTTATAAGTGGAAAAGGGCTCCTTTTTTGAAACATTATAAAAAAAAGCCTCACCCTTTAGCTATATTTTATATTTTTCTTAAATATAAGGTTATGAAGATAAGTACACTTGAAAAACGGGAAGATTTAATTCAATAAATATGTTTTACAAATATATTATTATTTTATTTTATTTCCATGTAGTATGTGTACGTGCGAACTTGTTATATACTACCTGTCAAAGGTATACATATACATGTATATGTATACCTTTGACAGGTAGAAAATTGTATAAAATATATTACACTCAAAAAACATAAGCATAGTCACAAAAACTATTTAAGTATTTTAATAATAAAATCTTTGTATATTTCGTTACTTCATATTTACGTGTACAGTTACAGTTTGCCTGTTTATTTTCTACTACAAATGTACCTATAATATCAGTAGTTTATTTTGAAGTTATTAAAAATAAGTCTCAGTGAAAGCTGTCTATTATATTTTTAAGCCAGCGCTCTAATTGGTTCCGGACGGTAGATCCCGTAGTTACCTTGTCCTGGGGCGATGCTCACTATACAACGCACGTTCACTGAGATTTGTACACAAGTCTCCTGAAGCCTCTATCTCCCGATATATACCGACTTAGTTTCTAATTTAACCGCTTACTCCTTCAAGAACTTCATCTTACCTATTTCATAGAGAATGTTCAAGTAATATCCGGCTAACAGCACTATTTTAGTAAAATTACAGCAGAAACGGTTATTTTTTGTTCAAGATAGTAAATTTTCGGTAATGAGAGACCTCAGGAACAGTCTAAATATTGTATACGATACTATCTTAATAAAAGGAGTTCCAACATAACAATATTGTGTAAAGATTATTATTATATTTGATATTATTTTTTACAAGTTTAATTTCCTACTAACACCATATTTGAAAATAAGGTAATGACGTCAAGCTTATAATACTTTCATTAAAGTATATATCTGATTAAAGAGCCGGTCTAATTAAGTAGCAACTGTTCAAGCACTTATCTATAAAAAAATCACCATTATGTAGCCAAGTGTCTATCCAAGAACATATGAGTTATACACGTATCAGTGTGCAAACTTTGGCCAATGATGATATACATAATTCTTTTTTATATATGCGCCTGGTAAAGTGATTCTAGTCTGCTTGTCACCATATTCATTGCGACAATGCAGTGGTGACCCGCACTATGGTGGGATATTGAGGTGCTTCTACATCATTGGCCCTCCGCTGTCGCATTCACCACCGAAACACGATAGCACTATTGTTTCCATTTTTTTTTTATTATTTTTTTTAAGACAACTCCCGCATTGGGAATATAAATTTCTGTGTCGCGGGGATCCTTACAAACATATATGAAACGGACGCAAAGTACACCCAGACTTAGAACAACAATTTATGGATCACACAAAGTGTTGCACCATGTAGGATTTGAACCCACAACACTTGGCGCTGTAGGAAGCGGTGTGGCGACTACTGAAACCTCTTTTCTTTTTTATTTACGTGTGGAAACTCCCTCGGGCCTTCCCCCCACCGGGGTTTGCGGCGGGGCGGTGTGTTGGAATCGAACCGACTAAAACCACACGGTGTGCCACTCTGCGCCTGAGACGGGAGAGATCCGGGAAACGCTTTCTTACGCCATCCGGACCCATCCCAGCGCTTACCCGCACTGAAGCGGGCTCCGTCATCTGATGGTAAAACTCTCAATTTAGGCGACGTACGGCACACGCGTAACGTCGCCCCCTCGCGGCTGGCCTGTGAAGCGGATGGGGAAGAAAACCCGTCCAGCCCCTCCGCGGCCACACTCGGGGCGGCATGAGGCGCTGGTAGGCGCCCCTCCGCCGCCCGGTTCACCGGCGGCGGATCGGGTCCGAGCGGAGGTCGTCCTCCCGGGCCTTCTCTGCCGCCTCCTTCTGCGAGATGACTTCCTCGCAGAAGGTCGCGACCGCGGTAAAACTGCTCTCGCCGACGGCCATGGAGCGTACTACGGCCGGGAGCGAGAAATCTCCTCCGATGACTGCAGTGAGGGCCCGGCGCTGCGGCGCCCAAGCGGGGCACACGGCAGCGTGTGCTGGGCCGAGACCTCACTGCAGTCGCAGTGGTGGCAGGCGGGACTCAATCCCCTCCGCGCGACCGAGTGCAGATACTTCCCGAAGCAACCCTGCGTCAGTCGGAAGTAAAGGGTCCCGTGCTGCCGCCCTGCCCACTCGAGGATGACCTGGGAGCNCGAGCCACGTCACCAATTAATTTCTCCGCGACTCCGGCCACAGCGGAGGAGGAGTCCTTGAGGGCCCTCACAAATGGGCCCTTTAGGTTTACGGACTTGGTGGCCACCTTGTTAATGATGGCCACCGCCGCTTGCGCCCTCTCCTGACCACTGAAACCACTAGACCAACCGTGTAGTGTAGTTTAGGTTGGTCTTCTGTACGAAGATAGTACTACCCCGCCTGAGCCGGCCCCTTTGTGCTGCTACTCTACTAATATTTTAATTTAATTTATTCTTAGTTAACGTTTATGTATATATTTTTATCCAATATATCGTTATTCTTATCACATAAGTTTACGTTTGACATTACAGCTTAGTTTTATAATCACCGTGTGATTATTTAAAAGCGATTTGGATTTATTAGGTTCTAACATAGGGTATAAGTGATAATCATAATCTGTAACAATAAATAACGTTTCAATAAATCAAGAACTAAGAAAAACCAATTATTCTTTATTTGTACAGTAATTTTGCGTCTATTAAGGTTATTGACCGCCAACTATTTCAGACGTAAGGGTAATAAAATATAGAGAGATATATGTGTGCTATGTATATATATGTTACAATAACATATATTCAGAAATTGGGACTATTACTACATAGTTACATGAATTGGAGAAAACTATAGGAACTTCGGCGGAGTACCGCGTTTTAGTCAGATTGACTCCGATATGCTATTATAACGTTCAATTAAGAGACTTACCAGTAGAGGATTCCGCACGAGGAAAGGTGTCAGGTCAGTTTGAGGTAACTTTCTGGCAAGCTTAATTAAAAGTCAACTTTACCCAGATCCTCTTTAATTTAAAGGCACTAGAGAATACTATGTGATTTAACACTCTCTAAATATTATATACTACTTATTCCAATTGTGTGGAAGAAGAAGTTAAAAAACAAGAGGTAAAGATCAATCCCTCACTGTACTGTGTGTTTTAGAAGTAATAAATAGCGAAAAGTTTACTTGACAAGACAGTTCATTGAATTAGGCATATGATAACTGGTCCGGATGGCGTAAGAAAGCGGTTCCCGGATCTCTCCCGTCTCAGGCGCAGAGCGGCTCACCGTGTGGTTTTAGTCGGTTGGATTTCGACACACCGCCTCGCCGCAAACCCCGGTGGGGTGAAGGCCGAGCTCCACACGTAAAAAAAAAGGCATATGATAACTGAAGAACGTTATCACGTAACAGCACATATGTACATATTTCAAGGCAAAATAAACTATTAATAAAAGTTGGTCCTTCGAGCCAACGTCATATGACGTAATTTTGATAACAATTTCCTTCAACGTTTCTAATATTTCTTTTTTGTCAAAAATAATAGGGCAAGTTATTTTCGTCTTGAATTGACTATTATGTGATTTTTAGAGGCTGACTCGTTATAGAGTTTGTTACAATAGATAACTTCTACAAAAGTGGGTAGAATTAAGAGGAAATTGTTAATTTAAAGTTATCAAAAATGACATGAAAGTAGAACAGAATTTTTTGTTTGATATTGATCAAACTTTGATGAGGAATCGTCGAACAGTCGAAGAAACTTTTTTGAGAAAAGTAAGTGTTATATTACTGACAGTATAATTTCTTGTCTGCAATCTTTCTTTAGGTATATTGTTATACCATGATACAATATATATAATACACAATAGAATACTGATAACAAAATTGTATTATGTATACGTCATTTTCATTGTCATAAATGTCATCACTGGACGGACCCTATGATTTGCATGCATGACGCATTTTACAATAACGAAATAATTAAAAATATAAGGTAATGTAATTAAAATGAAACAAGGCACTATCTAAATGAACTTACATATTATATTACTCAACCTCGAAATACCTACATTCAAGATCTTAGTACTAAATTAACGTTGCAAACGGCAAGTAAACGGATTATGGAGGTTCGTATCATTAAACAGACGCGTAGTTGATGTGATAGCTGGTGTATTGTGCCTCGACCTCGTGAGGTCTAACAAGCTTATGTTTCTACATCAAGAAACCTAAACAGAATTACAAATATGTCAACCCTGCTTAAAACTAATTCTTCAAGAACACATGTTTATGTTTTGAAAGAAAACATACAACGAAAACTAATAAAACTTTAGGTAATATACCTATTTCAATGAGCTATTTATTTCGTAAATACTTAGGTTGTTCAAAAAATTATAGCCACAGAATAAATACTATCTCTTTTTTCCTGAAACTTTTGATTGATGGTTAATTTCAACACAAAACTCGTTTGTGAAAATCACCGTCCACCTATATGTATTTTTTTAATGTATTTAAAGTTTATCTGTCACTCATCCTTTGTTTGCAACGGGGGACATCTCGTGTACAGCTTTTCGTGCTACGATTTTCTATGATTATAAACAAGGGTTAAACTTCAAGGAATCTCAAGAAAATTTACAAACTGCTTTTGGGGAGTCTGCTCCTGCGTTAGCAACAATTACTTATTGGTTTCGTGAATTTCAACGTGGTCGAGAGAATTTAAACGATGACCCCAGACCCGGCCGACCATCAAATGCAGTAACTCATGAAAACGTCATCAGGGTAGAGAGGCTATAGCGAGAGAATAGACATATTACACATCGAGAGATCCGACATTCATTTTTGGTTATGGATAGATGGTTAAGAGCATCGAATAATAGGAAAAAGGCAATTTTCCCTAACCAAACGGTGTCTTAGTCATTTAAACAATAAAATACAGATATACATTTATAGAATATTGTTTTATAAATTTGCACATTCTAATAGGAATGTGTACAAGTATTCAGACCTGCCGGCAGAAGGAAAAAGTGGACAACTATAAATTTTCCAAAATTGTGTTATATACATTACTATATTGTACAATCATTTGCAAAAAATGAAAATGAAACCAGCGACCTCGGGCGTGGCAGTCGAATTTAAAACTAAAATAAAATATTCAAAATTGTAAGAAATATTATAATCCAATGGTAGTTTCACAAACATAAATTGCTTCTAGTAAGTAATTAGAGAAATTTAAAAAAATATAAAAAGCCTACAAGCAGACGGCTTCAGACTATTAAAATGACGTTAACGAAAAGTGAATATTGTTAATGGGAAAAAGATGTTTGGTAATTAAATTTAGATTTTTTAGGTGATCAAGAAACAGTTATAGGAAAACTCGTATATTTTAGAATGATGCTGGTCAAGCTAATGGAGACCACATCTTAATAGCATGTCTTAAACAAATATATGCGCGAATGCTGTGCATTAGGTCTCGGGTGCGATTCTCGGGTCGGACCAAGTGTTTGTATGATCTACAAATATTTTTTTTTGACTTTGGGCGTTTGGATATGTATGTATTTTTAAAAAAAAGTATATAAGTATTCTATTAGTGAATCTGGCTTTCATAGTACAATCTCTGCTTAGTTTGGTTATGTGTATCATACGCTCGAAATATATATTAAAAAAAGAATTTATGTTATTATTATTATACGTGGTTACAGCAGAGAAACAAATCTTTTTTACTCCCCATCGATAATGACAAATCTAGAATTGATAAAGAACCACCTGCCATAAGTAATGAGTGTATTCGACTGGGAAAGTAAACACTAACCATCAGTTTAGTGAACTAAACATTACCACAATGAAAATATAACTGACTACCTATTGTGTATCGTTGCTTCACTCGCGCAATTATTTATTTAAATGATGAAATTTCACACTTTTTGTTGTTAATACGTTGATAGTTGATCACTTTTAAAAGAATTGTCAATATCTGTTCACACAAACTTTACCCCTTTATAATATTGGAATACATTGAAAATTTCGCGTCAACGGTTTAAAAGCCGACGCGGGCTTACCACAGCATGCAGTTTTTGTTATTATGCATGTTGACGGATTACTTCCGCTATTATCGAATGGTTGACCACAGTTTCCATAAACAAACATTCCTATTTGTACCTAGTCGCTTGAAAATTTAAGCAGTCTTGTTTCTCGCTGAAACGCATAGCATCAATCAATTTTAATAATATTAATTTATCTATACTTTTGAGAGACATACTTTTTTAACTTTCAAAGTAATATAGAGTTTGTTGCGTGTGTATTTAATAGTATATATTTTCACAATTAAGCTAACCACTCTGGTGGTACAGTGGCCAAATTTAGTGTTAAGACCTTTGAATAAACTATATTACGCAAATAAACTGCCCCTTGGACAAGCAGCAAATGTTTCGCATTGATTCGTGTTCTACTATCGCTAACGCCTCTATTCTTTTGCATTATTGGCTAATGTCATGATTTTACCACGTGACTTAGTGTTGAGAGACGTCAATCTCAAACATTTGTTTGTTTCTTTTAACGTTTCACATACACATCACATCAACAGCCTTAACTGTCCACTGCCGGATATAGGCCTCTCGTTAGAAAGAAGGTTTTGGCCTATTATACCATGCTGGCCAGACGGGTTGGTAAACAGTTTGTTTCAAGTTGAGAGGCACGGAAAACTCTGAAGCTGACCATCAGTCACGCCAAATACGTAAAGAGAAAAGAGATGCTGGAGAGTCTCGATCGTGCCCCTGAGATCGTCCTTATCATGCGGTGCGACAAAAGCTCCGTACGACAAGGGCGACCCCTTAAGGAGACCCTCAGCTCAGTTTCCTGCAGATAGTGGTCGTTGGCTTTTTCTAACAGTGGTAAAGCACACACTCCCGTCGATGGCTTACTCGGTCAGAGAAGACGGGGACGGAGAGAACGATGTTCCGCTCGTCAGGGAATCGGAGGTACGGGCAGCTGGGACCATATATAGGCCCATCGTGTTGCGAGGTCCCCGATCAGTCGGACGCTCAATTCAGAGGGGCTTTCGACGGTCAATGCGGTGATATGCCTGAGGTCCGTGACCAAAGAGGCAGTGAGCTGTGGCGGCGTGTTGTTGGCGGTTTCGTTAGATATCGCCAACAAAGTAAACCCACAGGACCATCCTGTGGGTCTAGTAGTTACTGATCCTTCAATCACGAGTTAATTAATAATATTTTTAAGATCGTTAGTTCGATTTCCACCCAGAACAAATAATTTTGTGATGAGCGCAATCAATTATTGTGTCTGGCTGTAATCTATATTTATGAACTATTTAAATATATTTCTAAACTCAAACTCCCTCTTGCCAAGTTCTACTATCTATAGATTTCAAGCGTCCACTATCAATATCGAGCAAAAACGAGCAAAAAATCAAGTTTGTTGTATGGGAGTCCCCTTAATTATTTATTTAATTCTGATTTTTAGTATTTGAAGTTATAGCGGCAACGGAAATACATTATCCGTGAAAGTTTTAACTGTCTAACTATCACGGTCCATGAGATACAGTCAGGTGACTGACGAACGGACGGACAGCAAAGTCATAGTAATAGGATCCCGTTTTACTCTTTGGGCATGGAACCCTAAAAAGAAGTATCTTAATTTGTCTCAAGTATATTAAAGGCTGCTTTATATATAGCCATCAAATTTTTAATTCTTAAAAAATACAACTCGATAAAATTTTGCAAATTCTACGTCCACACATATATACATAATTTAATTCTTTTAAAACAGACAGTTGACGATATTTTTTTTAATGGAAACTAGTTGCAAACTAGCAGACTTAACGCCTGATGGTAAGTGATTACCATCGCCTATGGCCACCCGCAACACCAGAGGCGTCACAAGTGCGATACCGGCCTTTGGAGGATGGAAAAGGGGATGGGGAAAGGGTCGGGGTATGGATAGCCGGTATTGAGTCCGGATGGCGTAAGAAAGCGGATCCCGGATCCCTCCCGTCTCAGGCGCAGAGTGGCACACCGTGGTGGTTTAGTGGGTAGTCTGGCTGGTGTCAGTCAGTAGTCCCACACAAAGCGAACCCCCTGTACCCGCAGGGGGGGAGCGAAGTGCGTAAAGGCACTCCACCAAGTCAAAAAAAAAAAAAAATGGATAGCCGGTATCCTGGTCCGGATGGCGTAAGAAAGCGGTTCCCGGATTCCTCCCGTCTCAGGCGCAGAGTGGCACACCGTGTGGTTTTAGTCGGTTCGATTCCGACACACCGACCCGCCGCAAACCCCGATGGGATGAAGGTGCGAGGGGGTTTCCAAACGTAAAAAAAAGTGGATAGCCGGTAACCTCACTCACTCGGTGAAATACAGCGCAAGCGCTGTTTCACACCGATATTTTGTGAGACCGTGGTATCACTCCGGTCGAGTCGGCTTATTCGTGTCGAAGCGTGGCGCACCCACAGTGTGTATATGTGACACGACAATAACAACACAATGATTCTACATGACGGTATGCCGAATAATGACAGAATTGGTTGCCGTGTTAAATTTTTGCGGGCCAATATAAGTTTTATGATGACTACAAATTTTTTGAATTCTGTATAAGTCTTGGTTTTAAAATCAGTCAGAGGAAAAAAACCGTCAGTGCGGACGCCTCCATAAGTTTCCTATACTCACAAAATTAGGCAGTTGAAATCCGCGGCGGTTTACCCGTAGTGCGGCCTAAGCCTTAGGTTTTCTTTTTACTTTATTTTAAGTATAGCTATAAGTATAGCCTTTTTCTAAACTTTAACGTCTCTTTGTTTCAGCTAATCTCTGGAACGGTCGATTTATCAAGACTTTCCCCGACAAACAGCTGATGGCATAATTAGTAACTTAGGCTACTTTTATTTTACACTAGCTTTGTCCCGCGGTGTTACTCGCGGCTGTGTAAAGGTACAATAACGACCGCGTTAAACAGCTAGGTACAGCTAGCCTATAAAGAATGAAGATGATGATGCGTAAAATCGAAAAATATAATAAATGAGTTAGTAGGGCGTTAGTGTTGGATAGCTACATATCCAACACTAACGCCCTACTAACTAACCAACGTTCATACATTTTTTCCCAATCTCTTTTGTAATACTTTGAGAACTTCAATAAAACCTGATGCATTCAATAGCTCAAATTCCAATATGATACCTCATGACACTAGTGAAATATGCAAAGTAGTTGCACTAACTGTAAAAATAGAATAAAATTGAATTAATAAAGACCGTGCACATTGGCAATGTCAGCAATGGACAAAATTTCCCGGTATAAATTTACTGAGCGGCACTGTGTGTGCTCGTCAAAATGGTATGGAGGTATATTTATTAAGAAATATGTATTTCAATTTAAATAAAAGCATTATATCATAGTGGAGAGATAATATTATCATTCAGTGGCATTAATGGCGCTTAAAGCATTATGTTAATTTTTCTCAAAGATGTTTATTTTCAAAGAAATTTCAATTGGCTTTATCTCATTAAAATACCTGAATCCATACTCCTTTTCTGAGTAAAATATTGTAGATATATTAGAATACTAGAATATTAGAATACAATATATTAGAATACTATCACCACTCTTGGATTCTGCTTATGCTTTCCATCATGCAGAGTAGAGTCATTTTCGTAGGACAATAAAAAAAGGATTCGATTAAAAATATTTATTTCTACCCTGTGCAACTTATGCCGGTATTTCCACTACGTTCCTAAATATTTTTACCCACAGTATTTGTACTAGTAGCAATTTCAGTTATTTCTTTTTATATCTTTCTATGAGAAGACGTTGTTTCTTTATCGAAAAGCTTTGTCGAAAATTCATACAAAACCTGTACGGTATTGGGTGTCTTGTAATTTTCTGATGGCTTTAAGTCCTCTTTTGTATTGCAATAGGGGACTTTATTTTTGCTGATGTAGGTTGAAAGAAGTACTATATTATAAATAAATTCAATTAGACATTATGCTCACGTTAAATTATAAAGAAAAATTACATGTTAAATTATAAAGGCTAAAGTTTGTTACATTGATCTGTTTCACCTTAAGTTTCAAACGACTGGACTTGTTTTAATATAATTTATTTATACATATACTATATACATACAAATATATATAAATTCATTCACTAATATTACCATAATTACCACAAAAATCACATATTGCTTAAAATCCATGACGACACATTAACCACAATAAGTGAGTATTCCTATACTGGTAATTAGTGACATTGTTCTTAAAGGTTTGCAGAGATTTAGATTTTCTTATTGTCTCAGGTAGGTTATTCCACAATCTAACAGCTTGCACCGAGAACGACTTGTCAGTAAATTTTGTAGTATGCAGGGGCATCTTCAACTTTAGATTCTCCGACGGTCTCAGAAGCCTGCAATGTGAATTATCAAGGAATTCAAAACGTTGTTTAAGATAGGACGGCGCATGTGGAACGAATAGAGTACTGTATAGTATGGAGAGAATACGAACATTCCGGCGAAGGCGTATAGATAACCATTTGAGCTTAACACGAAAGTCAGAGATGTGATCATATTTACGTAAACCAAATATGAACCTTATGCAGATATAATTTAGTGTGGAAATAAATTACATCTTGGATTAAAACACAGCTAATAAAATCCATTGTATATTTATTCTTTCGAGCACTTTTAATAGAACAAGCTAAAATTGAAAATTAAAAAATAAACCCCTACGCAAGCATTTAATCTGGTAGTCATTCAAAAATACCTTACATCATTTTGGAAAAGAGCTGATACTCTTACACTTCTGGACCGATATTAACCAAACATAGCTAAGAACCATCGCAAGGAAACTGGCTTTGAAATTAAAGAAATCGCATTAAAATCGGTCTATCATCAGACAGACATACACACGCACACACAGACAGACAGACACCGACGTGAAACTTATAGCACCCCTCTTTTTGAGTGGGGGCTTAAAAAATAGTTGTGTAATTTTTTGTAGCAAAGACGTTGCATACATTTTGATTGGATTCTAGTTTAAATAGCGTTCTAGCCATCAGACTCAAAGAGGGGTCGAGACGGTGATACAAATCACCCCTAGCAGATTTGATAATATAATTAATGTTAAAGATGTTAATGTACTATCTGTTGAAGCATCTAGATCGATAAAGTGCCTAGAACATGAACTTTTACGTTAACGTTTTAGAAAACTGAAATATAATTCAAATAGGAAATACATTTCAAATATTATATAAACAAACCGAATATACTTTTTCCTAAGTCAACTACAACTGTCATGTAAATGCTTTCTATAAATTGTCTTAGAAAATTTTAGTAAGTAAATCGGTTTAAAGCGATATTTTATGACAAACTTATTGCTTCCTAAACGAGAGGTAAAATTTCCTTGAATTAATGGAACCGTCTCTTTCTTAAGTCACAAAAGGAATTCTTAAACACGATTTCACGAGAACGGTGTTGGATTTCAGCGCTAAAGCGAACTAACTGACAACAAATCCAGTGATGGTAAATATAAAATACATAAAAACAAATAATGATTTTAGTTTTGAATGTTTTTTATTAATTATTTAAAGTGAATAACCTGATTAATTTTTATTGACTGCCTCGTTGCACTAGTGGCTAGCGTAAGCGACTGCAGATCAAGAGGTCTCGGGTTCGATTCCCGGATCGGACTGCTCTTGGGTTATTCTTACAAGAAATTCTTAATAGCAGCCCGGAGTATGGAATATGGCGGTGTTTCCAGCCCGTGCCTCGGAGAGCACGTCAAGCCGTCGGTCCCGGTGGTCATGAACATCTATGGCAATCGTTATTGGGAAGTCAGTGCCATCAAATATACTGACAACTAGTTCAAACTTCGAATTCAGTTCACCCTCAGGATTGTGGAGGTCCGATGCTAGTCGATCTATGTAAAAACTGCGATATTCAGGTAAAACTGGTTGAACTAGTAGCCGACCCCAAATCTTGGATATAATAATGGCTAAGAAGAAGAAGAAGAAGAAGAAAGTGAATAACACTGAACATAAAATGAAGTTGAAAATTGCCCATCCCGGTTACTTATATTTGTGTCGTAAATATGTTTTATCACTGTTAGCTAGATAGAAGCCTGACATAAGGACAAATAGAGGAAGAAGGTATAAGGTGGTAACGAAACTTCGACATTACAATGTGTATAGTTAATAATATAATTATAAGAGCTCTGTTACCACTCCATGTGTAGTAGTGTAAATATTTATGTATATGTGTGTGGTTATAAATATTACTTACTAAGAATTTGACATGCAATTATATTTGGGCGTATATGTCTTTTAAAAATGTTAGGATTATTTTAGAATTTTCTTCAATTAGCTTGCTTTAATGATGTGTTGTGTGGACCTCAGCATTTTCTTTTACTTTCTGTTAAGCTTCTGAATATCGTTTCAGTGTTGAGACACTGTAATTATTTGTAATTCTTCCACAATTTGCTGAATTAATAAAACTTTTAAGTATTTACCTATTCATTATCTGTTAAAGATCAAAGGCACTGAGGCAGATTTTGATTTTCCGTTCGCAATGTTGATTTATTTTATAAACATTTAGCATTCTGTTGTTTGATGTTTATTTTGTTTACTTGCTTTTTACGCCTACTTGGATAAGCGCTCGAAGTTTTGCGTAGATATTTTCTGAAAATATTTCGAGAAGAACAATTCTTACCTATACGTCGATCAAAGTACATAAAACATATTTTCCATTATTGTTTACTTAGATTGCCTGGTAGACAAAGTATAAGCATTCCATTGAGTTGCACATGAAAGTTTAGCTTTCATAAAAAAGTTAGTTTACTCAAATATTATATACTCTCAGGCCTCATTCTCACATGTCAGCAAGACAGCAAAACGTACACACCAAATTGTCCATAAGGAGCCTGAAATTCTTCTAATTATTCTTTTTAACATGCCTAAATGATTGAAGAAAGAAAATAACAATGCATAGATAGTTACATAAGCTAAGTAATACCGTATATTTCTCTGTCTAGCTGGCTTAATAATTCTGCCAATATAAACAATCTGGTCCATGGTGGTTTAACATTAACCTCTATTGAATATATTCAAATTATAACACTTTTCCCCCATAAACAGTATTTTAATGTAAGGGCTTTCCTCTCTGGGAAGCCTTCACATGGTTAATCACGCGAATTATCTACAAAGTATGTATAAATGTTTTTAACTGAAGCTGAGAAACTTAAAAATCATGGTGGAATTATTACATTTACACATTATTATATATATGTATTAGTATCTGGTGAATAAACCACAGTACACTGCTTTTTATTGCTTAACAAACAGTGTGAATTAAATTTACAAGGACTTTCAAGTAAATCTTAGACCTCTGTCATATAAAAACCTGTCATATAGGAACCAACCAGTTCAATCATACTAATATGATAAAAAGGAAAGTTTTGTTTGTTATTCATTCGACGAAAATTGATTTATCACATTACCGACAACATTGATCACTGGCTTGTCTGTACATATCAAATTGTCATCGGTTATCGAGGAAAATCCTGTCACCACTTTTACTAGTACAAGTCTATTTACTTTGATATTTTTTGAATATAAGCTATTTTCAGGCAAGCTATACGACTATATGAATGACATATCGTTATAAATGTTCATCAAAATTGACAAAAAGAAATTAAATTTATGTATGGTCGCGACTGATTGATTTATAGTCAATTTTTTCACCTCAACAGATATTTTGCTTTCGTTTTGTTATTTTGCTTACTGCTATTCTTTATGTTTTAAATTAATTTTAATTAAGTTAATCAAGTTGAACGTAGATTTTTGTATTAACCTCATTTAACACTACTCATAGTTTCTGAGTTCATTGCCTCAAAGGCATTGTAGACAACGTCTATAAAACTGAGATAAACAGGTTTTTCAGAATGTAACGAACTCAGACAATTTGGATGACACTTTTTGCTTTTATCTTCTTAACGAATGACCCTCATCAAGTGTCGCTCTAAATATTTGACCATTTGGTTATCAGCTACACTAAAACAATGTAAACACATTGTTAGATAAAAATATCTACTGCTTATTGTGTTAGTTACAGAATTTAAAAATATTAACTGTAGATTGTAGGTCTTAACATTTTCCCACAGGCTAGAAGCGGCCTTCAGGAATCCGGATAAAGGAAGGATCTGTAATTACGTGGTAAGGGTTTTCCCCACAGTAGAGCCCTAAGACCGACTGTCTCTCAAGCAGTTTTTGGTGGATTTCACAGACGATGCCGTCGTTACGTTCCAAGAGCCTAAAAGAGAGAGAAAATAGGAACCTAACGAAAAAAAAAGTGTGGGAAACAAAGGTATTCTCAGATATCCTCATGTAGAGTCATTAATCTCTGAACAAGACTTGCGCAATACACAAAATATACATAAATAAATAATCCTATCTGTTTATGTTTTAATGTATTTTTACTAGTTCCAAAAATATATATTCATAAAATATTAAAATGAAACAATTTTTTATGCAAAAGTAAAATCGTAAAACAACGCGATCAACCACATAACTAAAACAAAAGCCAGAGATCACCACATGAAACGTAGGTAAGGAACAACTTGCAAGAGTGTTTTAATATTACGTATTAAAGGAATGAGAGAGAGGACACCAGTTGCCATGATAACATCGACTCTAAGTTAAAAAATAATTAAAATACTGAGTTAATGTGATATAATTCGTAAATATTATAAATCCGTGTCTCAACGTCTGATAATCATCATATAGTGGGTACCTACAACTCGTGCAAAAATAGTTAAAAGTGTAAAACTAAATTGTCAACGAACACAAGAATTCAAACTAATAGCGCATTCTGGAAACAACTGAAAACATTAATAAAATAGTGAAAAAGTGATATTTTAGTTAACCAAAATAAGTTTCACTGTAAAAATAGTGGATGAATTACCCAAAATGAACCAACAACTAAGTGTGAAAAAAATAGTCAACTTGTTTGAATTTGGCCGCAACAATTAAAACAGTTCCTGTAAAAAAATGAATAGCCCCATCTATGCTATAAACACGGAGCTCATATTCACTTCGTCTTGACAAGTAATGCATCAACACAATTGAGTACATAGTACAAATTTACGCCGCTAGAGGACATTACTATTCCTAATATCGATCAACACAACCGAGTTCAAAATATTCTTTACACAATATGCCTTATTGCGAAGGATGTATGCGTAATACTGTTAATTCTGAACTTTTAAAATGCGCATACTGCAACAAATATTACGATGTGCAAACATTCCTCAATACCAATTCTATAAATGTTACATTTAGGCGGAAACACACACACACACACACACACACACACACACACACATGCCTGGAAAAGGCTACTAAGTTGAGACAAACTATAATATAAGATCATAAGATGTACTTACACTTAATTAGTAATAAAGATTTGAATTTGTATATGAATGTGCTTGACGAACTATGTTCAAAGTTACTCAAGTCTTTAAATAAATCTATTCCACGTTTCGTCCTTATAATGGTATTTAAACTTTTAATTACTTGTTTGGTTAACATTAAACAACCTGTACTATATCACTAAACAACTACTTTTCCTCTTATAATTAACTTCTAAAAAACTGTCACTACTTTCAATAAGACTACATTATTATCAAGTGCAATAAACTGTCTTCTTATTTTCCTAACTTTCACTCTTTAAGGTGAAGAAATTTCCTTGGCATCATCACATACTCCTGGCTCCTACATCACCGAGGAGTTAGAGATCCGAAGGGATATTTTCACTCCGTCATAAGAGGGGCTTACTAAAAAAATACAAATTTTAATAACAGTACTAAACAATACAATTTCGAAGTCCAATAAAATCAGTTTTTTTCGGCAGGCCTTTAAATAAATAAACTATAAGTATCAAAAGATACGTTGATAAATGTTTTGCATATATATTTAACTTTAAGTACAACTGTATAAATTCTAGTGTAAGTTTACTAACTTACACTAGAATTTATACATTTGTAATTCTTTCAAGCCTTATCTACTTAACCAAACAATTTGAAAATTTGCAAAGAGGTTGGCAAGAGAAAAGGGTGAAGAGTACCTTCCAATATAATGTTCTTTTGAAAAACTGAATTCATTGATCGAAAATGCGTCAGTTTTTATCAGAAAAGAAGAAATTTAAAATCAAATTTAGAATATTATGTTCGTCAAAAAACATATGTAATGAAGATATTACATTTGTCATAGAATATTTGAGTTTTAGTAACAATCGGTAAACGTAAACTACTTCCGTGGTTACCTGTAAGAGATTGCCTTCGCGCGATGACGCCGCCAATTTTACCTTACTTCTTAGCCTTAAGTTACCTTTGTAAGTAATCTGGTGCACAATAAAGCGATTATAATTTCCTGAGAATGGTGTTCGAACTCGATATCTACCTTTACTCTACCAGATTTTTCCAGGCACTAAATTTATTTCATAAAAGGCAGTAATAAAAGTTTGGAATTCGAACAAACACACAAGCAATGTTAATGGATGATTATTCTCGTAAGTAAACTGTTTTCATCTTTTTTTTTAATGTGTAAGCTGCCAAAATGACTCTGCCCTGCCTGATCGAAAGCATGAGTAGAATCCAAGAGTGGTGGTCACCGTCCTCAATGCGAAAAAGAACAATGCAGCATGGTGACCCACACTATGGCGGCCTGGTGAGATGCTTTTTCACGCCCCGCTTAAAGGACCCGGGATCATAGTGGGAAGGAAACACGTGCGCTTGTAGTGAGTTCCAGGTTTTGACCGCTCGGCACAGCAAGGAAGCGATAAGTACGAGAACGTATGTCTTCCATTTTAAAGCGGTGACTTCTAAGGCCGGCACGTGTTGTTCTGTAGAGGAAGGGAGAGGGGGGAATCGATTGGAAGAGCTCTTCAGAACACTCACCATGGTAAAGGCGATAGAGGACTGCAAAGGAGGCGATATCTCTACGCAACTGTAGAGGCTCAAGGGTCTCGGCGGCTTCGGGACTATCAACAATACGGATTGCTCGCCGCTGCAACCGGTCAAGAGCATCAAACAGGTACCGTGCGGCATCATCGCAAAGGTGAGAACAGTACTTCACGCACGAGCAAACCTGGGTCTTGTAAAGAAGACACAGATGCCCGGGCGAGAAGAACCGTCTCACCCTGTTTAACACCCCTAGCTTCCGTGAGGCCGCTTTAGTGACACTCTCAACGTATTCGCGTGGGTTGAGGTCTCGGCGGATATCCATGCCATCATTAAAAAAATATTAATGTAAGCAAATATAAGATGCTGTTTTAAGTATTTAATCGAAAACTGAGCTATTACAATGATTTACAAAATTATAGTGATGCTTAAAACTAGCAGCGCGTACTGTTTGCGGATTAAAAATATTTCCTACTCTTATAGCCCATGGTCTACTAATCCTAAACATTACAGATCGTTCTGGACGACAAATAATGAATAGGTATTTAGATTAAGGCTTTGGCGAATAGCACTTTCAATAAAAAAACTCATGACTATATCATAATAGTAATTCTACGTTAGAACATTCTTTTTTAATCCGGGCCTCTTTCCAAAAATAAGATAGGGTTGGCTTATATCTACTATCACGCGGATGAACATTATTTTTTATTACAGTCTAGAAAATAACCTATTAGAACAATTAAAATGGGCTAGAAAAAGTTGTCCTACATAAATCCTTTCTATTTTTTAATATCTTTTTACTATGATTATTGTACTAATAAGATATCAAAATATTTGCGGTGAAATCAAGTAACCTAAACGTTCCGTAGCTGTCCTATCATGATTTTGATTTAAATATTCAGATCATCTGTGAAATTAAATTTAAACTCGATTTAGGCTCGTTGTCATTAATTCAAATTTGCTGAAATATTGACTTAGTGTAATAGTTAACAGCCGAAGCCAAAAATTGTTACGATCGAGGAAGTAAACTTACTACTTTAGATAAAAATGTATCAAAATTAAGAGTAAAAAGTAGATAAAAACAGACAAAACTTTTATACAGAAATGTCGTGTCACTTACCTGGTCATAACGAAGATAAAATTCGCGATCCACATGTCTGAATTGACGTATCTATATTTACTGAACTTTAGGAACCATCGATCTATTTATATGTTTACGCGAATAATGGTTTCAATGTTCGCAGCACGGCGTACACGGTTCGTTTTGTTGGCAGTTGATGTTCGCGCGCTCTCGACTAGTGGGAAACAGCTTCCGAAAGACAGCGCGCATGCGTTTTACACATTTGAAACATACGGATTGAAATAACTTAGGACACGTTTGAGATTTATGTCTAAAGGTTTTGAGTAAATTAATTAACTATTATATTAACTCATTATGTTTTAAATGTGGATAGTTTTACTTACAGAGAAATAGTATACATATTAAAAGTAAAAGATTAAATTGTAACTACAAAGCATGATAAAAATAACATACTACTCAGAATGGTTAGTAAATCACAGTGTTTCAAGTTCCATATAGGCAAATATTGAAATGTGTTCTCAAAAATTCTTCTAAATTTTACTAAGAATTAGCCAATTTGATGAATATTGTTATTGTCGTTAATTATTATAATGAAATAATGATCGGAATCTTTAATTCATTCCAAGACGCTATAACTAAGCTTACATGTTAAACTAAACCCTTATGTAAATGTCTGTTTTACCGATTAAAGATAACATATGTAAAAAGATTCATTTATATTTTTTTAATACGAACTGTTTGGTCTGGTCTTGAAGGAGTGAAAAATATTCTCTAAATTTGGAATCTGTAGTTTTATTTATAATATAATAAAACTACATTAAACTAACACAACTACTCTATATTTTAAACATGATCGAGATACTAAAATATAGTGGCGGCGATCGGAGTGGGGTTTTTTTGTTTGGAACAATGGACGATGGAAAGAACGCGTGGAACTCTGGTAACTTCATCTGCGAGCAAAGAGGAAAGGATAAAGTGGTACCAAAAAGTATTGTACAGTAGTAAATACCAAAAGGTTCACCTGCTCCGTCAGGTCTAGGAACAGGTTAAGTACAATGTGTAGCCTAAGCCCCGGGGGTCGGTGATCGATTTCTGTTCTCCTTAAACGTAGCCTATGTCTGGATGAGTGAAGGGAACAACGTGAGCCAATAACACGAACTAGCCAAAGATCACGCAGGGTACCGGGGATTTCATTTGTAGGCTACAACACTACTGTATTATCCACATTCGCAACCAGGATGGTGGCCACCATTCTTGGATTCTACCCATGCTTGCCATCAAGTAGAGTCTTTTTGACTGCTATTATAGATAAAAAACACCTGTTTCCCCAGTGTCTGTTACCCGAGATGGAGTGTAGTTCTTAGTTAGTTCGAGTTGGTCGTCGTCGATAAATAAATAAATATCTCGGATATCTAACACACAACTCCAACGAGTCCCAAGCTAAGCGGAGCTTGTATTATGGGTACTAGACAATTGATTTATATACATACTTTTTTTGTAAATACATATTATAAATAGAAAACACAAAAACTCCGAAACAAATATTTGCATATCATGCAAATATTAGGTCCGACCCGGGAATCGAACCCAACACCTTGAGAACAGAAGTCGCTTACGCTAACGCTGCGCCACCGAAGCAGCTAGGGCTCATCAAAATAGTTTAGGCCATAGTTACATGGTTTATAATCAAATGAATAATTATCAAAATTGCAATAAAATAAGGTACACATTGCCACATATCAAACATTCAACAATACAAATATGGACAAGCTACATCTTAAATGCAAAATGGTTTTGTCTGCAGAACAATGGTGTCGAAATGGGGTGATCCCCAAGGCCGAGGCTGATTACTTCAACAGTGGTCGCCATACTTCGCTCACTTCGTAATAAAATTTCTCATTCTGCTGACTGATGCTTTGCCATTACAATATAGCCATACACTTCTAAAAACAATTATAATTTCATATTATACACTACAGGCACATCTTATAGACAAGAACATTTTGCATAAATATATACATAGGTCAAAATTATATATTTTAGATAAACATGATCATAAGTATTCTATTAATATGTTACTTTAAAAAGATTAGTTTCATGAAAGGTGCTTTAATATTTTGTCTAATATGTTTTTTTAATTAGCTATACCGTACCTTGTCTCGCTTCGCACATTGCGGTTACATTAATATAATGAAAAAAAGAGCAAAACAGACATAAAAAATAGATGAAAAGAATCTTTGAAGCGGTTTGCATATCGTGTCAAAATTTAATCTCCATTCGTGCAGAGCAGAACTTTTGAATTGATGTTCTAAGACTAGGTGTTCATTGTGTCCATTTTATGTATGTTTTTAAAGTCCCCTGCGACACAGGATGTATATTACAATGCGGGAGTTGTTTTAAAAAAATATTTGACGAACAACAAATTAACATTTTTATTTTTACTCGTATTGAAATTGACTATTTCATATGTTCATATTGTAGAGCACCACAATTAAACTGTACGTAGAAGGTGAGGTATTAAAACGATCTAAATGCTCAGATCCATAGGTTCATCTATTCTAAAACCATCCATACTTTAAAAACTAAACTCGAAGAGAGCATCACAACTCATTTTTTGATCATTCACTTTCTATATCATATCATAGTATATATAATTCTCGGGTCACATTGTTTCTTACGATAAACTCTTAAACTATCTTATCGATTTTCAGGTCTCTTTTAAATGTGTAAACAATGCGCTTAGGCCAATAGTAGCCGAGCATGATTGAAGATAGAGGCGAAGATGCGCGGGTCAGCTAGTAAACTGTAAATATACAAGTTAGAATAAATACAAAAGTTTTCTAAAAAAAAAATTTAACTCAACGTTTGTGTTAAATAGTCAAACGAAAATATGTTTATATTAAAAAAATGAAATAACTCTAAAGGCAGCTAAAATCAGAATATCATGGATGATAAACAATGGTGCAGACTCGTTTCATACCCAGTGTTAAGATATAACAGAAGATGTCATGATCTAACCTATGGACCACACAACACATTACAAAACCTCACCCATAAATTCTCATTCTTACTCAACCCACAAGGTTTCGTGGAGATATTTATAAGGAGGCACTTACACCCGGGAGCCTTCGAATACTTTGTCTGACAACTATCTGGCACGTGACCTTAAATAAAGAAGGCCTACAGGAGACTGACTTATGCACACGTTGTACATGTCTATATACTATGCGAGCATTTGTTAATTACAGATGTGTAGTCGATATTCTTTAATCTTTGAGTATCACGTATTTGTTTATCGATTGTATTATCGATTTTAAATCTGGGTGCCTATATTTGGATTTCATCTCTTAAAAATTAAATTATAGTATTTTGGTTATATGTTTATAAAAGTAAGATTTTGTTATCGTATTTTTATTTTGTTATTCTATTTCCAAGAGAAGAAAATGCTGAAGAGTTAATTTTCAAGTTAAAAATAAAAAAAGAAAACAAAAAAACACCAACTTCAAGAACTAGATCAAATTGAAATGAGACCACACAGAAAGCACTAGCTTTCAAATAAAAATAACATCAAAATCCGGTTACTTAGTCGAAACTTCTGAGGTAACAAACAAAAAGAATATATTCGAATTCGAATCTCCGCTTTTTTAGAAGTTGGTTAAAATGGTGTATTTATGCCTGTATTCCCTTTAGTTTAAAATTAAATATAAGTTATTATACTTTCATAACTTATTTTAGCTCTCTAAAACAAAATCCAAAATACTTTGTAACCGTGGCCCACGTGTGATTTAACCGCTCTTTCGCGTTCTCGCTTTACACATTCACTTCTACTGACGGCTATTTGAAATAAAATCCCACACATTTCCAATTGTAATGCGAGTCCAGAGACTGTTGAAGTTTTTACAACGAGTTCTCGTATAACTTAGAATTATTAAATATAGTCTCGCAGCTACCTGCAGTTTGCTCAAAGCTAATAGTGACTCTATAACATTCTTTAAAATTTGAGTGTGGGTAAATATTTATAATAATACCTATTAAATGCTGGAACAAAGTCTTGAAAAATTGGTCATGTAAAAAAATAGTGCGTGAAATGACAATGACAGTGAGTGGTTATTTAGATTATCGATTACTATTCGATTCAGTGATCATTTTGCTATTTACATTCAAGAGTCAAGAAACTTCCAAGAGTTAATCGTGGCTCTCCGTGGGAGAGCCACGCTTCGGCATGCATGGGCCGTCTCAACCGGAGTGATACCACGGCGTCACAGAAAACCGGTGTGAAACAGCGCCTGCGCTGTGTTTCACCGAGTGAGTGAGGATACCGGAGGCCCATAATCCAGCCCTTCCTCTCATCCCCCTTCCCATCCCCCAAGGCCGGCAACGCACTTGTGACGCCTCTGGTGTTGCGGGTGTTCATAGGTGGCGGTAATCGCTTACCATCAGGCGATACGTCTACTCGTTTGCCATCTATTCTATATAAAAAAAAACTTGTCATCGACATTTGGAGTTCAAATATTTAAAAAAAATGACGACAATATACAATAACGAACTAAAAATAAAAGTATTAGCTGTCTCTGTTATAATGATAACTACCCGATAAACAAAATGTCCCTACTAAGCCTCCGTAAAACGTTAACGGTTCTAAATAAACATGTACTTGAAGTTGGCAACTCTCGAACTCGAAAACTATATCGCCTAAAACACTTAGTAGTGGTATAGAGTGTCTGTGTACGCACGTTTGCAGTAAATCACCATCATTATCTCACCTAATATCGCGACTCAACAAAACCACCGCTATATAAAGATTTTTCAATGCTGTCAAATGGAAGATGGTACTTATATATCTCCGAAGGATCACGCACGTGATGTGACAAACTTCATCCAGAAAAAAAAAGTATTTTTTGGGTTACTGTCGACTGTAACCGAATCTGACGTTTAATCGATATTTCTCTAAAAAACGTTAGACATCAGAGATAAATATCGATTAAAGCTACACTCGAGTGAGATCTAATAAGAAAAATAAATTCTTTCGTTTGCCGAGTTATTACAGGAAGTAATGGAGGTTAAAAATATTCTTCTGCTGTACCTTTCCTTTTTCATTTGGAGACGGCCCTTCTCGTATTAAAATCTTTGAAAACAGTTAATTTTTTTGCTCTTCTTATGGTCCAGAAGCAAAGCATGATGAATTAAGTAAAAATAAAGTTATTATTTATTACCAATAAGTCACCAGTTACGCTGAAAGCCATATCGATCATACAGAAAGACAATTTTGTAAAAAGTAGTTATATAGTACTACGAGATGACCGTAGCACTTCGTAGCACTTTTGTAGCACTCATATTAATTGCGACACTGAGAGGTGAGCTCGCATGGACTGTTGTCATCAACGTTTCGTCATTATGGACACAGGCTAAGTACCCAGTTTTGTAATATCACACACAAACACTTTTTGAATCACAGTAACACACATTAGGTCTATAGAAATAAAATGCACAAATAAGGTATTCTTGAAGTATATTATGTGAATGTGTTAGATTATTTCAAGAAATTTTATTATATATAATATTTGAAAGATCGGTTTGCAATTAAAATATAGTCGGTCACACCATTGCTAACACCATTATCAGAGTTTTGTGGTCTTCTTTTGGACATGGGCCTCGTCGTTGCATGCCACTCTGATCGATTATGGTCTTTTCGCGTTCATCCGTTCATTGCTAAGCATTTTCTATTATTATTAATTTGAGTCTCAACATACCGGTGTTAAATAATTTCCGTAAATTTTTGCCGAGAGAGTGAGGTCACTGAAAGCCCTAACAAACCGACCCTATCAAATCTATTATAGTAATAAATTTTACTGTCTCAACATTGTTTACAATAAGGCATATGAGCTACGTTATTTCACGTAAATATAATAACAAAAAATTTAATCTACTGATGCTAAAAATAGGATAACTTATGCTTTAAGCATCAGCAACCTACCAGTCTGAGTTTCCAGTTTCAGTATCTGGGAGAAGGGTACTCAAAAGGTAGCATCACACTTGGTTTTCAAGAGTTACAGTATTCCTGAACAGCGATAGTCTCTTACCCTCAGATATCCCGACTTCTCATTGGCCTTTTATAAAATAAACTCGTAACAAACATACAAACAATCAAACAAACCTTCAGTTTCAATATTTGTTAAGATATACGTCGATAAATTTTGGATATTAATTGCGATATATATGAATGATTTTCCCTCGTCTAAAAAGAACTTGATATTAAAATATTGTTGTATGTATTTCGTCATTTCGTAATCCATGATATCCCTTATTCGAGTACTTATTGAACTGGAGATCAAACGAGATCGGGACGAATCTTAAGTATCGATATAATATGAAATATACCTACTTTTAATACGAATATGCCTGTTTGCATTTGTAAGGAGTTTCTAATTTAATGATACTACTGGTGTGCGTACTGTTTTAATTTATATTCTACCAGTTTTTGCCCGCGCTTTCACCCGCGTGTTTGTCGGTTATTGTGAATAAAGTGGTGTATATCCGTTCAAATTTTTCTTATTTTATTGAAATCGATGCAGTGGCTTAGCCGTGAAAGCGCATCCAACAGAGTTCCTTTCGAATTTATAATATTGGTATAAAACTATGCATTGATATTAAAAAAAAATTGATAAACTGAAGAAAAAACAGTTCAACTTTCCCTTCTTATGTTGACGTGTATCCTGTATTTTACCTCCAGCAGTTGTCAGCACATCACTAATTATTGGCGGGAAAAAATGACGAATTTTACTTTCCTTTAAATGAGATTAAGAACTTGCTCTGACTGCATTTCATTCTAATTAATCGAATACTATCAACGTTGCTATAATTGCAATTGAGTACAATACATTTACTGGGAATACCTAGAAAAAATATATTAATTTTTTATTAACACCACTAACGTGTAAGATACCTATCATACTAGATGATTACCATATCTCAACTCATGTTAACTTTTTATCAACGGTATTTTAAATTTTTAGTAGTAATATTTATGGTACCGAATAGAGGAATAGGAGCGCCAAAAGAAAAATTTTTCCAAATTGTTTCATGTTTGATGGGTTTCGAAGATAAAAAAATATGAATAAACAACGGGACTGAGAACCCATTACTTCTTTGTAGTCGGTTAAAAACATGAAAGGTTTATTTACATCGGTTTAATGCTTTCCATTAATCACAAACAAATAAATTAATTCAATATTCCGGACGAAGAAAAATCCAAAAACACAAAAATCATAAGAAATGGTCGACTTCTACGTACGACTTCTTTTAAATATTTGTAGATTATTGGTTAAATAACATTCCTCCTCCATTCCGTTCCTTCGAATCTTTGTAGTAACTGTAGTGTCACGATATTTTTATACAAACAATAAAAATACATTTTGTAGCGTGTTCTCTACAATATAAAATATAATTCGATATTTTATCACTTTAATATTTTAGTTTGTCTATTAATAAGGCTTACACCAAACGCACTCAAGCAACAAATTTCTTGCGATAATATCAAAGTTACTAGTACTTTGGAAACTTTCTTTACCTACCTACATTTTCATAGTACTTTTTTTGTAACCACCTTACGATCTTCTTGATATATCTTTTAAGAAAGGATACAGCGAAGCAGAATAGTCAAAAGCGTCTGGAACTAACCGATCCAGAATGTTCCGATTTTGAAATACCATTACATTTTTTTATAGTTTGGAGTATTTTTAATCTAGGATTGATATAAGTTTGTATATACTTCGCCATTTAAAGTTATAAATGGTTCTCGTAGAGGATTCAAATAATTTCGGGACCCGTCGTTTTCTTGAGAATCGGTGATTTTTCCTTATTAAAGAAGCTGCTAAGAAAATATCCTGTGTAACAAAATTCTTGAGATAAAAATAGAAACATGGGTTGTGAAAGATTATATTTAAATTAATTAGATTTCAACTAAGGCAAATTTTATGTAAACTTGAATACATTTCTTATGGATTAATCTTTTTCTGTTTCTAGCTTTCTAAAATTAATACAGTCTATAACATCGATTCGAGTATCGCAATATCTATTAAAAATATTTGAAACAGTAACATTGTTTTTCGTACGTGACCCTACGACGAATGGTGTTAATTCGAATAATCTGTTAACCAAGAAATCTTGTATTGTTGCAGTTGAGTCAAGATTTGCATCTAATATACTTGCATGATTTTTCATATCAGCCTGTATATTATAGTGACTGCGTTTATCGTTCGCGACTGAGGTAGACATGGCCGTACGATGTCTGTAATCTGCGGGCGGACGCAGGGTCGGCCTCGGCAAATAACTTCCGCACTACTCCAACACCTGCGCTGCCGACACCCTGTGCCACATTCTATTGCATATACCACATGTGTCGTCTGTACAGGGTTTAATATAGTTTGGCATAGAGTGACGTGCGCGTGTGAATGGGGCTTTATGATATGGACTGTAGTACATACACATTAGACGAGTAATGTGTTGGCTTACAGGATGTACTTACACACAACTTAGTAAAAGTACATTTGTGTTTTAGTAATTCACATTTTGTGTTAATAAGCAGTAATATGCGTATATAAACTGCATTATTGAATTTAAAAAATTTATAATTTTAAAAATGTATGATTTTATTTGATGATAATATAATAATTTATATAATTAGTTGGTGTTTGGTTGCAAACCCTTTACTCAAAGCGGCAAAAAAATGGTTTTAACAAATAACTTAAAGTTTTGTCAGATTTTCTCGTGTGAATAAAAATTAATTTCGGAGGGTGAGAGTTAGAATACCGATTTCAAGTTTATATAAACAAAGAAGACGAGAAGATAATATTAAATGAAATTGTTTTTTTGTTACCAAACTGGCTTTCGATGATGAAACTGGTTCAGTTGGTAAATAGCTGTATGGTTGCAAGATGCTACTACACGTACTTCGCTACGTACAGATCTAACGATCAAGATATATTATATGTCCACTACAAAATACCTAACTTTTGGTGGTAATTGTGATGCAAACATCCTCTTGCAGTCAGTGGAGAGCTTGTTTGAATTAGTACGTATACATCAACAACCCATAATGTCCCACTGCAAGACTCGGGTCTCCTCTCAGAAGAGGGTAAAGGCCAACGCCTCCACGCTGGCCAAGAGCGGGTAGGGGACTGGAAAGACAACGTGTGGTTACGTAATCTTGCCGTTTAATGTTCTGAAGCCGCCCAAAGGCCTCCAACTAAGTTTCACGACTTTTATCCTATGATAACAACTGGGACCGACTGCTTAATCTTACCTCCCTAATATTGTGAAATATTACCATGCCACCAGTGGTGACTCATCCAGGTACTAACCGCACCGTCGTTGCTTACTCTTGGTGATTATTTATAACCACCGAGTGCAACTGGGCTATGAGCATACTTTTACAATAGACAAAAATGCTGGCCGATGTAAAAAAGTTCTTAATGGTCACGACTTCCATTTTCAGAAGGAAAATATTGAAACTAACTGTATAAGTAAACAAAATAAATTTCCCAAAATATAGTTGTGTGTTTCCAACAAACAAGAGTTTGTGTGAGAGGTTCTAAGACTCGAAGCGGTTCGCGCCAATGGCGTTATATCGCAATAGAGCGGGCAGCGCACGCGCGACGGCACTCCGCTTGCCGCCGCCGCCGCGGCTGCTCATGCCACTCGCTCTATGAATCGCAGTTCGCCACGACTACGTAAAACAAAGTTGCGATGTTTGTAAAGTTTTGAACGGTTATGGGGTGTTGGTGCGTACGGTGTGTAGAGCGAGTGCGGTGAGCGCGCGATGCACTTAGGCACCCGCGCCCGCCGCCCCGCCGCGCGATGAGCGCGTGTCGCACGAAGCGCTGCCAACACGCGCACGTCCTTGCACGCGCAGCCTTAGCGTTCGTGATTCCCTTTCTACACACCTTCACATATGCACAGTGAGTATTGCTTGGTATTATTACTTGAAGAATTTTAATTTTTTCTGGTATAACACATTCTTTATTTAAAAAAGAGTGTTAAAATTGTTAACTAACTTTTAAACTGATATTACTAGTTAAAATATGTTCGATTTAAATTTTAAGTGGTGTCGTATGAGGTAAGTAGGTTTTAACAACCCTCCATCTTTGAAATACTAACTGTTACTCCATAATTAAATTAAGTTATTCTCTAATTACTTTCGTATTTGCAATTAATAAAATCAGTTTTCTTTTATATTTGTTTCTAAGTTGACCAAAGTAATATTAAAATTATAGTTATTATAATTGATAACACGATGATATTTATATATTATAGTTATTATGATTCTTTTACAAATTTATAAATATATTATTATATACCAATAAACACTTCGTTACAATTTACTTTGTTAATATAAATATTATTTAATTTTGTTAATTTACGAATATCTTTCGTTTGCTTTTTATACTCAGAAGGTCAGGAAAATAAGACAATGTTTTGTTAAAATTCATTATTTCACTTAAGATAGTTGGGGTAACCCTGTTTGATTTTGCTTTATAAAGGTAAACCTCAAACTAGAAATTACTACAACAAAGACATTCCATTCAGCCGTCGCATCGGCCTCTTTGCTACGCATCCACAAATATTTGACGAGATAATCATATTTTACTAATAATTTTCTATTCAAACATTTTTTATTTTTCACCTTTAAAGTTTACTTATTTATTACTTAGTAAAGACTTTCGTATTAAAATGAATAATGATTTCTAGAAAATAACTATATTTTATTTGAAAGCTAATAAGTAATATAGACTACGGGCCGTGTCGACATTAATGGGTCATGTGAATCACTAAGAGAGCTTTTTAGAAACATATAGAGCCATAAAACAATAACATTCAGCATTATACTGTCACTTGTAAGCTGTCCAACTGAGTACAGGTGAAGGGAAGGGGGCAGCAACCCTCGATTTTTCTCTTTTGTCGTATGATTTTCTGATTAGAAGAGGTTTTGAAATTGTATGGAACCGATGCTGTACAAAAAAAGTGTGGCACAAAGTTGGATTTTTTTATTATCCGACGATTATATCGGTCAATTTGGTCATTTGATTTAAATAATAATAATTTTATTAATTTAATCTTTTATTACTTAATTATTCTTCAACATAAATAATACTCATGACTAAAGATATTAATACACAATCGAGTAGCTGCATTAAAATATAAATAAATAAATAAATATTTTCAGACATTTTAACACACAACGCCATCTAGTCCCAAACTAAGCAGATATAAATACATATATACTAATGAATGCAATGTTCTCTTATTATAATAACTAGCTTTCTTAATATCACAAACAGACACTTCAATTTTCATTATTTGTATAGATAGGAACCATCTAGTGACTATTACCTATTTTATTAGATCGATCTAGGATTTTTTTAAATTGGTGACTGTCTTAAATATTTTATTTACTTCGTTACTGTATCACAACTACAACTTACGTGTACACCCTTATCAATGAGTGTGAAATGATTTTTTTTTTATTTAATATTACAGATCAGAGTAAAACCCGAGCCCCAGCTAGTAAATCATATTCCTAGAGATGTAATTCGACATTGGCTTGGCTATCTTTTTCTATGTTAGGAACTATAACTCTTCGTATAAACTATACAAATAAAGCAACATATAACCTAAATCTAATGATTATGTTTTGGCAAAGAAAAGTGTAACACTTTTCATAATAGTATCATAAAACAGGATAACCAGGAGTTATAGTAAAGATTTTGAGCATAACATCAAAACATAATTACTTGGTAGTTAATGCCAATCCCACGCTAAATGGCAATTCACTTTAAGCCCCTCTCACAAATCTCATTTAGATTGCTTCAGTATCCTTACTTTCATGGAGATAGGCTAATGTTTAGCAATGTAAATATCTTTAAGATTCATATGACCCTTATGTAAATCTCATTAAGGTACGAATAAATTTAGGCGTTACTTTTTGGATTTTTGTACATAAATATCGCTTGGTTTGTTATAAAATAAAACTTGAAGCATTCATAAATTAAAGTAGAAAGGATTCCAGTTTTTTTACTTTATATAATAACTTAAAATTTACTTTCGAAAACCTTAATACGGCATGTGACCATGTTCGTATTGCCCGCATAACCTATGATGGCGGGTATAGACTGATTCTAGAGTGGATACTGAGTCTAGGTGAACGTTGATGAAATTGATAATGTTGATAGAGATGAGATGCACTAAAAGGCCAGTTAAACCAAAGGCCCAATCCCTTCTTCTAATCCTAAGGAGTAGGTACTAAAAGAAAATTAACTTTGTGGTCATTAGAAAAACATTTGTTCTCCAAAAATTAAATAATTATTTTCATAAAGCAAAGCTGTTTGAAACACAAGAACGTACTTAAGTAGTCAATCTGATATATGTATTAGTACGTGAGGAGAATTTTTGTGCATATCTTTTAAATAAACGCCTACAAACAAGAACAGGACCGTGAAATGATTTTTAAACAACATGTGCTAAAGTTTAAAATGATTTATAAACAGCTACATAAAACCACAGGTGTACAAGAATATTTCCTGATCTTCTAAGATACAAAAGTATTTAGGTCAATAAATTAAATATTCAAAAGCATCAAAAAACATGTTTATTAAAGTATTCGTTTTTTACACTTTTGTTCGGCAGCGGAAGGCGAAAACCTGATCACTATGACTTCATATGTAGACTTTGTATTTGTGCATTTTAAGGAAGCTCGTTTAGTTTCCGACCCGAAAATGGGCATGCACTAAAGTGACTTCCCCCAGTAGTACAAGATCTTTAGGACATAGGAGGTGGAACAAAGGACAAGTTCAAGGTGGTAAAGCCATGCTGCTTTCAGCACGAACGGGATTTCGACCGGGGTGGTACTACCCTCACGCAAAATATCAATGTAAAATGACAGCGTCGATGTTGTCGTGTTTTGGTGGTGAGTGCGACACCGAAGGTCCAATGATGCGGAATCATCACTATAGGCCGCCATACTGTGGGTCACTATGCTGCATTGTTCCATTGTCTGAATTCGCAATGAGTATTGTGACCACCACTGTTGCTTATACTTTCTATTAGGCAGAGTAGAGTCATTTTAGCCAAACATACCACTACCTCACGGAAAACCGGTGTGTGCACCTGCGCTGTGTTTCGAGTGAGTAAGGATACCGGAGGCTCATTCCCTCACCTTTACTTCCATTCCCTCCCCATCGTCCATCCCCTGTCCCCTATACCTCTCCTCATCCCCCAAAAGCCGGCAAAGTACTTGTGATGCCTCCGGTGTTGCGGGTGTCCATGGACGAAGATAATCGTTTACCATCGGGGGGCAAAGGCATATACTCCCTATTCCATAAAAATAATAGTAGTGCAACTGTTTCTCAAATTAAACTAACCTAACCTAATACCTTTCATATATTTATTGTGTAATAATATATTGTAAAAACGTATGTCCATATGTATGTGGACGATGCATTTATGGATATGGTATATACATATTTATATATTAACTTTTGTTTGTGCTAGAAGCGAGCGCGCGGCGGCTGACCGACTGGAAAACGTGACGCACACGGTGTCACGGATACTAGACGGATACGACATACGACTACGACCTAATTTCGGTGGTAAGTGATTGATTTTAGAATAACAGTTCAAGATCGTTTTTATTTTAAATAACTACCTTACACCTTTTTTAACGTTCACAAACTTTTTGACAACTACTTTTGATAGAATCTTCAAAGTATAGGATGAAAATTACAACGTAGAAAGTAGATAAAAAAGTTTATTGTAGGTATGAATAGACTCTTTTCAAATGTATCCAGTATTAAGGTTTAACACAAGGCTCCAAAGTGATATTTGATAAACACATTGACTATGATTAAGGCCTACAAATTACATTACGGCCTGGCAGGAGCTGGATGCAAGAAACCATAGATCGAACTAAGTGGCGTGAAATTGGAGAGGCCTATGTCCAGTAGTGGACTACGATAGGCGTATTATGATGATGATGGCGATGAAGGCCTACAAATCGCTTGATTTTGTTATTAGGTCTAGATCAGAGTTTAAATAAATTAAGGCCATAAAGATGCTGTACTGTGCCTTGGTACCCTAGAATATGTATTTGTGGTGTGGAACCCGTTTTTACAATTAATCTTGATCGTATAGAAGCTCTTCACATTTTTTTAAGATACATACAATACAAGACCAATTGCAATGAACACGGCTATTAAGCTAGATATAGGAGGTACCATTTTCTACCCTTAAGGGATAGCCAAGCGGTGTCTGATGTGGATATTTTGAAAATGTTAATGGTAATGTCAATAGTTCGGTTTTCTTGGTAAAATCAAATTATCGGTACCACGAAGAATAGCAGTCCAACATTACCAATTGCATTACCCAGAGCAAATACTAACTATCGAAAAAACTCATTCATTGTTCGCGTAAGTGGATTGGTTAATGATATTTCTAAAAAGAATAGCAAGCTTGAGGTATTCGGATTGAGGCTTTCACAGGTGGAAAATATAAACACCTTTTACTTTTTGGCTCTGATACGGATATAATAAACCAATAGAATAGATTTAATAGTATGTGTATCTTTTATTGTTTTGTTAGATTCATTTTGTTTGTTTTTCTCTTTCATGCATTTTCTTCTTCTGATATATATAGTGCAATTGATACTAAAGTTAATACAAAAGAAAATGAACTATATATTTTACAATATGTAACTAATTATCTATTAACTCAAAATAATCTCGATCTAATTGCTATAAAACATGCAGTAACTACACGCGAACGTTGCAGTAATATAGGAAGCGTTATGCAATCAAAGCGTGAACTCAATTTGTAAACCTGTCACTGTTATATGTATACACATATTACAGGAAGTTAAAATATGCGCTCAACAGCATATTATGAGTAGTGGACCATGATATTTCGTATTAAATTTTCTTAGTACCGCAACCCGATTTGTCAACAGTACCGTTGCTGCATATATTATGCTGTCTTTACTGCATAAATGTTATTGCTTTTCAGGAGATCCGCTATACGTCGGTATGGATCTTACAATTGCTAGTTTTGATGCAATATCTGAAGTGAACATGGTAAGTTTAGCTATTTAGAGTACTTAGGTGAGGTATTTTGTATTTTTTAATAAACGACTAAGGACAGAGAACAGCTTAGCGATGGTGTCAGATTTCATAAGATTTGTTGCATAAAATTATGTAAGTCTTTAAGACAAGGAATCATAAACTTATCTATTTGAGAACTTTTAAAGGCTGACAGAGAATGATTGATTGATAACACAGCACACTTAAGGTATATATGCGTTATGACTTCAGAAGCAAAGCCCCAAGATGACCTTGTCTCCACTTCTTCAGATTCGCTGAGGATGTTTTTTGGGTCGTATGAAGGACTTTGCTCTCGAGCAGATCGTCCATCGTAATTTATTAAGCTTTTAATAGCTGTGAAAAGGGAGCAAGGCCGTGGTCACTTGACACAGTTCGAGGGTCGCCGGTGCCCGAGGGGCGGAGTGCTGCCTCAGCCAATCGATGTTCGCCTTTACTTCCTACCGCCACTCGCCGGCTGCTAACGCAAAGGTCACCGCCCACTCACAGCTGTTTTATATATTTTTTTTATATTATATAACATGTTTAGTAAATGGAAAAATGTCAACACATAAAGGCAACATGTGATCTATCATACAATGCATCAAAGCACATCATTCTCGATACGAAACATTCGAAGCTGTGTCAACTATCACAAAACTCTGTATCGTATCGTATGTTGTATGGTAATATCTTACAAATATAGTTTATTAATCGAATTTGAGCCGAATGCGAGAAGCCCAAAATCGATCAGAGTGGCGTACAATGGGAGAGGCCTATGCCCAGTAGTCAACTTCAATAGGCTGATGAGAATGATGATGAATCAAACCTACTTTTAATTTTTAAGATAAAACTTAATTACAAACAATGCTCGCTTGTACTGAATAACTAGGTATAAGTTTCTTTGCACCCATACTTGTTAGTCATACATCGAAAATGATTTGCATCTATTAACTTATCGCCTTACCATATATCTAATTTTATTCTTTAAAAGTGATTTGATTGTAATTGACTTTTAACCGAACGAACACTTTTGACTAAGTTTTAATTCCTGGTACGGTTGTGTGGCAAATTACAAGTAATTAAAGACACAGTGAATACAAGGAAACAGTTTTATTTTTTTTATCTATTTTATCTATGAGGCTTAACAAAAAAGAAAAATAATGGATGGTGATTTAGTAATAAAATGTTTAGTTAGTTATCGTGTTGTTAAAAGATTTATATTAACAAATGATATGCACCATTGTGTAATTTAAAACAGAGTATACCAATAATGTACGATCGTGGATATATATAAATGGACCGGCAATGCAGCAAACCACAAAGCAAATGAGGTGTAAAACCTTCGCCCCTAATCGAATTACGGTCCTGATCTGTATTGTAACACAATCTCAAAAGCTTTCCTACGCTTACAGGATTACACAATAACACTTTATCTCAACCAGTACTGGAAGGATGAAAGACTCGCCTTTGGTTTACCGGATGAGGTCTTGACACTTTCCGGGGATTTCGCCGATAAGATTTGGGTTCCTGATACTTTTTTCGCTAATGATAAAAATAGGTGAGGTATATAAATCTATATAGAAGTGGGTGATAATCTTATGAGACTTTTGAAAAGGTTTGTTTGTTGATTGAACAGTATTGTGAATAAAAAATCGGGTTTTGTATGGAATGTAAAAAGCAAGCTGATGGGTCTACTAGAATTTAATTCCTGTGAATAATTTTCTTCACACAACCTACTGATTTAACTCTGCTACTAAATCATGTGATTTAGACTAAGTGACTTTTTCTGCAAAAGGTTTTTCTTTTTTAGTTTTACGTGCACGTTTGAGTATCATTGTTTCTTTTTCCAATGGTTTGAATTTCAGATCTTTTTTTTTATGGAATAGGGGGCAAACGAGCAGACGTATCGCCTGATGGTAAGCGATTACCGCAGCCCATGGACACTCGTAACACTAGAGGCATCACAAGTGCGTTGCCGACCTTGGGGGATGGGAAGGGTTGGATTATAGGCCTTTGGTATCCTCACTCACTCGGTGAAACATAGCGCATGCGCTGTTTCACATCGGTTTTCTGTGAGGCCGTGGTATTACTCCGGTCGAGCCGGCCCTTGCATGCCGAAGCGTGGCTCTCCCACGATAAAAGATCTGATTAACCCTTTTAAATAAATGGGTGATGTGATTTGAATAATTTGCTCCATTAATTTTTATGAAATTTTTAGCTTTCTACACGATGTGACGGAGCGCAACAAGCTAGTGCGCCTCGGTGGTGACGGCAGCATCACATACGGCATGCGCTTCACCGCCACACTAGCCTGCATGATGGACCTACACTACTACCCGCTGGACAGCCAAAACTGCACCGTCGAGATTGAAAGCTGTGTGACTCATACACTTGAAATAGATCACAAGGCTGAGCTTAATGCTTCAACTCTTCAACTGACCGACCCATTACATTTTTTCTTACGCAGACATTCGCCTCGATTTCCCTTTCCCCTGAATATTTTGTCTCAGTTACTTTTTTCACAAAATATTTCGTTGAAATTCATCCTTAATATTTAATTGTTATGCTTTGCACAGTTTCTACACTGTATAATTCCAAATCAAATCACAGAAAGTTTCTCACCAAATGTATAACTATATTTTTTATTAAATCTTTATGCACAGCACAGATGTTGCAAAGGCGGACTTAATGCCGTAGGCATTTTCTTATTTACTTTCCCCGATTCATTACCAGCCAGCAAATAATATTTCAAAAACATTAGAATATTTACTTATATATAGATATTATGCAGCTTGCTTTGAAAGACAGCTAAGATAATTCATATTCCGTCAATATTTTCCGTAACCTTTCACATGAGACGCTTTTCCGCTTATCGAATTGATGTTTGCTTCATATTCGTGTTTTAGAATATCATATCGTAATCGTAGATAGCTGACAGCATTCTAACAAACTGTTCTCTATGCAGATGGCTACACAGTATCAGATGTAGTGATGTATTGGAAGGAGACACCAGTTCGGGGCGTTGAAGATGCTGAATTGCCCCAGTTTACTATACTTGGTCATGAAACCAATGACAGAAAGGTAAATACTATGGCAATCATATCTAATTCTTCATGTGGTACTAGATAGTAAAAGCGTTTAAGTTAATTTTAGTAGCTAGCAAACAAAATCTAGTAAACGGAGTCAAACTATGGTTATATGTATCCTCTGTAAAATATTGTCTTTTACAAACAGGCGTCTAACCTATTTATTACAAGTTACTGCTCCAAAACTTTACTCGCTATACGCGTTGTAAAACAATGTGAAACTTTCATTAAGGTAAATGCATAAGTTTAAACTAAAGACGAACGAATTCCAGGAGAAGTTGGCGACTGGCATCTACCAACGCTTGTCGCTGAGTTTCAAACTACGCAGGAACATCGGCTACTTCGTATTCCAAACCTATCTGCCAAGTATACTAATAGTAATGCTATCTTGGGTTTCTTTCTGGATCAACCACGAAGCAACATCAGCCAGAGTTGCTTTAGGTAAGTCCGAATTTTGACTAACGTTAGCAAATAATGTGAGTATTTTAAAACTAAAGTCGCTCTACTCCGCCTGGTGGAAAACATGAATAGCATCCAAGAGTGGTAGTCACCATCCTCATTCTTTTTTTCTTATTTTAAAAGAAAACTCCCAGATTAGGATTATACATACTGCGTCGCGGAGGACTATACAAACTTACATTGTAATGGTAACAAAGAACACTCAGACACAGTTACATTCTCTTTCACGCCACGCTTATGCCACCCTGGTACATAGTGGGAGAGGCACACGGACGCCGGTAGAGCCGAACCTTTTAGTTAGCACATTCTGACGGAAAACCTGTGTTAAGCCATTTTTTTATTTGACTTTACTTTAATTTACTTTTCATATAATGAATGAAGTAACAGGACTTCCTTTTTAATATTGTGAAGTATTATGTATACATAGACAGGTGGTCGTGACTAACCTTTACGTAATTCATTCCAGTTAAATTTAAGTTGTTCCAATCTTTATATTTTTTAGGAATCACAACGGTACTCACTATGACCACAATTAGTACGGGCGTCCGCAGCAGTCTCCCAAGGATCTCATACGTGAAAGCGATCGATATCTACCTAGTGATGTGCTTCGTGTTCGTATTTGCGGCTTTGTTGGAATACGCCGCAGTCAACTACACGTACTGGGGCGCTAGAGCACGAAAACGTGCCAAGTTAAAGAACCGGGACCAGATGTCGACAAGTGCAAGTGTTGAGAAAGAATTGAAGAGCTCTGGAGGTGACATTCAATTTGTCTTTTATCACTTTTATATGTTACTTTATTAACCTTATATTTTTATAAGTGTTTCATATCGTACCATGTCTGAATATCTTTAAACTAATTATATTTTTGAGTTTCCCTCAAAAAAATTTGATTTTTATTTGACATTACTATGTTCAAACATGGTAGAGTCATGTTTCGATACAAATAGACTACTCGGAGTAGTACAACGATTAGCTTCATAGAATTCAGATAATAAACAATTTTGTGTCTTGAAAGCAGCAGGTATTAAGCATCATCAAATCATCATGAAAAATCTACAAAAGCTTAGCTTAAGTAGCTTTTGTTTTCATTAGATAAATACAATCTAAAGTAGTTTAAATGGCACACAAGTAATATCAAGGATCATATTACAGCCGAGGTTTAGTTTGAAGATAATGAATATCCTCGCTGTCAAATAAGTGATGTTTGTCAATTGTTTTAGTTCACGACTTTTCAGGATACCATACCTCTTCGAGTAAACACTATGAACACTTTTGTTAAAATATGGGTTAAGTTATGAATCCTTTTCCTTTTTATAATTTGAATAGGTAAAAATTAATCCTTATCGGGACAACAACGAGATATGAAACTTCATGATTATTGTTTAGATTTTTTATTATATTACCTTTACCTTTTTCATTTATTATTAGCTTTTGCTAACGTAATGTCGCTTATCTCGGTAAAGGATAGCCTATGTCCAACTTCAAGAATCAAAATATTTCGATGCCAAATTTCATTAAAATCGGTTACAGTTCGCAGTTTAGACGTGAAAACTTAACAGGCCGACAGAGTTACTTTCAAATTTATAATATTATAATAGCATGGATAAAAATGCTGTCTACTAACACACTATATTCTTTCAAGTCCTCATATTGTTATTTTAATTATAACTCTCCAGGTTCCCGATCCCCTGAAGAGATAATAGCACTGCGAGAGTGTGCTACGACTGCAGGGCGGGTTTCGCCACTCCTTGGACTTCGGTCGAAGCCTCTACAACCCGCTGCAGGAGCCCCACCGTCCCTTCGGCTTCAACGCGATCATACCCAACTCCGGTATAGAACAAGACCACATTCTAGAAACTCCAGGAGTTAGTATTTGTTCTTTGATTATCTTTAATTACTATGAAATAATAATCTTACAATACACCCTTAACAATGGAAATATGAGTAAATAACAAGAAAAGTGATATGAATAAATTTTGCAAGGTTTCATTTAACTTCTAAATCTCTTCTAACTAATCTTAAAAGCTATATTAGAACCACTTTCCGACGTCTGATTGAGTCCAAATGTGGTATACATACGTATCGCCAGTGACAGTACATTGAAATTTTGCCCAATTTTTCCCTAGCAAATAGTCTATATCAAATGTAAAATAATAATAGTCGCAATAAGTAAATAAAACCTTTTTTTTCAGATGGGTCAACGGGTAAGCCTAAAATGATGCACGCTCTACGACGCGGAGCAACAGTAATAAAGGCATCAATGCCAAAAATTCGGGACGTCAACGTCATAGATACATACTCCCGAGTAGTGTTCCCCGTCTGCTTTATGCTCTTCAACGCCGTCTACTGGGTCTTCTACATATTTGATTAAACAATACTAAAGTTTTATTAAAATTATTGTCGCCATAGATGTAATTATTGTAACGAATTTAATTACGTGGTAACTTTGTGGACTCAAGATATGTATGAATATAATAGTCTAAATTTATTTTACATTTATTGCAAATATTACTATTTGTTATTGAATTGACAAACATTATCAAAAAGTAACTTAGATAGGGAAAATAAAACAACTGAAATGGGTACTTAAATGTTGCAATTGTGTCGAGTTAGTTAATTAGTTTTTATTAAAATAAGCATAGCGACGATTTAGACGATAGATCACGGTAAAGCAAATTTTAACATTGACTGCGATACAAATCTGCGTACAAATTAATATAATCGCTCGTTTCAAGCGCGTTTAAAACTCTTCTGCATGTTGCGACCATGAGAGATTTCCATATCAAAATATGCGCGTTTGTATCGCCTATCAGCGCTCTTGTAATAGTTTTTACCGATACAAATGTACGTTTAACTCGTCACAAAACTTCCAAACGCTTGCAAATGTTTACTGTCTGTGTGTAAATTCTGTATAAAGTGCGTCAACGTGTATCATGTAAAAGACGTTACACGTCAGACGTGTCTCAGTTTGACAAGTAAATAAATGCTCGCATGCAATCAATATTTGTGTTGTTTCCTTGTCATTTTTTAAAACTTTATATAAATATTATTACATAGGAAAGAATGAGGAAGTGCAAAGCATTTTATGTACTTTTAAACGTAGTTTTGAATGTAAGTAGTCCATAGAAATAATGCATTTTAATATAAATAAAAACTGCCAAATATTATGTGTATAAGAAGAAGCGAATATTTTAATTAAATATTTCATTTTAACTTATGACGTCTTATGGCTATATTAGATAGCGCTTTGACAACACGTTGACAACCGTTGATAAGCTATTGACTGGTATCAGTTTAGATATTATAGAAAGTAAAGATTGAAATCAACATGCGATGAAACTAAACAAAATGCTAACAACAAACATCAAACGATGGTACTAATCAACCTTTTTTTGACATAAAGTTCAGTTAAAAAAGCATTTAAGAGGAAATCTAAAAAATGTTAAAGCAGTTCTAACTATAATGTGAACAGTTAACATTTGGGGAACACGCATACGTGGACACACACTGTCTCTTCTACTACGCTGATAAATTAGTACAAGTGTTCTAATCAAAGTTTAAAAAACGACGTCAGTATATGAAGTTATTCTTAACCTGCTTAATCTACACTCGAGTATTTATCAATTTTCTACTAATACTCGAGTTTCGAGAGTTTTTGGGTCAAGTAAAATAAATAAATATGTTCAATCAAATTATTATTACTGTCAACAACTTCTCTACCATTCGGCTAAGTCATTGATGCTTTGATTATTTCTTTAAAAAAATATAAATGATGATATTGATTTTCGATATTAATGTAAATATTTTTTCATAGAATAAACATGGAAATATGGTGTAGTTGTAACATTGATGTGTATATTAGAAGGAATTAGTCAGTTATAGCTTATTTAAGATAATGTTGTAATGTTGTTTAAAATATAATTTAAAAAAATTGTGTTTATTATTAATTGGCACTATTAAATTCATTATATCTAGCTACTACTAATATTAAAGTACTCTAATAGGAGAAAGCTTTGCAAAATTTGATGCATCAATTAATTATAAGGCATTCACTGTCCCTTTGGTACACTTTCTTTCAGAGTAGGTAAATCTCTCTTAAAGGGCAACTTTTTAAAAGCAAAGCCGTGAGATCTACAAAAGCTTATCTCACACTCAGATAGAATTCTGTTCCGATGTCGATAATTTAAATCTGTATCGTTTTTTTATTTTCTTAGCATAAGTTTGTACGTTCTGCAAATATTTGTTTCGGAGTTTGGGTGTTTTCTATGTATAATATGTATGTATTTACAAAAAAAAGTATATATGTATTTATATCAGTTGTCTAGCACCCATAGTACAAGCTCTGCTTAGTTTGGGACTAGATGGCGTGGTGTGTTATAATGTCCGAAAAATAAGTGCCATAAGTGAGATCAGCAATTTACGTTGATGAAAACAATTATAAATAGGATTTTAGGTATCAAAAAAATATATTTCAATACTATATTTTAATGAAAACACTTTTATTATTTGTTATTTATTTCACTATCCATATTCGGTGTGTGAATGACTTAAATTGAATGTAAAATTGATTCAACAATAAAGACAAAACTTTGGTTCCAGCTCATATCTACAACTAGAATTGCTAAATCAAAATACGCACGGTATACCTACTGAAGAACAATGAAATGAGAAACGGCAACGACAAAACCTCAAAATTCTATCACATATTCATATGAGTAAATTTATATCATTTCTGATCTATGTTATTCTTATTATATATATGTTACTTGGTTATCTTCGGTTTCATCTCGATTCACGCCCTCTAGCGTCAAACGTTGAAATCGCATGAAACATTAGCACTGAAGACTTTTCTACTTCAACGATTTGGAAAGAGCCCCGCAAGAGTACGCTAAAATTACAAAATAAACTAGAATTTTTTCCGAGTTCCTTTAAAATATTATAATGAATGAAATGAAATGAAATTCAACGTCTTTCGTCCTATCCCATCCTTCTTGGTAATATTACGAATGCGACAGTTTGTGAGGATATTTGAATGTTTGTTATTCGTTCTCGCAATAATTACCGAATGGATTTAAATAAAACATAACAGTAATATAGCTTATACCTCTGAATAAAACATAGGTTATTATTTACCACGATAACCGATATATACGTTGGCGGAGCTGTAAGCAAAATCCAATACTTAATAAAAGAACTGTTACGACGCAAAAAGAGGGTGTTATAAGTTTGTCGTCAATGTCTGTCTCTCTGTGTATGAGTCAGTCTGCGGCGTCGTAGCTCACAAACGGATGAACAGATTTCGATGCAGGTTATTTCATTTGAAAGTCAGTTTCCTTGTGGTGGTTCTTAGCTATGTTTGGTTAATATCAGTACAATAGTGTAAGAGTATTTTTGGCATATGCTTACTCGATTAAGTGCTTGCGTTTGGGGGGATTTTCAATTTTTTCTGTTATTTTAATACAAAGCAACAATACGACGACCGCGATATTTTAAATCGACGAAAACCGATAAAAACAATATACTTTTGTGACGGGCTTTTTGCAGTTATTTATATATTGAACAAAGTTTTAATTTTGCTAATTTTCACTGTTTTTTCTGATTTGATCGAATAATAGTGATCGATGGACTTAAGTTTTAAGGTTCTAGTTCGGAGTAAATGTCAATAGATTAGTTAAATTAACCGTATAATGTCAGGTAGTAGCTGGAGGATAGTAGCATTACATTAGTTTTACCATATCAAAAGCTTTTAACAATTCACTGCTAGATGTAGATACTGCCTTAGACAGGAGGTTTCAGCCTACTGAACCACAGCGGCCAAACTTTAACAAATTAATTATTTTTGTTTTTAGGGTTCCTCAAAAAAAAAACGGAACCATTATAATATCACTTTGTTGTCCGTCTGGGTACTTTCCGTGAAATCAGAATCTTGAAATTTGGTTCGACTCGCACTTGGCTGGTTTTTAATTATACAAACCTCCGTACCCTTTCAAATTAATCAAATTATAAGCACAAAAATGTTTCCGTTTCTTGTTCATATTCCGAGCTAGATAGTTCTGAGAATGTAGTCATAATTTGATGTTTGGATTATTAATTATCGCGATTATCTCTGCTTACCCGCTTACGTCGGATAGCGCTTTAACTAAGTTGTATAAAGAATTTGCAACAAGTATATTGTGTATTCTAATGAGGCGTTTTTTAACGGTTATAATTTATATACATTTCGTGTCAAGTGATCATCGAAATTATTTCACAAAAGAAATAGTATTCTTTGTACAGATTTCCTTAACTTTTTTCGTAAAATATTTTGATAACATCATCATCAACAGCGTTTTAGGGTTCCGTATCAAAAGGGTAAAACGGGACCCTGTAACTTAGACGCCGCTGTTCATCCGTCTGCCTGTCTATATGCCACCGGGCATTTCATAAACCGTGATAGTTAGACGGTTGAAATTTTCAGAGATGATGTATTTTCATCTTCCTAGCCTTTATAATTCTTAAGATTTTTAACCCCCTCGGGCCTTCACCCCACCGGGGTTTGCGGCGGAGTGGTGTGTCGGAATCGAACTGACTAAAACCACACGGTGTGCCACTCTGCGCCTGAGACGGGAGAGACCCGGAACCGCTTTCTTACGACATCCGGTTGCTCTGCAGTCCTTTACGCGAACCACTAGACCAACGAGGCAGTCTTCCATATGTCACCGGGCTGTATTTCATGAACCGTGATATTTAGGCTTTTGGAATATTCACAGATGATGTATTTTCGTGGTAAAGAAATAGAATAAAATAAATATTTAAGGCGATTCTCACACAAAAAACCTGACTGTTTTGTCGTATTCATAGATAATGGTACGAAACCCTTCGAGCGCAAGTCCGACTTACAGTTGACCTTGATTTTTTAATTTGACTTAACTATCTTCATATATTTAATTGTCAATTAATTTGCAAAATTATTTGCTTACAATATCTATTTCCTGTTTGGTTCTGTTCAAATTCGAAATTCTATCAATTAATTCATTATCATCTTAGTCGGTTTTTAAGTTAATTATACGTAAAAACCTAATCATTGAATGATCTGAAAAATACAAAGCTACATATTACTGTTAGAATTTACAAGAAGAAGTAAAATAAGTTACATTAGATTAGCTTCCTTAGTCACAGTGGTAACACAATTTTGTAAGCATGAACAGGTTGTCGCCGCGTATAAAGTTCCTTACACATAAATACAATACGATGACGTCGCGCGCGCCGTGTCTTACTACGACGTATCGTGGAAACTTACGCAACATATATCGTAGGAACGATGTGTTTATACATTAGTGGTACAGTCATTTATATTATACTGCGTTGTTCTAGGGTTAGCACATACACACATAGGCACACACACATTTATAGAAGACATTCATATCTGCAATAACTCACATCACGTACACTCACAAATACAAGCATACATACTCCTACACATTATGCCATAATTACCCTTATGTTAGTTACTCAAATCTTTCACTTCTCATTGTTAATTATCGTGGCTACACTTACTTCAAACTCTTGATTTTAGATAAAGGGGAGGCTGGTAATCTGCCATTCAGATTCTTCTAGTGCAGATACCAGTCTCTCATACAGATTCACCTACTCGATCAATGGCTGACTAATGGCACTGAATTTGTTAACTGATTTTTGTTTGTCTGTGTGAAAGAAAATTAATAAACGATTATTATTATTTATTATTCATTATTCAAAGCTTTCAGATGACATTGAAGTTGATCATTTCATAATTCTACTTGAGGAGAGTCCCTTACTGTGGGTTAAAACATCAGAAGTAATAAAAGTCGTGAATTAAAACGTCGTAGATTTGAACGACTCGACATCGGCGTCGTGAAACGAAATAGTGACGTTCTAAGATGCGACGTCACATCTTATTGTTAAGTTAGAATATCAAAATCTAATTTTAAAATGCAATTTCGTTATATTTGCTGTTGAAGTCATCGATGTTGACTTGTTTTCTAGAAATATTAGAGACGTAACCTCTGAATGACTTACACTAACAAAATCTTAAATTGAATTATTGTGGTTATTTTAAGGCTTATGTGTAGACGATACCACCCTTTTCTATGGTATAACTTGATTGAAATACCGCCTACACTAACCAATATATTGACGTGAATACCTCCCACTTACAAATGAAATGAGCAATTATTTTAACACAGATACGTATTTATTATAGGTTAATGCGCATGTATGTGAGAATCATACTCTTTATCAATAAATAAGTCATTTCATACCAATCTTCTAATCATTTAATTCTATACTTAACTGCCTAGGTAGCGCAGTGGCAGCATACGCGACTGCTGTCCATGAGGTCTCGGGTTCGAATCCTGGGTCGCAACAAGTGTTTGTATGATCCTAAAAATATTTGTTTCGGAGTTTGGGTGTTTTCTATGCATAGTATATTTGTATTTACAAAAAAAGTATTTATGTATTCATATCACTTGTCTGTAAATACAAGCTCTACTTAGTTTGGGATTAGATGGCGTTGTGTGTTAGATATCCGAAACATTTATTATTTATTTATTATTATACTTACTAAATTATATCTTAAAGTAAATATTCAAGTTTTATAAATGGCTATTTATGAGTCATAATCTACTTCATCATCAACAACCTATAATGTCCCACTGCTGGGCTCGGGTCTCCTCTCAGGAGAGGGTTAAGGCCACACGTCCCCACGCTGGCCAAGTGCGGGTTGGGGACTGGCAAAACAACGTTGTGGCTACATAGTCTTACCGTTGGATGTTTTCAAGCCGCTCAAAGGCCTCCAACAAAGCTTCACGACTGTTATCCTATGATAACAACCGGGACCGACTGCTTAACGTGACCTTCGAATCACGGAGACGCTCAAGGTAACATGCCACCAGCGGTCACCCATCCAGGTACTGACCACGCCGTCGTTGCTTACCCTCGGTGATTGTTTCTAAACACCAAGTGCAAGTGGGCTATGATCTACTTACTTACTAATAATGATATAATAGTAAATATTATAATATAATATTAACTACCTTAAAAAACAATATAATTATTACGTGCTTGGTAATAACCTGATTATAAGACTATAAATTAGGATTTTTTTTCAATATTTTGAACACCTGACACATAAAGTCATCTAGACTTGAACTAGATGGGCCAATCTATATACTAAATACACACATATTAAACATAGAAAACACCCGAATTCCGAAACAAATATATGCAGATCATCTTAACATTTGGTCCGCCCCGGGAATCGAACCCGAGACCTCAAGCACAGCAGTCGCTTAGGAAACCACTGCACTAATGAGACAGTCAAATAGGTTATAGGTAAGAGTATAAGAAGGTTTAACAAAAGTCTATGAATTTTGTTAATTCTGTGCATAATTTAAGTAAACAATTCGTCATATAATAACATTCAACGTCCTTTTTCTTTGAATGCTTACGATGATATATTTTTTCAGAAAACATAATAAAGGACAAAGACAAAAACTGTCATCCAGGTACTTTTTTTTAAAAGACAACTCTCTTAGTAGGAATACTCCGGTGACAGCGGCGACTTTACACACATACATGAACAATGAACATCAAAACTCAATAAAAATTTGTGGATTATACAAAGTGCTGTCCCAGAGTTCGAACCCACAATAGTTAGCGCAATAGAAGCGATCACCTCACGACCGTTAGGATCTTAACGTTTCACGCTGATGTTTTATCGAGTCATCAGAGACCAAATAGAGAATCATATCGTTATTTTTAATAATAAAATGTATTTGTGGATATACTGATCCGATTTTGAAAATTATTTTACAAATAGTAGGCCACTTTATTTGTTAATGTCATAGATAGATAGATAGACACAAACCTCTATATTTTCACACCATAACAATAAAGAGTTACAAGAGTACATTAAATGTGAGATGTAGTGTACAAAGAGCGGCCATATTGCCAAAATTAATCTCTTCCAGGCTACCTTAGAATGGATCAAACCATAGGCTATATATTAACCCGAAAAATTATTAACCACGATAGCCGACATACACGGCAAAAGCCAGTTTAAAATAATATTTCAAGCATATATATTTTTGGTTCTCTTAGAAGCAATCTTTGATCTGTTATTCGTTAACAATTGTAAACGAATGCCCAAACCAATATTGATAACTTATTTTATAAAAATATTATATAATAATAATTTATTTTATTAAAATATATATACAGCTTTATTGCACACTAATAGAGTCTAAAATGTTGTATAGACATGAATGGAAATCTTCATTTGGAAGATATAACAATATACGGTTCTATTGTTATATTAAGATTATCGCTCACGTCGATTTCTTACAATCATTGAACAGATATTGTGAAATTGGATTTTGATTAGTCTCATACATCATCATCACACATGGCCATAAAAATACAGTTACAATAATAAATAAACAAAATAATACTTTTCAACGTGGAATCTGTTATTTTTATAAGATTGTTCATTGTGTTTTCTTATTTTCACGCCAATATAATGCAAAATATTTTGTGATAATAAAATGGAGTGAGGTGATAAGGAGAACCGAATCGCTGAGATTGCATTACATAAAGTAGGTACATAGTTGTGGTGACTTTCACATACAGCGGCAACATAAGTAACGTAATGTACGAAAAAGCTACCTAATCCTAAATCGCGCAATAGAAGTTCTCGCGCCAATTAACATATATACAACTTCCTAACATCATCCATGGGGCAGTGGCTCGCAAATCATGATTATCTAGCCTGGTGGGAAGATCCTCCCTTTGTGTTGGTACAATAGATAGTACAATTTTTAAAATTCTGCATACACTTGGCATTAGTAAAATGTTTGTGTATCGGGCTATTGATAGGCACAATGAAACCTCCTTTGTTTGTGACAGAAAAAGATGTAGCCGTCCGAAAAAACGATGAAAGCAGTAAGGGAAAGAATTCGGAAGATGCAGATAGCACCTAGAACCATGTCGTTTTTTTTAAAAGATGACTTATACCTTGCAGCCTATAAGAGACACACTTGTAATTTTTTAACTGATAATTTATAAAAGGTTGGGTTTTAAATTCAAAATAACTACTTAAGCGGTACGCAAAGGGAGGTCACAGAAAATTTATATTTACAGATGAGAGTTTTTTTTTACAATTAAGCAATATTTTAACCAAAAAATGATCGTATTTATGCTGAAAGCCCTGAAAAAGCTACCTAATTAGTTGACAGAATATATCGTGGGCATTATCCGACTTCAGTGACGGTTTGGTGAAGTGTAAGCTATGAAAAGTGACTCAGTCATATTTTTGTGAAAAAGGTATCAAAACATCGATACATATGTTTTAAGATACTACTAATAAGAAGATATTCTTGAGAAGATAGCTAAGTCCCTTAACATCACCATTTTCAATAGCTAAAAATGGTCCTTTCAGCAACACTCGGTGCCGGGTCATAAAGCTCGATCTATCCAATCTTGGTTAGGTTACGAACTTTCCAGACTTCATCAGAGCTGATACTGGCTGTCGTCTAGTCCTGTTCTTAATCCACAATTCGGAGTTCCTTAAACACTAAATTGGAAGTCGAGAATGTGCCCTTAGAAAGAGTGCATGCTGCTATTGATAACTGGCCTCAAAGTTGAAAGGACTGTATTGCGGCTACTGGAGACCACTTCGAATAAGCTTTATATATTTTTAATGGTTTTATGTTTATGAAATGATGATCAATAATGATCGAAATTCCCCCAATAACCTTCATATTGTCAAGTAGTAGTGATCTGTGACTTTCTTCCTGAAAGCTTGCAGAGATTTAGTTTATCTAATGCCTCAGGTAAGTTATTAAGTACACAGTCTAACTGCTTGCATTGAGAAGGACTTGTGAGCGAATTGTGCGGAATGGCTGGGCATTTTTAGTTTCATATTCTCCGAAGATCTCGGGTGCCTGCAATGTGAACTAGGTAGTCAAAAGTTATTTGCGATAAGGCGGTGAATGTAGAAATAGTCTTTGTTGTGATCCCGTTGTAGCTAATAATTTGCGACTAAATTATTAGCTAACTAATGAAAGTAATTTGGCGTCAATTTTTGGAGCCCAGGACATGTACTAGTTCAAATAGATCCAAGATTCTAATCATTATTGCTACGCTTCTACCAATGATGTTCTCTCTAAAGATGTTCAGTGATGTATTAAGTTACAATGTTAATGTGATATTGCTTAGCGGCAATCAAGACCTTTGCCTCTTCTAAATTAAGCCGATAAAACCGTAATAAAAATAGTATCTATAAATATATATGAGTACATACAAATACCAGTCTAAATTCGTATTTGCTTTCATTCTCAGAGTTACAAGTGCTTTGTAAGTTCCAATTATAAATTCTATAGTATCGTAAAAAACACGATTACGTTAAAAACATGTGTGATAACTTTTTCAACAAGAAACGAAAACATAAATCTAAGCAGCCAGGTATGTGTATATCTATGATGAGATAAGTATCTATATTTATAAGCACTTTATTTTCATAGCGCTTGATTCACAGTAGGTAATACAACGCAAATGTAAGGGAGCGTTGGAAGAGATTTTATATAGGCGCAAGGTAGCAAGGGGCGGCGGGTTCCATTCATCGATGAGGCGCAGACTGCGCGGGACGCGAGGCTTGCGGGGCGAAGGGAGGCTGAGGTTCCAGATTACCTAGTACCTATCCCAGTCTCGCAACGACAGCACAACTGGATACTGTGCTCTATATTCACGGACAAATTAAACTAAACTAAAAAAACATTAAGTGATTTTAAGTGTTGAGACAATTAAATTATTGGATTTGTAAATTGTTTAATTTAGTGTCGTTTGTGCATTTGGAATTGGAAGATGTCAAATATTCACACTGTCTAAGGTAAGTTTTTTTAAATTATATAAATCTAAAGATACTGATATAATTTCAATAAGTGTTAAAAATATTTTTTGAATAGTTTTTTAGACCTACTATCGAGGTTGAAATTTTTGAGACGTAGGAGATTTTTTGGATGAGCTTAATAATATGCTGAATGGATAAGTGTAGTGAATTAAATAATATATGAAGCAAATAGCAAATAGGCTATACTAGACGTGGTATGCTATTGTTTCATGGTCAGTTCCGTAGGTGGCTATAGGTGTTCAGTTTTGAGCTTTCGGAGGGCGTCGGAGGGTAGAGGTGCGGTGTGCGGCAGCGGGCGTGGGCACAAACCTCCGCGCATTTCACCCCCCGTATTGATCGTTCCATTTTCAAATGTATTTAGTTTTCCTACTAAATGTTGTGACTATGAAATATTAGGATATGCTGAATGCAATTTTTTACAAAGATATGATGTTTCTTTGGTTTTATTCCCATTTAAGTTATATTCTAATAACTCTATTATATTCAAAAAGTTCTACTTAATAGAAACCAAAGACGTAGCTTGCTTGCAACGTAGACGTGTAATTGTGTAGGTTTGATAATCTGTTACAAATAATATTATGAAAAACAAGTATGTGCGAGCATCATTTACTCCAGAAATAAATCTCATTCTATAAACTGATTTACATAATATTTATGAATATGCATTGTGGATATATTTGTTGGTTCTATTTTTAGAATAACAAAGAAAGGATAAAGCCCTTCTCCGTTGCGCAACTGCATTTGTAATACAACTGTATAAAATACTAAAATATACAATAAAGATTTTACATAAAATATACACATAAGTATACAAGTATACAAACATATATTGTAAAATGCTATTAGCATATTCTATGGTATATCTTTATAATACTACTTTTTGAACTTCATGTGGTATTGCTAAAATATGGGAGGGGGATTTCATTGTCATAATAAACTTAGCATCTTTAAATGTATATAGAAATTCAAGTTTTTATAATAGCCTTCGATTTCATCATATTCGTAGGTGTATGTAAAGGAATGCATAGTCAATAGACATACAAAAAAGGGTGTCTTTAAAAATATGAATGAAACATCTTTATTGAAAACGCATATGAAATAAGAATGCAGGAATATGTTTTCTTTGCATATGGGAGGTTGAAATAAGGTATTTTGTTAGCTTATAACAAAAGCCCAAAACGACTAACTGCGTAGTATGCGCGGTTCGGTGCGTGGTGAATGAAAACCCGATCAACAAGTAGCTAGTAACATCGGATTTCGTTTCGGGCGCGCATGCGTCATACACCTCATCGTCTTCAATATGGCCACGTAACAGACAAACTCTAAATTCTCAGTACATTCATTTTATCACAGACTACAGCTTATATTATTCCTTTTTTATACGAAAATACTTTAACAAACGGTACAACTAAAGAAGTTTGTATAGATCTTAATTTCAAATACGGCTCTAAAGAAGTTTTGATCCTAATTTTCAGCATGATACAACATCTACTTCTTATCTATCTTTATATATTTATCTATCTTATATATCTTTATATATATCACATTAATTAATTTTTTGTGTCTATTCCTGGGGATAGCAGAATGGTTAAGCAAAAAAAAAGCAATTGGTTCGACTCGCGACGTTACCTGCGGGTGAAGTTATACCACGAGTAACACCGCAGGGCTCATCTAGTATATTATATACATACATATCATATGTACATATTTCATAACATCTTAAAAAATAGAGTTCGAGATCTTCCGCGCGCGTTTTTGCGTCCGCTTAGAGGACGCGCCACAGACGCGGATCATTTACCGCGTCCCCTGAGCGGACTTTTTGCGCGTCCTCTTGACTTCTAGATATGAGATAATAGATCTTCTCGTTAGTTTACAATTGAGCGGTTCATTATCATGAGCCTATTGCAGTCCACTACTGGGTATGGGGATCTGTAAATGCAGCCAAGTAAATAAATAAATATTTTCGGACATAACACACAACGCCATCTAGTCCTAAACTAAGCGAGCTTGTACTATGGATACTAAACAACTGATATCAATACACTTTTTATTTTTATCATATACTTTTTTGTAAATACATATATATTATACATAGAAAACACTAACTAAGAAACAAATATTTGTAGATCACACAAATATTTGGTCCGACTCAGGATTCGAACCCGAGACCTCTAGCACAGCAGTCGCAATCGCTACCTATGCGCCACGGAGGCAGTCAAAAAATTAGAATTATATATTATTATTATTATATATTATTCCTTCAAATCAATCTACGGTTTCAAGGGAAGCAAGAACCCTTATCACTTTAAAAAATCGCAGTACTGTACTGCTTTCTGGACAAAATGATGTCGTATTCCTAAATTTTATTGCTAAGTCCGAGGACGAAGTTCACGTCCGGCAGTGTTACAGTGCTTTGATAAAGATGAAGATACTGCCGTGTCAGAGTAGTATTAGAACTGCTAAAAACACATATTTTAACCTACTTACAGAATGATAGTAGAGTAATGTATAGCAATCACATACATTCAAAGTAGTATTAAGTAATTATATATATCGTTCACATACAAAAGGCAATAAAATTTTTAAGTTAAGACTGCACATTTGGCCTAGTGGTTTAAGTGGTCGCCACACAGATTCCTAATGTGCCAAGTGTTGTGGGTTCAAATCCTACATAGGACAACACTTTGTGTGATCCATAAATTGTTGTTCTAAGTCTGGGTGTACTTTGTGTCCGTTTCACGTATGTTTGTAAAGTCCCCCGTGACACAGGATGTATATTCCTTATACGGTACTTGTCTTTTAAAAAAGAAAAAAAAAGTGAGCAAAATGAAGATACGAAAATCATGATGTGTATATTTATTCATAAAAAAAATTGCATTGCATTCGAATTATTAAATAATAATATAATAACATAATAACGACGACCTTAAAGAGTTCAGAGTTCTTTCGAATTCTATTAATAATTTTCTGTTTTATGTACTTTTTTTATTTATTTATTCTTAAACGCCTAATAACATTTGATTAAATATTAGATATTCAATGTTATCAAACATAATTAAATAATTACACACAGAGCATGTGTTACTTACCAAAAAAAAAAAAAAATCAAAAATACAAGGATATAGCCAACAACTGCAAATTTATGGTGAATTAGCTCGACCTGCTGCTGCACCCGTATGTATATCGATTATCACGGTAAAGAGTTGACTATGTTCTTCCATAAAAGTTAAAGTATCTACTATGGCAAATTTTATTCAAATTGGTGCAGCGGTTTGGCAGTAAAAGTGTATATAAATTTAGGGTGAACTGATTATTTTAGAATCGATTAATACTATTATAGATTATACAAAGGCTAAAATCCAGTATAAACCTAGATACGAATATCATCTCATACAAAAGAAATTTTCAATAGTGTAAGTATTTACTTGACTGACAGTTACATATCCTTATAAATATAATAAAGCGTTACAGGTACAGAAGCTCACAGATAATTATTTAGGAAACCCTTTTATTGAATTGAAAGTTGTTGCCAGGCAACGATCTCATACAGATGGTTAAAATTATACCTTTATCTTCTTAATCTATTTTTAGAATCAAGCTCAATTTTCGTGGAATTTAAATATCCTCTTTTGGAAATATGTTTTAACCCAAAAGCAAGTTTTGAATGTATATTACGGAGATCGTTTTTTGTTTTTGCGAAAGACGGTCCCCATTTCATGTCATCCACATTTTTTATATTTTTTATCATTAATTCCATCACGACGAAGACTTGAAGACTTGGAAGACTTAGAATTGAAGACATTAAATACTTGACAGTGGCAGAAATAGCTGATCCGACTGGTTGCCATATCATCAAAAGAAGAAGAATGTATATTACTTAAAATATAATAATAATATATATTATACCGATACAAGATATTTCGTAATTTTAATCAATTTCAAATTGACAAAAACTTATGATTTAAAATTGGAACAGAGAACAAGCGTGGCGACATGTGTTGTGGTACTCAATATGAACGGTTACCAACACGACGTGATAGTTCTGTTTGATATTTTTGTTCACATACTTCTCCTTACCGCCTCGTTCTACCAGCTGTCTGCCCAATCTTTATTGCATGTTCAGACACAGATTTATTTACCTGACCGCCAAGTACACCAATCATTTTAACCTAATCACTCGTTAAAAAACTTAAATTTCTCTTCCCACTGATTTAAAGCTCCAGGGCGGCAACAAACTAGGGGCTCTTGAGTCATTATTGTCCATAGCTAATGATAGTCTTTTATCATTGATGACTCATCTATTCGTTAACCTAGCTTTATTTACCATAAAAAACTTAATCAGTTTTTACTTGAAATAAACAACTTTACACCCGTCGAGCTCTAGATCAATCGTGCAAGTTTTCGGATCTATGAGATAACAGAACTATCTTGTTCCCGCAGATAAAAATCTACCTTTTCCCATTTTAAAATATTAAGGTAAGTTTCTGAAAGTTTATTAGAGACTTGTCACTGATTTCACTGTGTATCTTACAAGAAAAACAAAATATTGCTTAACAAAAAATATGCAATTTGGTTTCAAAGAATAGTTTTTGTACTTTAAACACTTATGTTCTTTAAACATTCAGCTTTTCTCTTCAAATTCTAGTGTGAACTAATACATAAGGTAATAATACAGTTACTAATATTCTTTTTTGGGGCATTCTATTTTAGTTTGAATATGGTTATTGTTCTGACATTGAATCATCTTACGAAAGTATCGTATAGGTATTATCGATAATTTTATTAGGGTTCCTTTCTGAATCTGCGTTCTAATTTGTCATTTTTTGGTTGTAAGGCTGATTATTTACAAAATACAAGACCAATGTAGCTATTATTTTTAATATACAATATGATAATTTGTTATCTATTCCTATTCATAAGTGGATACTTATGTGTAATTTTACATATAAAATTTTGAAAAAGGATACATATCTGTAATGCTTAAAATAAGTTAAAATATCATTGTTAAATTAAAAAAAAGCTATAACACATCGGCTTTAATAAACATAAAATTTATTTGATGGTATTGACGAGATTAATTTTGTGATTCGAGGATTTGGTTGGTTAAATCGTGTTGTTACCGCAGTTTTATGTTGAACCAAATAGCTACGGAACCCTCAATGTACTTATTTTGAGGGTCGATGTCACCTAAAAATAATGTTCAAAGTATCTAATCATCATCATCATCAACATCATCAGCCTATCGCAGTCCACTGCTCTCGCACTCCAATTTCACGCCACTTAGTTCGATCTATGGCTTCTCGCATCCAGCTCCAGCCAGCCGTCCTGCGCAAATCATCGCTCCACCTGGCCTGTGGACGTCCTACACTACGTTTACCGAGACGCGGTCTCCACTCAAGAACCCGTTTTCCCCAACGTTATCTAATCATTCATTTCAAAAGTATTCGAGTCACTCATAAATATAAATATTTGTGAGCTGCAGAGTGAGCGTTACGTACTTACGTTTTCGGAATCTACAATATACCTAAGGTAAATAATAAGCTAGTATTTTACTAAGTAGTTATCTTATTAATGACCAGATTCAAATCTATTACTGTATATGTTAATTGTAAACCTTTATTCTATTTTCTAAACGTGAGAGACTTCGGAATATTTCACCCATTCGAGCGGAGTGATACAACGACTTTAAAGCAACAGCAGTTACGTTATTAAACCTTCTTCTTTCTTTAAGGCAAATATAACTCAACCCCTTCCCTTTTTTACGGTATGGGGAGAGGGGGGCGCTCATACTCATTATACACTTACACATAACGCACTTATGAATCGAGTTTTAGGCGTATATAGGCGGCAGTTCTCACTTACGTCTGTTCGTTAGCTTTATAAAAAAAAATATTTACTTAAAATTTTTGTTCAAATCGCAACTCAAATGTAATTGGCAATAATTTTCTCTCTATCTTGTTTGTACGCTGGTTACATTAATCATAAGATTGATTGCGACATGTAAAAATAGCTCAATGCTTAATAATGAGATAAAAAAATACCTTTCAGTTCTCTCTTTTGAAACCAATTGCCAGAAAAATTATAATTTACTTTTTTGTCGCGATTCACAGAAATTTAAGATTACATTAATAAGTTAATCAAGCAAAGCTAATTTCAAGAAGACATTATATTTCGTAGGAACATGAAATTCCATTAACATTTATAGGGTTTTTTATGGGATAGGGGGCAAACGAGCAGACGTATCGCCTGATGGTACGCGACAACCGCTGCCAATAGCCACCGTCGACACCAGAGACGTCACGAGTGTGTTGCCAGCCTTTGGGGTGTCGGGAGGGGATTGGGGAGGGGTATGTTTATAGGCCTCCGGTATCTTCATTCACTCGGTGAAACACAGCCCAAGCGCTGTTTTACACCGGTTTTCTGTGAGGCCGTGGCGTTTATCATTGAAAAATGTTAATTTTTTTAACAGACTTGAAAACACTAGCGCTTCCTACAACGGGTGGGATTGCCTTCATTGTTTTCGAGGTCGTCATTGCAATGGTGAACACAACTATGACGGAAAATGGCGATCTTAATGGTTTATTAATGAAACAAATCGATACCTTAAAACCGCTCCGTCCTCAGTTGCAAGAAATGACTGGCCGTGTGTGCCCCGAACACAAAGCTAAAATTAATGGACTCTGCGTGTAGTATCAGGTTCATCAAAATAAGCCAGATGACGAAGACAAAAAGTAATAAAAATAAACATGTTAGAGTGAAATGTACATACTAATTTTTACTATTTTTTGTATTTTCAACTCAATATATTGCTAGGCATCGCTGAGGGTTTTTATTTTTAAATCACCCTTTTCCTAAAAATAAGCATCTTCTCGCATTCCCATTAGGCACCAATCTAGATAGATTCTGCAAAATAAACGATTATTTTTTTTAAGAAATACAAATATATATCAGGAAATAAAATAAGAATGCGACTTTTTACTATCAAATTTTCAGATAGATTGGTAGGACTCATAATTAAGCTACACTTACATATAAAATTGTGTGGCTTGACTGACTGATTGATCTGAGGTTTTCAGAATAAGAAAGGATTTCTAAAAAAATCACCCTTAAGGGTCCAAAATAAGGAGAATGGTTTATGGAATTCATAACTTTTAAACCTAATGTGTCAAACATACTATGCTTAACAAACATAAATCGTTCAAAAAAACATATATCTTAGTATATATAGAAACATTTTTTTATTAATTATGGCGGCCTATTGATATATTTCTGCATCATTGGGTCTCCGGTCTTTGGTAGAGTGCACTATAAAGTGCACAAAAATTGGATTCTCATGAGGGTAATTTTTCATGATATATGGCTAGGCCACAAATATCAGAAATTCTCGATACGGCGCTTATGTTTTAAATTAACTATAACTCCACTTTAAATATATAAACGATATTTTTATACACTGGAAAAAGATACTACAAAAGCTATTATAGAAATGTAAAAAATTGAATTGTACAAGAAGCCATGATCCATGCTTCATGTCAAACTTAAACAATCAATTCAAATCAACAACCCATAATGTCCGACTGCTGGGCTTGGGTCTCCTCTCAGGAAAGGGTTAAGGCCATACGTCCCCACGCTGGCCAAGTGCGGGTTTGGGACCGGCAAGACAACGTTTTGGAAACGTAATGTCGTGGGATGTTTTTAAGCCGCCCAAAGGCCTCCAATTAAGCTTCACGACTGTTATCCTATGATAACAACCGGGACCGACTGCTTAATGTGACTTCCGAATCACGGAGACGCTCATGGTAACATGCCACCAGCGGTCACCCATCCAGGTGCTGACCGCGCCGTCGTTGCTTACCCTCGATTATTGTTCTAATCACCGAGTGCAACTAGGCTAGAGCGCCTCGAAACGAGTGAAACTTAAACAAAGGGAATGTGTAATATCAATTAAGTATTAAGAATTTGGATTTACGGTGATAGTATCAACTCCTTTAAATGATTACCTGTTTATATAAGGTACATAACTAATAGTAAATATGGTTTATAGTTATTATAAATACCAACTGTTATACCTAGAGAGTTTTTATATGTAATAATTTAAATTTTGAATGTTTACACCAAGTTATGTGTAAATATCTACCTGTAATTGCAGTAAGTTATTAATTATTAACTAACCTCATAGAAGTGGATAACTTGAGTATTGTTCATCAGGAGGTGCAAACGATCCAGCGAGTCATGGTGCACTTGTCACGGACGAGCTGCGCGGGCGCAGCGCAAGTTACCTAGTTGAAGCCTGCGCGCGCCCGCGTCGCTGGAGTTGCAGCCAACATGCCAGCGCCGCTCATGTTGTTCTGCTTTACAATACCTTTAGTTTGGATTTATGGTAAGCAAAACATGTTCTTGTTTTTTTAAAGACAACTTCCGCACTCCAAACTTACATGAAATGGACACAAAAACACGCCAATAATTTTTGGATTACACATGTGGTGACACAATCTACCTTAAATATTTATTTTGAAATACAGCTTTGGAGTAATTACTGTACATTACAGTACATTTTTCTATGCTTCGCAAAGAACGTACTTCTTCTTAAAAGACCGGCAACACACTTGCGACGCTTTTGATGTTGTGGGTGTCCATGTGCGGCAGTAATCGCTTACAATCAGGCGAAACGACTACTCGTTTGCCCCCTATATGATAAAAACGATTTTATTTTTGTGTGAGGCACTCTTCAGGTTCATCACACGTGCTTGTTTTGAACGTTTAAACAGGCTCAATGTGTGCATATTCTGCATACTACCATAAATAATATATAACACTGAGACATATTTTAATTTTTAAGACTAGTACCACTGCTGTTGTTATTTATATAACTTGTATACTGTAGCGGTTGTGTCAAGTTTGTCTAGTTTGTGTCAATGTAGGAAGACATATCTCCCTATCGGATGTTACGAGGACAAAAACAGTGAACCACAAAATTGGTGTTGACTGTAATACCCTGACTGTTTTGTTAAGCAGCAACAGCAAACGAAAATGTGGGGCGGCCGTCCAACGTAACAGCAGAGCCACCGGACGTCCGTTCATTCGCCAGAGTGCCTCAGTATCACCCGTCCGGTGGTGTTGGCAATCACCAAGGCCACTTCTCCCATGGTGGCCTAGCGCGTGTCGAAGCGTGGCCGCGTGAGTATAATAATAATCATTTATTTCATACAAATTAGTTAATAGCATGCTTAACAATAAATAATCTAATACGCCATTTAAAATAAAACTAATTTTATGTATAATTTTAAAATAAATAAGTAAATTTAAATTTAATAAAATGGATTAAAAAAAATCATAATAATATAAAAATATATTCATAATTAAAAGGGATTGCATTCCGGAAGTACCGGCAGAAGAGAAAAGTTGAAAATTAACGTTGTTCATTTTTTATATTTTGGAATGGTTAGGGAATAATTTGCACGAATTGCTTTAATTATCAGTATAAAAGTTATCGTACACAAACATGACGATTTATGGTCTACTCTCCCTCCGTCTTACGAATATTCGACCAGGTCACGTGTCCTGATGCGGGTTTAACAAAGCACAACGCCTCTAAAGAAGTTTTCACATCAAAAAGATAATAATAAGATAAAGAGATATAAAAAACCGTTACTTTTCAAAATGCCTGAAGCATATTAAGATACTTTTATTAATAGAAAGTAAGGTTCTACAGAAAATGGTATTTATGTGTTATATACAGTGTATTCTATACAAAGGTAAATGAAAGATTCAAAGCCGTAATCAAAAAGCGATTTTTTAATATTTCGCCATTATTAAATATGGTAATTTAAACAATGTTTTCAACGGCTTGATACATGGATATTAAATCGAAAGAATTGTTTTTTGTTTATTGAAGACCGGATCCTAAGTTTAAAGGTATTTCTTCTATGGTTAATGACTTGTGTTTTGGGCTTTAACAACAGAACAAATAGTAAGATATTTGACTAGTACCTTGGCAAACTTTTATGTACTTTAAAGTTTTTGACAGCATCAAAATATCTGTTGAGTTGTTTAAATAATGCAATTACTTTGTATTGATAGTTAATTACCATTATTTATACTAACCTTTAAGAAAGCTTCGCAAATGTATTATAAGATCATGAAATTTTGAACAGTAAATTGTGCATCGAGTAATGTAAAAAATTATAGGTTCCATAAAAACGACTACTTTAAACTTTATTATTTGTCTGGCATAGTACGGTAAGTCTATCAAAGACAGTTCAAGTTAAATCAAATAAATGAATGATTAGCTATTGATAACCTAGTCATGATTTGTATTCATAACTAGGCTGTAACTAATATATTTATCAATAGTATTAAAAAATAAATAATATAAATATGTTCAGACATTTTAACACACAACGCCATCTAGTCCCAAACTAAGCAGAGCTTGTACTATGGGTACTAGATAACTGATATTAATACTTATATACTTTTTTTTTGTAAATACATTCATATTATACATAGAAAACACCCAAACTCCGAAACAAAAGTATTTATTATGTATGTATATAAAAATATATTTGCAGTGTGAAAATAAAATTCAAACTTTTATTAAATTATAAATTTACTGATCACTGATTTTTTCACAATAAAAATCCCGCAAAATCATATATGTAAAACTGACAAGAGCCTTTAAACAAAGTTCAAAGATCATATTATATGTACGCGATTCTTTTTGGGGGGTTTTTAAACGATATATGTAAGCTAACTTGCAGATTTTAATTCGTGTGTTGTCCACAGGCCCTTCCTTTAAACATATGGATACTGTCCGGCTTCCTGCCAACATTGACGAACATGTTGATGACAGCACTTGCCATAGACCTTGCCCTCCAAATCACTTTTCATGTCAGGTAATACTTAGGGTAGATGACTGTCTAGTCAAATCAATATTTTTTTATGAAATGTCCGATTGATAGACGTGGTAATAGATAACATTTTTGTTGGTATACTACAGTATCATAATATAGTAAGCCAGTTAAATAAATAAATATAAATATTTAGGACATGTAAGACAACGCCATCTAGTCCCAAAGTTTATTTTTGTAAATACATACATATTATACATAGAAATCATCTAGAACTTTCAGTGTTGGTTCTAACAAGTTTTAGTAATAAAAAAGGAAAGAAATAGTAACTAATAATATAAATTAATCCCAAAAACGACTTTTATACTATTAGATATCGATGAAGATTTAATGTACACATACCTGAAATATCATTACTTAGAGTCATACATGACTTGATTATGTCGTTTGAAAAGTCATGACTTAGTTTAGTTTTTATGATTAACATGTCACGATAATGTTCACTACAAAAAAATGCAGAAATTTAACTGCGATAGCAATTTAGTTTCAAGTTGGAATATTTATCATAAAAGACAGCTTCGGCTTATGTGACAGATATTTTAAAAGTCAATCTAATTATAGATCGCATGCATCTGTATACCAATGGCAAAACGTTGTGACGGTAACGTTGACTGTGAAGACGCTGAAGACGAGAAAGGATGTGAACCAGCCTGTGACGAAAATCTTAACCGAACACTCTGCCATAACACCAATACATGCATCAAGATAGATTGGCTTTGTGATGGAGACAACGACTGTGGGGACTTTTCAGATGAAACTCGTTGCGGTAAGTAGTCCAGTAACACTGATCGTCTCTTTTGTCAGGAATTTAACGATATCCATCCAGAGAATACATAATTACTACCAACGTTTATAAGATTTTTTTATTGAACTTTCTAAGTTTAAGTCAACTATCATTGAAGGTATGGAAAGGATGAATGAACTAACGTCAATTAAAATATTTGCGTAGGTGGACTGACAAACTGCACATCGCAACAGTTTCAATGTGCCAACGGCCTTTGCATCCATAAAGAGTGGGTATGTGACGGTGACAATGATTGCCGTGACAACTCTGATGAAAATAACTGTACGAGAGGAAGGTGAGTAATTTTATGTCATACATAAATAATTTTCAAGATGTCGCTTAGTTTTAGATTTACAGGTTACACGTATTCCCATCACACTTGAAACTGGTAGGATTTTCGACATTGGCACAAAAAGAAGAAGATTTACAGGTCAGAAAACGATGACATGCTTACATAAATAGATGAATAAAAACTAATCTAATCCACTTCATTAATGTAGCCTGTAATTACCGAGCACAAACATATAAAAACTATTATAAATAGTTTTTGAGTTATGTTAGTTCGATAAAATTTATAAACGAACTTCACTCTAATTATTATTACGTTATACCTTAATTGCCACTTATATAAGATGGTGAGCTTTAATAAGTACAGTACATGATCTGTACTGAGCAGTTACATTACTTTTAAAAATAATAATTTGATGACAAAATGCGTGACCATTTGCTTCACTTTTAAAAACCGAATCATTCACAATCAATTAAAAGCACATCACAAAAATATTGATTCCGCTATTTTTTGATTATGTCGCTTTAAAATATTAATGCGATAAGATAAAGTACGATATAATTTTTTATAACTCTAAATGTATTACGTGTGTAATGAGGTATATAGATAATAATGTCAAGAAATAACTTTTAGAGTGGGATCTCTCTGAGTGGTTTTCCATTGAAAATGGTGAAAAAATTATACGTATTTATTGTAGGTGTATGACGAAACTTGTTTATGAAACGGCGACATTCGGACGGCTATTTTTAGAATTTTTACGTAGGCTGGGATAATATTGCGGGATAGTGTTTCGATATTCTGCATCAGTGATTTGATTATATCATAATTGATGATTACATTGGAGTACAGTTTCAGATTACATATTAATGTAACATCTGTGTAAGTGGGTGGTTTGAATAATTTACGACCTAACGATGTTACACGACGTTTCTTTTTCTCATTATTTTTAATTTTCTGCATAAACTCTCTGAATTCTACACACTTCTCTCAGCGATGCATAGTACAGTCATTTGGTGCTCAAAAAGAGGGTTACCTGGAAAGTTTTCCGTTAGTTTTGAAATTCGGTGGTTTTATAGATTTAGACGTGCTCTTTTCGAATTTTCACTTACCACCTCGTATCTTTGTCGCTTGCGAGATAGCAAAGTAAAAAAGAACACATCCAAATCTAAAACTCCCGGAAAAAATCCAGGTAAAACTACCAAATAGCTGGACTATAATGCAAATGAAAAGATGTACAAGTATATTCACTAGCGTTTATCAACATGTGCGGCTATCTTAACATTGAGTCGATTTTTTTAGACCACCTAGTATTCTTGAATAACAATTTTTCAACTGTTAGAGTTAGCGATTCAAACCGAGTTGATGTGCATAAAACTTGAGTCCTGATTTATCGAGAGAATGGAAACATGTGAATACAATTCGAAATCTATTCGATTTTGTACCCATAAATTGTTTCATCTTTGTTGCAACATTTGAAAAATTTAAGATTGGATTTTTACCTTTCTTAACTTTTAACACAAACTACGTATGCTAAATGTCAGTAGAGTACTATTTAAATAATAAACCTAATATTAAACATTATAGACGTACAATATAAAGGCGGCTAGACTACATAGTCATAATATAGACTTGCCAGTCCCCAACCCGAACTTGGCCTGGGGACGTATGGACTTAACCTTCTCCTGAGAGGAGATTCGAGCCCAGCAGTGGAACATTATGGGTTGTTAATGAATTAAAAAGTCGACTCATGATTACTAGGTAACTTAATGCGGTAGTTGGCTGATAGGTAACTTAATGCGGTAGTTGGCTGATTATATACTCGTCGTAAAATAAGGTCACGCTAGTAGATTCCACGTTACTGCAGCCATAATGGTAGGAATAAAAACTTATTTCAAAGAGTTAGATTTACTGCAGGGCTACTAAGTATGCGAAAAGAATATGGTCAATCTAATATTGAGGTTAGTACTCTACAAATCTTCGAGGGAGCTTTGAATCGCTCACACATTGCAAACTATTCGCAAGACCCTAACGACCGATCTCGAGTGTATGTATCAGCAGGATGATTTAATTCAATGCTATTTATTTCTTCTAATTTGTGGATTTGGTCAATATGTTATCACACAGTTCTTCATTTATATAAAATATAATAGAGGTAATCGGATAATTGATAACTTTTTTGATGTAAATTCCAGGCAACATCTTTCTATCCTGTATCGGTACATTCCAAAAGTTCAAATAATTCCACCGTGAAATAGGCAACATTATTAGTTTTTTGAAATACACCAACAGTTTCTCAGAGCGTGTTTACCGTAATTAAATAAAAGTATTTTTCTTCGTCTGTCAATTCTTCCTTGTCAATTCTGTAACATCTTTAATTATATTTTCATTTTCCTTTCTTAATCTGATATAATCTGTGCTGTGACTAGAGATCATTGAATGTCTTATGTTATTATCATCATCAATAGTAAAATCAATAATATTTTATATTATTAATTAATGTACTTACATATTTTCACGCCAAATTTCATTGACATTGTTGCAGCGGTTCAGCCGTTCATAATATTAGTGTGGAAGTGTGATTTACGGTTGGAGGTTATTCCGTATAAGAAATCCTAGCCTAATATATATGTATACTTGTAGTTTGTGCAAAATATTGATGCAATATACTATTTAGCTACAAGAGGATGTTTCATATAACAAAATAATACACTACGTAAGTAATTTTCATTCAATAACGATTTTATAGGGATTACGTGTCAAGAAGGGAAACTTCTTAGAAACATCAATATTAACGTCATCTGTTGAAGCTAAACCTTGTGTACGTTGCCTTGATATTATAAATTGTGTATTTCTGTACAATATTGAAATTTGCGTTCTATATTCGGTATAATACGTTACTGGTAATTACAATAATATTATATCGCTTATAATAATTGTCCTACATTTTTGATTTCAAATAGGCGCATCTAAAAATATCGTTCTCAGATGACACATAACTCAATCTATTTTTAATGTAAAAATGTTATGTCACGCCCATTTCTTTAGTTGAGCCTGCGTCTAAAGGATCAAAACGTAGATTAAAGTGTTTATGATATAAAAACCATCTTTATTTAGTACCTTCTAATTAAAAATAGTAAGATCAAACCTACCTACAACAGACTCAGAGCCTCATTTAAAAGTTTAGGCGGGACTTTCAGAATTTTTATTTCACATTGCTCTGTAGGAGCCGTAGCGGTCGGTAGATCAATACGTTGGGGCGTTGGGGGATGAAGAGAGGATGCGCGGTCGGGGGAGGCTGCCATGACGACGCGCCTACGCTTTAACTGCGTCCCTTCAAGGAGACCCGCCCGATATATCCCATTTCCGTGGGCGGGCTCATTATAGAACAAAATCATTGACGTGATTAACATTACTAGAATTCCATTAGTGGCTACAATGATCCGTACAGTTTTATTTTAACGTTAAAATATGTCTAATGTAATTAAACTAGGCGATGATGCGGAGGAGTATTTTAACGCTTGTGTGTAAATATTGTTATTATTTTAATTGTTACTGTATAGTATTTTAATTCTTTAATTAACTGTTATAATTATTTTACTAATAGCATCTAACTGACTCAATAAATATTGAGTGTTGAGATTCATTTGAATTGGTTTAGTCCTTTGATTCAAATGAGATTACTGCAAAAAAAACATGAGCAGCAAATGAGTTTAAAGTTTCTAATACGATTCAGTAATACTTTTTTGCTGTGTACTATTTTAAGATTCCTCCCTTATGACTCGAATATTATCTTTGGTAACGATATTAGCTATCTTAAATGTAACAAAAATGCTTAAAGTTATGATTGCCAGCTTATGTAAACATAAGTGGAAAAAACAAGACAAACTGTCAAGAGGACAGAGGGTAAACTTAAAAGTATAAACAAAAAGTTGTTAATTTTGGATATTTATACTAACTGTTTGATCTTAAAATAAAATTTGAATGAACCACCGAAATGTATCTACGCGCATAAATTCCGATTGGCTGCACCAAATTGGATAATTCTTTTTTCTGTGTGTTTGTTATTGTTAGGTCAAGGTTTGTATAAAAGGAAATAAAAAGTTAACCTTATAATTTGGAAAATATTTACTAAAGAAAATATAGCAGTATGAAACTTGCCGGGTAAGCTAGTAATATATATATCGGTATATGTTGTGTGCATTACTTATCAATCAGTGTTATGTGTACACGTTGCATGTGCACCAGTGAGTGTATATTTATACATTTATAGCGGGCTCAGACGTTAACACGTCATAAAACCATGTCGATGACCACTTACAGGAATTTACTTCCCAATCCAACCCGCCCATTGAAGTATTCACTTTAAAATATGCAGATGTTGATTATATTGGCGGCATGTCTTGGACCTGAGTATTATTTTTAGAAGTCGAGGCTCAGACGAGAAGATAGAGAACCACACTATGGCATCATTGACCCATTCTTTTATTACCCATTCATTAACTGCCTCTGTGGCGCAGTGGTAGCGAATGCGACTGCTGTGCAAGAGGTCTCGGGTTCGATTCCTGAGTCGGACCAAATGTTTGTATGATCTGCAAATATTTGTTTCGGAGTTTGGGTGTTTTCTATGTATAATATGTATGTATTTACAAAAAAAAGGCTATAAATATTAATATCAGTTGTCTTGTGTATAGTACAAGCTCTGCTTAGTTTGGGACTAGATGTCGTTGTGTGTTAAAATATCTGAACATATTTATCTGAACATATTTAGATATATTTGAATTTGAATATTGTCGGGTCAATGATGCCATAATGTGGTTCAATCATATCATTAATCAGTGATACAATTTTAGTTGCTTTTTATCGAGTGTGTAATCTATACTAATATTTTAAAGCTGAAGAGGGGAGGACCTCAGGAAGTACTGGTCCGGTTTTAAAAATTATTGCTGTGTTGTATATATTATAAGACTAATCAAAAGAAAGGAATAAGAGAGCTTCTATTGCGTGTGCTGCGTTAACGCTTAAAGTTTCAAAATAACAATGTATGAAAGAATTGTTTTCCTTTAGAAGTTGTATGAATGAACTGTTTTCCTTTAGAAGTTCAAAAATAAGTCAGAGATAACATTTATCTATCTTTTAAGGTTGGCTCACTTTAACCTCTTTTAACAGTGAACAAATCTGTTCACGCTGTTTTTTTATCATCACGCTACGAGATAGGAGACGTAGACGAGGTTGTTTGGGTGAGCTATTCTTAATCTGTGGGGAAAGCACTCAAAGTGTGTCATACTTTTGGCTCTTTAGTTGCAACTGTCACTTAACATGAGCTAACTTGACCGCTCACTTGACCCAATAAAAAAAATTAATATGAGGATATTATCAATATTATAGAACAAAAATTTATGCACTTCTATTTATAATAATCTCGCATGATTTAAAGTTACTTTAGCACTCTATGAAATAGGTATATCCTTGAAATCAGGACAACTGTATTTTTACAGTATTATCTATTATTAAAATAATAAATAATAATAATAATTATTTTCGGACATCTAACACACAACGTCATCTAGTCCCAAACTAAGTAGAACTTGTATTATGGGTACTAAACAACTGATATAAATACATATATACTTTTTTTTTGTAAATACATACATATCATACATAGAAAACACCCAAACACCGAAACAAACATTTGTACATCATACAAACATCTGATGCGACGCGGGAATCGAACCCGAGACCTCAAGAACAGCAGTCGCATATGCTACCGCTGTTCTATGGAAATAAAGAATGAAAAGCAGTATGGACGCAATGTAGCAATAAGCGCAAGTTTTGCTATGGTCTATCTTGAACAATTACTTTACAAGCCACTTCAATATATAGGTGTACATGCTAAACATTATTCGCAAAAGTTGAACTGCATTGTACTTCTAAATATAGAACATTTGAAGGTACGGTACGTCATAGGTACATATATGACTATGCTCACAACTACAAATATCGCACACAAAGACACGTATGAGGTTACTCACAAGGTGAACACACAGTACCGTAGTAGTAGTGTGTGAAGTCTTCACACAGTAGACTTCACACACAATTTAAAAGGTAGTCATCACGCGTATGTCAGTAACCCCACTGAAATTGCACGTTTGTGTAGTTGCAATTTGGGTTTTACACACGGATAAAGCCTTTCATAGATTACTTGGAACTTTGGAACTCGAGATCTAAAATAACGTAATAGATATTTAATAGGAAACAATTTATTGATAAAATGTTGTTAACCTTGAAATGTAAATGTAAAACGTGCCTTTTGATCATTTTCTTTCACTTATTCTTCTTATTCACACAGATTCATACACAAATTGAAGACGGTTCTTTTTTCTTAAAATTTGTAATTATGAGTTTAGGTTTTGCTACCAATACTTTGTATTTTAAAGGATATCTTTCTATTTAGTATTCTTTATAAACTGAAACTATATTCTTTATGCTTCAAATTTGTCAAATATATACTCGTATATATCGTTAATGTATGGACGGATAACTTAGGTTTCTAATGGATTCAGGATGGCGTAAGAAAGCGGTTCCCGGATCCCTCCCGGCTCAGGCGCAGAGTGGCACACCGTGTGGTTTTAGTCGGTTCGATTCCGAGACACCGCCCCGCCGCAAACCCCAGTGGGGTAAAGGCCCGAGGGGGTTTCCACACGTAAAAAATTAAAAAAAGGTTTCTAATGGATTACATATATAATATATATAAATCGATTTAAATGGCGTGCAGTAGAAGAAACTCATTTCTAGCAGTGGACTACGATTTGCTGATAATGAGCAGCCGTTTTTTTTATTATCCCAGATGCCGTGACGATCAATTCATTTGCGCAAGTGGCGAGTGTATTTCCAAACATTGGCGTTGTGATAAGGAACCTGATTGTCCTGATAGCACGGATGAGGCTGATTGTCGTAAGTAGTATTTCTTTGCAATGTAAAATTGCACACCTAAAATTCAACTAATGACACTGAAGGTGATGGAAGTACCTCACGGCACTTCTTATGTTCGAAGTATTCAACTACGTTTTTTATTGGGCAGGGGACGAACGAGCAGAAGTATCGTCTGATGGTAAGCTATTACCGCCGCCCGTGGATATCTCCGCAACACCAGAGGCGTCACAAGTGCGTTGCTGGTCTTTAAGGTTTGGGGAGGGAGAGGAAGTAGGAGTTGGAGTATAGGCCTCCGGTATCGTCACTCACTCGGTGAAACACAACGCCGTTGTTGTTTCACATCGATTTTCTGTGAGTCCGTGGTATCACTCCGATCGAGCCGACCGTGTTTGAAAAAATATTAAAAAGTATTTTGAAGTGTTATTGAATTGAATTTTAGGAATAACATTCAATTATGTTTGCAGAAACATAATTGAATGTTATTCCTAAAATTCATAAAAGTGTAAAGGTAAAAGATTTCATCAGTTTTTAAATCACGTTCTAAGTATACCTAAAGACCCAGTGGTTGTAAATTTTAAGCTTTTAATTCATTAAATACAAACTACAAAAAACCCGCGGTCAGCGTATTTTAATGCATGCTCCTCTAATCAAAATTTAAGCTAAGTTTATCATCAATGAACGTAAAGATATTCTTGAAAATAAATAATTTTATAATATGTTTGACAGCTGTTGATCTCATACGATGTGGTGAGAATGAGTTTCAATGTGACAACAAGAAATGCATTAACAAAGACTTTAACTGTGATGGCGACAACGATTGCGGAGACTGGACGGATGAGGACTCCTGCCCCATGCTGCCTGGAAGTTGTAACGCTGGGGAATTCAGGTAAAACATTATGGACAATGGATACAACATTTTGAAGTCTCTTTTTTTATCGAAGTGAAAAGCATGGCGTTTCTTCAAATTGCCATTTACTTCCACATTTTTAATTTTTTTTAAATAACTTTTGTTAGTCTGAAGTTATAGAATCTTCTGAATATCTCTAACCTCTCTTCAGTCACTCAAACACATAGACACACACAAGGATAAATTGTTTCATTTTACTTATTTATAGCTTTAAGTTTTCCATGTGTGGACATATTGTACTTATAGGTACTTAAACTTTGTACTATTTCCGTATTAATTTTCATAATATTTTAAAAGGTTCCCATAATACATAATTTCGTCAAACCATTATTTTGACGAAACTTTTTTTTTTATTTCTAAACAGGTGCAGTGATGGTAAATGTATTCCTGACCGTTGGCGATGTGACTCAGAGAGAGATTGTACCGACAGTGAAGATGAAATAAATTGTGAAACTAATTCAATGCGAAACTGTACTACTGATGAATATACTTGCCTCGATAGACGGTGTATATTGGTAAGTTTAAAATCGACGATGATAGGATAGAATAATTGATAGAATCTTCACAACTTGTGATAAAGGGAGATTTACACAGCAGCTAACATTGATGACCAAGTAATATAGAAGTATTTGATTTTACGACCTGCTGTGAATACTAAGGCATGAACCCATCCTTGTAAAGTAAAAGTTTTAGCATTTCTTTGAAATATTGCATTATTACTTGAAGTTAAGGAATTAAAAATCATCCTATATATCAATATAAAATTTATGGTGATACAATTCTTATACGAATATTACAGTAATCATACAGGAACAAAAAATAAAAATAGAACGTAAGATGTAGATGTATATTAAAATAGTACAGGCCTACTTTCTGACCAACATCAATTTCAATAGAAAACCTGGCTCTGCGATGGTGTTCGCGACTGTACTAACGGTGAAGACGAAATGAACTGCGAGGTACATTGTGAAGAAGATCAATACACCTGCAAAACCCAAGAGCATCTTATTAGCAGCGCATTCAGGAACTGTGTAAACCGAAAACACGTTTGCGATGGCATGAAGGATTGCCCTGAAGGTAATAACAAATTATTTAATTAATAAAAGACTAAGTAATCTAGTAACTGTATCAAAAATAGTGAAAGGTATATGTAGTATAATAAGATGTTAAAAAAATTTGCGCAAAATCCTTACCTTATCTATATGTCTTTTCCTATCCAAATTAACTTTTGCCAGTGACATTCCCGGGAAGGATGAGTGTTAATGCTAGAGAGATATAAAATAAACTAGCTATTATAAACCCGTCAATACCGTCAAATATTCATTTTTCTATAAATAAAATTAGAAAGAGAGAACAAAGATAAAAAACGAGGGCTTAGGATACTTACCGGTTCTTCGTTTTGGCATATGTTTATTTCAAACTATTATATTTCAATATGGCTTGATTAGAGGTTGACAAAATGAGCTGTTAACGTCTGTATCTAACAAGCTTTTATTGCATTGGACTAAGAATTTTGTTTAAAAATATTAATGCTATACTAACATTATAAAAGTGAAAAGTAAAATAATTTTTAATTTATATGAAATTTTTCATAAGGCGATGATGAAGACAAATGTCCCACGAAAAGGGAGTGTACTAAAGAAGATCATTGCGAACCCGGCATGTGTATCACTACGTACGATGGACGACAGGCCTGCACATGTGATCTTGGATTTCTTCTCGCTAGCAATAATTATACGTAAGCTTAATTCGAAATTTTTGATCCTAAAAAATGAAAATAAATCTCGTCTTGCTAAACTAAGCAATAAAGTAGAAAACAGCTTGTATAACAGTAGATTAAAGGAAAACATCTACCTAATTCATTCGTAAGAACAATTGGTAGACGGGTCTTCTGGTTCGTGTATTTAAAACAAGTTGCTTGCAAAATATGTTCACTAATTCAAGATCCTATTTTTATTTAATTCACCGATTTATTTGTTTCATTCCACGTAGTTGCCGTGACATTGATGAGTGCATGTACGAACAAGACCCAGTGTGTTCTCAAACATGTTCTAACACCGTGGGAAGTTTCAAATGTGGATGTATGACGGGCTATGTGTTGAGGCCCGATGGCAGATCTTGTAAGCCGACAGGAGAGTCACCTACGCTTCTGTTTTCAAATAGGATTGGAATACGACAAGTAAGATTAGATATTCACCTATGTTTTATATTATGTTATTGAATAATATACATGTAAATATAATTACTTTTATATATGAGACAGGACAAAAGACATCACTTTACTAAAAAATCTAGAATGCAAAAACTGAAGAGACTTTCTTGTGTTTAAATACAGTCATCATTTTAATTTATTTTGTCCAATGGAGTTAAATTAAAGTTGATTTTGAATTCAAATTATTGAAATTTTGAGGTAAATCATTATTTTGTGTAACTTTATCATATTATCTCGGATATTCTCAAGGTTGTGTGTAATATAAGAATCTACGGAAATAATGTACTTACATTTATAAGAATTCTATTGATGTTTATCAAGGTCTGGTTAACTGGGGACAACTACATGCCAGTAGTGAAAGGACTACATAATGCAGTCGCCTTGGACTACCATTATGAAAAGCAACTTGTATTCTGGACAGAAAATAACTTAAGGGTCATCAGAGTAGCGCAGATTAATAACAATAATCTTACCGGTAAGTTAAACTTCTGATCTTATCTAATTAGGTAAAACCTAGAAGGAAGGCAATGAAGTGAATACTTTGTGATTTAACATTTCTAATTATTGTGATGACAATTACTTCTTGAAACGATTCATGCACTAGGAAATTATATTAAACATCTACAAATGTTGGATAGGATCAATTTATCAAACCAGGTTCTTAAATTTTTCATTCATGAATCTCACGCAACGAGCTCTCAAACGAGCAGTTGTATTGCCGGTTGATAAGCGATTACCACCCGCAACACCAGAGGCGAGAGAATAAACATATTATACATAGCGAGATACAGGCTCAACTAAAGAGTGGACCAGTATCAGTTATTCCGCTAGAAGATGTAGTATAGCGAAGTTTATCTGCCTCAAGCTTTCGGAGAATAGGATAGCGAGCGCTTAAGGAGCAGCATCCGTGGCATTGTTTTTCACCAAGATAATGCGCCCGCTTATACTGCTGCTAGAACCATGGACTATTTAATAGCTTCGGGGGTACAAATGTTACCCCATCCTCCGTACAGCGCAAATTTAGCTCCATGCAATTGTTTTATTTCCCACGGTAAAAGAAAATCGTAATCAAAATTTTAGCAACGCAGACGAGGCGTCGAGTAGAGTCGTAGAATTTCGGCGGTTATTTTTCTCCCGCAAGACACGATTTTTAAATGTTTTGAAAGCTGGTTCACCTGAATGTATAAATCAATTGGAAATGGGTATTTTTAAAAGTTTTAAATAAACTTTTGTTTATGCTAACTGTTTTTATTTCACCAACTGTTTTTGGAACAGTCCACGTACAACCTTTAACATGACTACAGCATCGCTCTGTATTTTTGCGATCAATATCAATGCATTGACGAAGCTAATTTACTTTCAGATGTTATAAGATGGGGATTAGAAACACCTAGTGGCGTTGCCGTTGATTGGATTCACGATCTCCTATTCTGGACTGACTCTGGTACCAGAAGAGTAGAAGTTACAACGTTAGATGGATCTCAAAGGGCTGTCATTGCTGCCAACGATCTGGATAAACCAAGAGCTATAGCGGTACATCCTGGAGATGCTTTGGTCTTTTGGACGGACTGGGGTAAGTAATGCTACTAAATTGTGTTTTATTAAGGTGATGCTGAACATTACATCTATGTATTAATACGTGAAGCAAAAAATTTTTACCCCTTTTTACGGAAATTGTGCTAATGCAGGAGTCTGAAATTTGGCACAGTTAAAGTTTATATGGAGTAGGACTGCAGAAAGTTTAAAAATAAAATCATGGACAAATTTGGGCGATCACTAGTTATTATAAAAATATATTCAATAAGAAGAGGTCTTGTTGCACGAATCGGTAGTTCTTTTGAGAAATCGATTGAATTTCTTAACTTATATGTTTTAGGGCCTAATCCTAAGATAGAAAGAGCGGACATGGATGGTAGCAGACGCAAGAGTGTCATAGTCGATAAAATATTCTGGCCAAATGGACTCACCATCGATTACACAGACTCAAAAATATACTGGGCTGACGCTAAACATCATGTTATTGAGAAAGCTTCGTTTGATGGGCATTATCGAAAAAGGGTAAGCAAGTTCTTTTTCAAAGAATTACTTACATTTATATTTAATAAAGAAAATTAATGATTAAATGATTTAAAAATGATACCGAATAATTCTGTTTTCAGATCACTAATAAAGGACTACCTCATCCTTTCGCTCTAACGTTATTTGAAGATGCTATCTATTGGACGGATTGGCACACGAAGAGCATTTCTACGGTAAACAAAAACACCGGGATGGGAATACAGACAGTTCACGCTGGATTAAATGTTCCTATGGATATTCACAGGTAAACTAAAAATGAGAAGTTTATATCCAGCAATGGATGGTTCAAGGTAATACTTAAAAACGTACACTTAATATTTATTACGTTCTACCAGCTACCACCCGCTCCGGCAAATAAGAACGTACAAGAATCGTTGCGGCTATAATAACGGCGGTTGCTCTCACTTTTGCTTACCAAACAGCGACGGCCATTCCTGCCGCTGCCCCGTTGGCTTCAATCTTATTGATGATGGGTAAGGAATCAAAACTCATTTACGTCACTTGCTTTTGTTAGGGTGAATTTCACCAGTTCCTTATGTAGTTAGAAATAGTTATTTGGGGTATTAGTAATATTTATCTATTTGTCAGATAAAAGGTTTTGATAACAATAAATATATATATATTTATACCAGCCTCTAAGATCAAGAGTTTGGTGTATGCGACTGCTGATCATGAGGTCTCGGGTTCGAATGCCGGTGCCCATGGACATCCGCAACACCAGTAGCCTCATAAGGGCCTTTGGGTTATGGGGGCCGGATGCGAGGTAGAAATGCTTAATAACAACTCGGAGTCTGGAAGTTGGGGTCCCAGACCCATTACCTCGGAGAGCACGTTAAGCCGTCGGTATTGCGCCTATCACTCCCCGGTCGTGTCGTATAAGTGTCCCATCGGATTATAAGAGTGAGGGTACCTGTGTTGGCGTACACACTAGTGCACTATCTTATCTCCTGCGAAGTTGGCTGGTCTCTGTTGAGACTGGCCGCCGTGGTCGAAATCGGCTAAGAGGACAACATCATATATATCAGTCATATATGTCTCTTGCCTAGAATGGTAAAACCGAAATTTGTAGTTATTTGACAGATAAGTTGACATTAATCTATCAGGGTCATTATCAGTAAGTGGTGAAATTAGCTCTTATAAAAGTTAAATACTTTTTTAATGGTAGAAATATATCCGTGTTAATATTGAATTTTCAATAAATTGATACTTTTCATTTTAAAGCCGGACATGTGAAGAAAATCCAGAGAAATTGTTACTTTATTCGCGCAAGAAGGACATCAGATTGAAACAATTGAATCCAAGGAAACAAACTGATTCATTGGACATGGTAAGTTTTAAGGCATGCAGCAATACTTTCGGTGTTTACTATTCATGATGAGGTTAGGAAGCTTCAAATCCAAATTTTGGAGAAGATCTGTTGGTATAGTGGTTGGCTATAACGACTATTAAATCAGATGTCGTGGATTCGATTCTCTCTCAGGGTAAATATTACGTGATAAGTAATATTTACCCTGAGAGAGCCATTTGTGCGTGTCTGGATGTACATAACTAGCTGTACCCTGCAACGCTTCGTTATAAGGAGTTCTGGTTGATAAAAATATAAAGAATACTCACTAATTTTGACCATATATATACGTTTGGTCAAAATTTAAGCTGAAATAATATAGCATTTTTTTAAGCGTTCTCAAATTTATGCGTCATATAATTATTATCATGACGTTGACGATGTAAGCAGACTAGTAATATTCACATATTGACTTAATTAGTAATTAATTAACTTCTAAACGAAATAAAAGATAATATAAATAATGTTACATTTAGTACTTTCGTTTCACATTTATTAATGTTACCAGGGCGTTTGTGGTTAATACTACCCGATAAATAAATGAAAGCTTAGAAATACTTCATATTTACTCTCCGTAGTTTTATGGATCGAAAATGCTTTTAACGCTAAAGATATTAAATTTTATATAATATATGTTATTCAATATAAAATATATCAATAGTACCTATTGTAATGTCATAAGGAATTCGATCAGGTGATTCCGGTGGAGACGATCAAAGCTTCGGTGGCTATAGACTGGGATCATAACAGCAACACAATTTTCTGGACCGATGTCGACAAAAACACGATAAATCGCGCTTACCTCAATGGCTCTCACCAGAATGTCATTGTTAATTCCAATCTAGGTAAGTAGAAAGTAAATGCTCATTTTATGCACAATAAGTTGTACAAAACCCCTATGTGTATAATTATATGTATTTTACGGTGGAAATTATGAATAAATACAACTAGACTTAAGTTCAATTATCATTAAAGGTAAGATTTCTAAAATTACTTTTTGATTGCGAAACTAATCTTAAATTGCATTTAATTTGTATTCAGAATTTATAAAATTCAGTTTCATATACTCTTTTGTATTCTGTAAGTTATTACGTGAAGCAAAAAAATTGTATGAAGAGATTGAAAGAAATTGGAAGAGCACAGAAAACTAAAAAAAAAGTTAAATGAATTTGAATTTCGACCACTGGGCAACTGTTTATAGATTTGATTTTTAAGAACGCTTATTATTTATTTGATTTTGAATTTTAACAATACAAACAAGCAATTTTAAAGCTTGCTGCATTTATTCCCGATCTTTTAAAATATTGTTTCTTTCTATGTTTCGTGCATTTGATAAGAATTGCATGACAATGTGTAATTGCAGACTTAATGCCATGGATATTTTCTGCCAGTCTAAATGCTGTTATGATAAAAATGAGCGATTTAGTGCAATACACTTTAATATACACTCAATACACACTCTAAATATAAAATACGAAATACGTTACTATAAAAAGAGCATAAATGAAATAGAATGCGATAAAGTGAGAAATCATACATCATAATTCCTGTTTTACAGCCTGGCCCGCGGGGTTAGCTTACGATTGGATAACTAACAAGCTTTACTGGACTGATGCGGGAACTAACAGGATCGAAGTTGCTAATGCGGATGGTAGCATGAGAACATTACTGGCATGGGACAATATAGACAGGCCTAGAGACATTGTTGTTGACCCCAAAGGTTTGTAGTATTTTATAATGATTTTGGATACGTTTCCGAAGTTTTACTAAAAGGATATCACAATAGGGTAGTCAAATTTGTTGCAAATAAAAAAACTCCTACCACTCCAAGTATAACATCATATTAAGTAACTGCAATATGTAAATGAACTAAGGCAATAATTATTTAACAATTCGGTTCTTTTTCAAAATGAGATTAAGTTACTTTTCAACTTAGATATTAGTTTATCAAATTATATTTTTTTTTCAAGATATACCTAGTTATTCATTAAATACCAACAAATGCAGTTTCAATCACAAACACAGAATTGAATTCTGGAAATCGAGTTGAAATCGAAATCGAGCTTTTTTTAAGTTACTGGAATATAACTGTAGTATTTTTGTTTCAAATAGCTGGTGTTATGTATTGGTCTGATTGGGGCACAAAACCTTGCATCGAGAGGGCAGACATGGATGGTGGAAACCGCCAACGTTTGATCGTCGGCAACATGACCTGGCCGAACGGATTAGCTATTGATTTTGCTACTAGCCGGATATATTGGACTGATGGCGGAAACCAAACGATTGAATATGCTAATCTGGACGGAACAGGCCGGTCTACTTTGATTGGTGAGTGGAAATTTCTTCATAAGTGTATAAATACACTTCCTTATACCCGAAGTGTCGAAACCCTATTCGTATCGATCACGTGACTGACGTCGGTCGTATGTTACAGAGGTTGACAACTATAACAACTATGATATTAAAATTTTCATAGTTCAATTTTGTTGCAACAAAGTTGTATGTGAACAAATCTTGAAACCTTGAAAATGTTTTTTGACAGCTTTGTTAAAGGAGCTCACATACAGCTAAAGGAAGAAGCACGAAAATGTTACGATTCCCCTTGGGTAGGGTATCGGCATTTAGAAATTATTAGAAACATAAATAATGTATACTTTTCTGATTCTCATGACTTTAATCTGCGAAGATTGATACGCATTTAGCCGGTTTTTACTGTACTTTTTCATGTATGAACCTACCAAAGTGTCTTATTTCTACTATGCTTGATGGAAGGCATGAGCAGAACCCAAAAGTGGTGGTCACTATACTCTTTGCGAATGCAGACAATGCAGCGGAGTGAGTACACTATGGAGGCCTATTGAGATACTTCCGCATTATTAGGCCTCCAGTCTCGCACTCAACAACGATTTCTGTCATTTTAGGTTGTTATTCTGTAACAGGATACGCCCTGGTCGCTGGTTTCCAGTTGGTTTGTCCTGAAATCAGCGTGGCTCTACTTCTTTAAGGCATCTTGCAACTAAATTGAGAATTTTTTTTCTTATATAGGTCAACATCTACCCCATCCCTTTGGCTTAGATCTTTACGGAGACGAAGTCTTCTGGACTGATTGGGATACGCAATCTATTCAAGCAGCCAATAAGTTTACTGGAAAGAATCGACGGACATTAGGTGCTGGTGTGGCAGGTCTCATGGACGTGAGGGTCTTTCATAAAGACAGAGTAAAGAGCATGAATAGGTAACTCATATCAATAACCATATTCTTTTTTTGGGGCTAAGTGAAAAATTAATCACTGTTTTGCTTTTTAGATGTGGGAAAAATAATGGTGGATGTTCACATCTCTGTTTATTAAAGCCTGGCGGAAAATCATGTGCTTGTCCAATAGGAATTAAAATCAACGTAAGTTATTTTCAGTCATACACATTCATAATCATTTTTGTCAATGAAATCATACCTTAAACCAAATTCAAAAAATATATTGTGCATAATTTTACTGACTATATTTTTTTGGTTTACAGAAGGATGGTAAAACGTGCCCCGCCGGTCCGGTAAACTATTTGATATTCGCTCATCGAGTAGACATTCGTGTCATTTCTCTAGATGTCCCATACCTTATAGATGTGCCATTACCGTTACCTGCCTTGAAGAATGCTTTTGGTGTTGATGTTGACCACAAAACATGTAAGTTCCAATTTATCTGATCATTAATCTTGAATACAATAAATCATAGTAAATTGTAAGTATATGTAACTAAAAGATACCGATAAAAAAATCATGTTATTTTTGCAGCACTTATCTATTGGACTGACACTGGTGAACGGAAAATTAAACGAGCTAACAGAGCCGGAGACAATATAGTAACCATTCTTGGAAAAGGTTTACATACAGTAGATGGGATCGTTATTGATTCCACTGGTCGTAAGGTTTGTATTTGCAACATAATATTTTACGGGTTGTGAAGATATAAAAGCATAAATCCAAATTACCCATATTTTTGCATAAGTTAAACACTACTGACTTAATAATGAAGTGGGAAATAGCAGCTTGTTAATAAAATATTTTTTTTAGATTTACTGGACTGATGGCGGACGAAACAGTGTCGAAGTGGCTGAGCTTGACGGTAGTAATAGAAAAGTGCTTTTTTGGACCGGACTAGGTAAGTGGCCATTTAATTGTGTGTGTGTATTAAACTTATAAGCATAGCCATTATATATATATATATACACATATATATATACATCTAAACACACTAAGTTAGTTATACATTAATGACAACAATAAAGTGCAAAGTTTGTGTTGAGATTTTGTAAAAAAAGGAAGATTTTTTGCAGATTCTCCTCGCGCTATAGCTTTGCATTACGAATATGGTCTAATGTTTTGGTCAGATTGGGGAAAATCAGCTAAGATCGAACGAGCTGATATGGATGGTGGCAACAGGTAAGTGATGGACTACTAAATTTTCATGAGTTATGATCATTACGTCGAAACCTTTTTTGATCCCTGCTAAGCAACATACATATGTAAAGCATACATAATTCCACTTCTAAATATAAACTTAACTAGAGTCCTAGTAATGTAGCACTAAAAGATACTTATATTATCACTCATTAACACCAGATACATGAAGTTCTTAATTACGAGTCTAACTTTGCCGTATCTTTGCTTTCAGGCGTGTTATTGTAGAGAACAAAATCAAATGGCCTAACGGTCTCGCTATTGACAAAATAGAGAGTCGGCTTTACTGGAATGATGCAAAAGTCCTAACAATTGAAAGTGCAGACTTCAATGGAAATGATCGTCGCACTATTTTGAGTAATGTCCCATATCCTTACGGTATTGTTATAGTAGGCCAATATGTATATTGGACCGATTGGAAGACTAAGGCCCTCCACAGAGCTGATAAAATGAATGGCAAGAATTCTATCAATATTAGAGAAAATTTGGAGGGGCTTATGGATATTCGCGCTGTACAGGTATGTCTCCAATAAATCGATATAATGTAGTAAGTACTGTACTTACTTAATAAAATGTAACGTACACTACTTTCTTATCGTAGCATACAATTTGTTATAAGTCATAATGATTAATGAATAACGCTTGCAATGTATATTTTGGATTTTTATCAACAGACTGAACGTGAATTAGAAAACGTTTGTGGTGAAGATAATGGTGGCTGTTCTCATCTTTGCCTACGAGCTCCTCAAGGATTCACATGCGCTTGCCCCACTGGTCTACTTTTTAACTCCAGTGAACTAAATCCAAAAACATGCCGAAGTTATCCAGAGAACTTTTTATTTTTTGCAACTAAAACTAGCATCGCCCTCATTTCTTTTGACACTCCGGAACTATGGGATGTACCACTTCCGATTACGGTGCAGAATGCTGTTGCTGTTGATTTCCACTGGGACCAGAAGCTGTTGTTTTACACAGATGTTGATATGGATGTCATAAGGTAAGAAACAAAATCTCTTATGTTTTTTTGCTCTAAGTAAATAATAAAAATGTTATTGAAAAATAGATACTGGTTGTGATTTTTAAAAAGGTAAAATATTATTTATTTTTTCGGTTACAGATCTATAAATATGCTAAATATGAGTGAAACGAAAGACATTGTCAGGGGAAATATGGGAATTCCAAATGGCTTAAGCGTAGATTGGATCGCAAACAATATGTATTGGACTGACAATGAATATAAGGTGAGTTACTTCATATAATAATAATAATTGCTAGAAATAATAAATGCCTTGACCAATTATTGACAATAATAACACAATATAGCCAGGATATAAATATATCATTCGGACTTGACAAATGTCGAACTTACACGTACGCAACGGGAAAATAGCAACCAATACTAACAACACACTATAATCTAAGCTATTTTTAAGTATGGAACCAGCAGATACTTATAAATATCTAGGAATTTGACAATCTCATAACATTAATCACATCGAAATTAAAAAGCAACTCTCATTCGAATACGCTAGAAGATTAAACCTGATATGTAAAGGGCACCTTCATTCTAAAAATCAATTTAAAGCCATAAATACATTTGCCATACCCATATTGACGTACTCATTTGGTATAGTAAAATGGACACGTACTGACATAAATCGCTTAGAAATTAAAACTAGAACAACACTAACGAAACACAAATATTGACACCAAAAATCGGCAATAGAGAGAATAACACTTAAGAGACAAAACGGGGGAAGAGGACTCATAGATTTGATTATGGGAAGGATAATTAAAAAATTTGAAAGTTTTTTCTACAGTAAAGCTACAACAAGTAATATAGATGCAGCCATTGTTGAAATTGATGTTAACTTTACTTTATCAAAATTAAACAATAGAGGCCTAATCTATAAAAACCCGTCACTAAGAAAAGAAAAAATACATAGAAGGCGTTCGAAAGAACTACATGGCAGGCATTTACACGATCTAGAACAATCACACATAGATTTCGATTCTTCAAATAATTGGCTACAATTAGATTCTCTTTTCTCTGAAACTGAAGGGTTTATGATTGCAATACAAGACCAGGTTATTACCACTAAAAACTACAGTAAATTTATTTTAAAAGATCCGAATATCCAAAATCATTAATGTAGAAAATGTCACCGATCTGCAGAAACCATTCAACACATCACAAGCGCGTGTCCAACCCTAGCTCAAAACGACTATACTCATAGACACAATCAAATCGCACATATCGTTCACCAGAAATTAGCTATTAAACATAAATTGATACCACCTAAAATAGTACCATACTACCAATATTCTCCAAAACCGGTGTTGGAAAACCAAAGTCACAAGATATACTTCGATAGAGCCATATTAACCGGTAAAACTATCCACAACAACAGACCTGACATAACTCTTATAGATAAAAACAATAAACACACATACTTAATAGATATTACAGTCCCTAACACACAATTTACAGAACAAATTAACTGACAAGATACATAAGCATACAGAATTAAAAGAAGAAGTAGTTCGAATTTGGAAAATGACTAAAGTGTACATTGTGCCTTTGGTGCCCTCCAGCACCGGAGTTATACCAAAACATCTCCATCACTTTATACAACAGATTGGACTCCCCACTAACACATACATTACTATGCAAAAAATAACCCAAAAAAAACAAAACAAGAAAATCTTTGCTCCCTCGGTTATTTATTGCTCTATATGTTGTAAGATATAGGTAAAATGACAACGCACGGGCGCCCCTATCTCGCCCCCCGCATTCATTCCACGTTTCGGTACTAACTACCTATTACGGTTTCCTGCGCTTTTGTTAGCCGGTCGATTGAAATCAAATTTATACTAAGAAAGTAATAATTATCTTAAAATTAATTCAGAATTTTATATTTTCACGATAAATGTGAAAATTCAGCTTCTTTAAAGAAGTAAGTTGTTAAAAACCAAGCACATCTCAATACGTAGGTACCTAACAGGTACCTACACTGAAACAAAACGAGATGTCAATTTATCTAACAACTCGTTCGCACTCTGAATCCACTTTCCCTTTGTACTTTATCAAGCTTAGGTCTAGCTACATTAAAAAATGAAAGAATCGGTAGTCCTAAACCTAAAATCTGTGTTCGAGAAAAACATATTTAATCATATTCCTTTAAAAATGTTACTAAAGCAATCTTTTATTTTTAATGAAGACGTATTTAAAAAGTGGAATCAACTTATTTACATTAATTCAATGTCTTATTTACAAAAGGATTAGATAAGTATTTACAGATTACCTAGTAAATTTAAGTTTCGCAGATGCTGGTGGGTATCACGCACATATCGTTCAAAATAGTCCCATTCACACCCAACACAAAGACCACACCTAAAAATCAATTATTCACCAACTCGTGATAGAACTTGCGGATTTGTTTTAATTTGCTCAAACGCCCCAACAATCTTGTCCATTAACAGGACGCGGCTAACCACTTCACCACCGGAATAAACTATGCTTTTCACATGTCCCCACAAATAAAAATCCAGAGGAGTAATATCTGGTGACCTAGGGGGCCATGCATATGGCACCATAGACCACATCCACACAGTGCGGCAGATAATACAGAAGACCGAAGAGTATAATCAGCCCCTGGGTCTAGCATTTGTGGACTATGAAAAGGCCTGTGACGCGATCGAGATCTGGTCTGTTTTGGAGTCCCTGCAGCGTTGCCAAGTAGATTGGCGGTACATCCAAGTGTTGAGATGTCTCTACAAAGCCACCACTATGTCCGTCCAAGTACAGGATCAGCATACAAGACCCATACTATTACATCGAGGAGTGTGACAAGGGGACGTTATATCCCTGAAATTGTTCACTAATGCAATGGAGGACTTGTTTAAGACGCTGCACTGGAACGAACGGGGTATCAACATCAATAGCGAGTACATCTCTCACTTGCGATTTGCAGATGACATCGTCATCATAGCAGAGACGCTGCAGGAGCTACAACAAATGCTGAATGACCTGGCTGACTCTTCTGTGCTCATCAGCCTACGGATGAACTTGGACAAGACCAAGGTCATGTTCAATGAACATGTAATATCGGAACCGGTTGCGGTACACGGTGCCGTTCTCGAAGTTGTTCAAAAATATGTATACCTTGGGCTGACTTTGCAGTTAGGTAGAAACAACTTTGAGGACGAGGTGAACAGAAGAGTCCAGCTAGGTTGGGCAGCGTTAGGGAAACTTCGTCAGGTTTTCTCATCGTCGACCCCACAGTGCCTAAAGACGAAAGTCTTCAATGCGTGCGTCCTACCCGTAATGACATACGGAGCCGAAACGTGGACACTTACGGTTCGACTGGTCCATAAGTCGCTCAGCGTACTATGGAGAGGGCTATGCTTGGCGTATCTCTAAGGGATCGCATCGGAAACGAGGTGATCCGACAAAGAACCAGGGTCATCGACGTAGCCCACAGGATTAGCAAGCCAAATACTCTGCCAAATGTCGCTTCATCGCTTAATTAAATGGTGGGCCGTTCGGCTAGCAACCAGTTGCAAAATGCAACATGTGCAGATTTGTCTGGATCGGTAAGCTCTTGGATACGATGATTGTGATATGGGTATTTCCCTTCGTTATGAATGACACTACATGCGAAGTATTGGGGCACATTGAAGCGTCGGGCGGCGTCATTGGTACTCGCTGCTAGATTGGCTTATAAAATTCCAAAACCTGTTCTTGTTCGCGCACTGTATGCCTCGGTGGAGGACCACTATCACTAGATCCAGGCTGAAATTGCCCGTGATCGTGCACCTAGCATTGTCCTAGTCGAAGGCGTAGGTAGGATAGGAAATAGTCGTGCATACTCGTGGCAGGCTTCGCGAACATTATCACCGCACCTAGGCAGTACTCGCACCATCTCGGTATACTCGATATTTGTGTACGTATACGGCATCGCAGTACTGTTTATCGTGTCGATTTGGGTGCCAACGTTTTCCAATTATACACAACATACATACAACAATAATTATAATGGTTTTGTACTCATTCCTTCACATACCCCAAACCATTTGGGTAACTCAGATTCAAATCAAACCTTTTTAATGGTGTTAATTTTATTATTTCAATAATAAATTGCTGTTTTTATCATTATTTTTCTTAATACAGGTCATCGAAGTAGCTAAGTTGAATGGTACATCAAGAAAAACCTTGCTTAGCAATTTAAGTGAACCCAGAGCTCTAGCATTATTTCCAGCAAAAGGGTAAGTCAAAAACTAAAAGTATTGCTAATGAACTATCAAAACAAGATTTAATATTGTTTATTACATTTTAATAACATATTATCAAAGCTTAAATAACTGTTTCTTTTTTCAAAAACCTTGGAATATTTCAATTTTTTTCATTTTATCATGTAACTTGTATGATTGCCTACGGGAATAATTATTATTTTATATGTGGTAAACAGGTACCTTTATTGGAGCGACTGGGGCCAAACGCCATGTATTGAAAGAGCGTATTTAGACGGTAGCCAAAGAAAAGTAATCGTTTTTCAAGACGTTGGTTTCCCTAATGGGATCACCATAGATTACAAAGAGAGACGACTTTACTGGACGGATGCTTTGAGACATCGCATCGATACATCTGATTTAAACGGACAACACAGAGTTCAACTTATACCAGAAGCTAAGAATCCATTTGGAATGACTCAGGTAGCTTTCTTTTTGTTTACTAGTTAGCATGCACAATTATTATATCCAATTATGGACCGAATGGAAAGTTCAACAATTAATGGAAATTCAGATAGTAATAGTTTGCCGACCGTAGGACACTTAAAATTTTTTTTTGTTCTTGAGGAGAAAGTGAAAATCTATAATTGTTTTTGTTGTTTTGAAATACACAAGAATAAAGTTCTTTTATATAAAACTAGCTGACCGGGCAAATGTTTTGTCATAAAAAAAAATTGTGTTGTGTCATCTTTATCATGGGGTGTGAAAAATAGATGTTAGTCGATTCTTAGACCTGCCCGACATGCACACAAAATTTCATAAAAATTGGTCCAGCCGTTTTAGAGGAGTTTGGTAACAAACATTGTGACACGAGAGTTTTATATATTAGATAACACATGTAAAACGATTTTTATACTTTTTCCAATTAGCCTAAATAAAATGCACGTGTTTCTTTAATTATTAAAAAGTTTGTGTCTTTTTAGTTTAACGACTTTATATACTGGACCGACTGGTACAAGAAAGCTGTTATGAGAGCCAATAAGAAGACCGGTATGAATGTAACTGAAATAAGAACGGACTTAGAGATGACAATGGAAATTAAAGCTGTATCAGGCGACAAGCAACATGGATGGAACCCTTGTAGAGAAAATAATGGTGGTTGTTCACATCTCTGCTTCTACAGATTACATGATTATATTTGTGCTTGCCCTGATGCACATGATCATCGTCCATGCTCAACAGGTAATCTATACAAATTAATAAAATCGAAGTGTTTGATTGTAGTCTCAAATCAACAGCTTTCTAATTAATGCATATGGAAGTGAATAGGGTACTTAAATTATTTGAAAACAAAAAAAAATGTGTGTGTACTTATGTACACGCGTTAAAAGTTATACTTCTTTGGCGTAACAAGATAAAAATTTGAAAAACTGAAATGTTGACTATAGCTAAATTCAGGCTGTCGGTTTTTCGTGACAGTGTGCGCGTGCATCGTGAAAATTTACTTTCATAATTTTTCCCTAGTGCGCCAAAAGAAGTATAATTTCAAAAAGGCAATTTTTGTCTGTCTGTTTGTTCCGGCTAATCTCTGGATTTGAACGATAAGACCAATTTAAGCGGGACTTTCATTGGCAGATAACCGATGATATAAAACAGGGTCATGCGAAAAGAAAATTAAAATTCATTAAATATTTACTTAAGAAGTTTTTAATTGCTAATCGGAGTCTGCTTTTTATAATAACTGATATACATATTGTAGAAACATATACATATTGTATTAACGCCAAAATATACATCATACTGATGCTACCACATACTTAACGTGCATATATTTAGCCATAATAAACCAGAGAGTATAATCATTAACCTGGGGTTGTACACAAACAACCAAAAAACATTTCAATGTCTTAGTACTTCAATATAGGATATAATTGGCTACTTATTAGGTTTGGGGTACGTCTGCAAACCCAATCAACTGAATGAAACAACCTTTATCGCAGTAGCTTCTGACTACACCTTGACTATAAAATAATCTTCATACATATATAGATAAGGTCACGCTTTTTTCCGGAGGGGCAGGTAGATACCAATGATTTCTACTTACAACAACAATAACAAACAAATCCTGACATATCTCTTTTGCTTCGTCATCATTCGCTACATGCACTTGTATTTTATTAAAGTACAAGTGCTTTTTTCTAAAAAGCTTTTTTCTATTATTTTGCAGTACCTAAGAATCCTGTTGACCTCAAGATGCCGTCACGATATGCAGCGTTCGAGGACTACTCTGATATACACACGGATATTCCAGTCCCTTCGGCACAGCCTGAGGTGCCTGATTCGAGTACAGGAGCCATTATCATCACTGTGGCCATATTTACCTTTGTAATAGTCGGGATATTCATCATAGTATTTGTGTGCGGTAAGAGACAATCATACACAATTCAGAAAGCTCATTACAATGACGATGTCAAAGTCTTATCATCCATATGACGGTTTGTAGGGAATGAATCACAACATATTATAAAACAAAGTCCTCCGCTGAGCCTGAGCGAACAGACAGACTGATAGACATCAGTCTGTCTGTTCGCGATTAACTCAAAAGCTGCACGGATTTGATGAGGTTTTACTAATAGACAGTGATTCTTGAAGAAGGTTTCGTATCTAATTTGTGAAATTGTTAAAATATAACGATATTTGTTGAAGACGTCAGAAAATATTAAGCCGCATATCTTCTCGGGGTAACATAGGTTATATTATATTATCCGTAATGAGGCCGTACGGTGCTAGTTGCTAGTAAATGTATAAAAAAACTAAAACGACTTATATAAGCAATAGTTAGTAGGTAGTACCTATCTACTAATACGATGCGATCATTTAGATTATATATTATATCCTGTAGCCTTTTAATATAAACTTTTTTTCATTTGTAAGGACGGACACTATATATTTTATAAAAAGTCTTTAGCAGTCAAGTCCTACAAATAAAATAAATCTATTTCAATATTTAAATGTTCTCCATATTTTACTTTAGTGAAACTAAATAGAGACCGAGGCGGCGATCTAAAGGAAAATTACCGCGATTCTGGAGGCCATATCTCCTTCCATAACCCGAACTACAGCTGCACAACGGGGCCGGGCGGACCGAGCGCAGAGCCAATGGAACGTCGCACAAATCGTTTCCAAGGCATTTTCAAATATGACAAAAATCAGGTAAATACCGACTAATTTTTTTTTACATATTCATGTTGCTTGAGACTATCGTCAATGATACGGTTAGAGCTATAAACGATAAGTCTCTATGTGTAAAAACGTTTTTCTTTAGAAATTTTTGTACAGTATTTAAGAGCGTGCGAATATTTCTTAGTCACTTTTTGATTGTCTGGTTTAGTTCCTTTGATGACTGTTTTAATTTGACTAACTCCCTAATACAGTGGCAAACAGATGGACATAATCAGTTTTCTACATAATTACTTTGCTTACTTATAAGACTATTCAAGAAAACATGACTTAGCCTAACTGTAAAGCAGTTCTATAAACCAAGTTTCTTTGACTTATTTGGTTAGCTTGGTTTGTGTTCAATGGTTTAAACTTTTAAATTCTATTTTTTCTATAGCCTCAGGTTAAATTATGTTTTTAACAGGAACGTGTGACCAACGTTTACATACCTGAAGGCACGAGCCTGTTACCACCACCTCCTCCGCCACCACATCGGCAGCCGCCCTCAAGGCCCGCTACACACGACGACTTCGAGCCCGTAACTTTACACTCATACGCTTAAACAAACAACATAGAATCTCTAAAGACAACTTTAAGTGTGAAATGCAGAGGTTTTATGCATAACAGGTTTTTCTTACAAGCTAATAAAAAATCCAAAAATACTTTTACATAACTTAAAATTTATGAGTGGATAGCTCATGTAAATAAAACTTCTTGTGCATAGCCTAATGTTTCAATGATACACTATTTTGCGATCGCCAGTAATTTGGCAAAGAATAAGCGCGATATAGTGGATCGAGGTTTACTTCGTAGCCTTGTAAGTTTTTTAGCCCAGTTAAACACATTTTAATACGGTTATTAAACTCTCCTAATAACACATATTACAACGGTATCAACGCTTAGAACCAATAGTGAAAATAAAGTGATAATTCTTATGTATAAGTTAAGCCGGTATGAGATGCCTTTTTAAATAGTTGTTTTTTAACGGAAGCAGATGAACTTTAAACTTGAGTAAAAGACAGAGGGTCTAGCCAAAGTAATAAAACGAGTCCGATCGAAACTTATAGCAAATTAATTTTTTTAAGGAGCTGTGATATTTTTTTAAGCGTAGGAAACGTTTCCTATTCCCACCTCAAAGGCCGGTAACGCAAACGTTTTTTAGGCTGCTTGACACATCAGCGTAGGCTAGACATAAATCGCAAATATATGAGTTTCGGTATAGGTTATCATTCATAAGCAGATTCGCCATATAAACTTGGCTAGAACTTTTGTTGCTATAGCGTATCAGTAAAGCTTATAGCTATTACTTTTAGCTTTGAAGGTCACAAATATTAAAGACAATTTCAAACATATACATTTAAAACTTCACTAATTTTAAATAAACTTGTTTTTCTTTCGGAGCTTTGTTCGTATGATTGAGACTGGGAGTACTCTCAGATAATACATTGATAGGTCCTTATAATATGATCACTATATGAAATATTCACACCTAATTACCAATATAGTATCTATATAGTAGTGTCTATGAGTCAAAATAAGGGCCTACAAGTATATATTCTAAGGTACAATCGTTTTGGTAGACATATAGTTATTTGATTGAGTTTATTGATGTCAACGAAGCTTAAAATGTTATATTTCTTTGTAAAAAATAAACTGCCTTGTAACCCAAATACCTCAATTGTGTTGATAGCCGAATTCGGGTAACTCGGTAATCTACTCAATTAGGTGAATATTTTAGACCGTATGGCCTAGATTATATAGGGAACTATATAAATAAAAGCTTCAGATTCTTCTTAGTTTGACTCATAAGGAAATAGCTTCTTTTATATAATGTTCAAAATGAAACCAATCTGTAAGTACTTTATAATACTTTTTATTACGAAGTCATCAAGAGGAATTTTCATATTTCTTTCATAGTTTTGGCCTTTTAAAATCAATAAGTCGACGTGATGATAAATACTTAACAAGATAATAAATGCACAAAATTTAAAGTGACTTATGAATGCATCCAAATGTATAGTAGGTTTAAAGTTCTGCGTTTAATTTACATTTGGTATTATAATTAAATTAATTATATTTCAGCAATGATTTATTTGAAAAAAAAAACATGGTAGTACTGTGTCTACTTGTTAATGAGTTAATGGTATAATGATTATTTCGCATTTAACTGCAAAATAAGCGCTACCGTCATTGAAGAAGGCTTATGTCTGAAACCAACGCTTAGAATGTAATTATTCATGAAAGCGACTGTCGATGAAAACAAAACAGTCGAAGTCCCAAAATCTACAGAATAATTAATAGTGAGGCCATTTTTTGTTTTATATCATTCTGATATCGATGTATTCGTCAATTCCTGATAAAAAAAAATACTCGTGGTAATTTTAAGATCAGTATACATGTAAGCGAAATAATATTTTGAAATCACGACATAAAGTAATCATTTAAATACGTATCTATATCTAGATTAGATCATAGATAGGTACCTACTAACTAGGTTGAACATTATTAAAATATATAAAAAAACAACATCACTGCTACAGTGCGATATTAATTCAGAGTTAATCCGTCAGAGACTTAAAGTTTCTCATTATTATGATCACTTCATACTCTCCATTTACGATTAAAAATAAATTTATTGTTATATTTGATAGGTATAGGCCAATTGTTTAGATGCACAGAGTGTATGAGACATTTCAGTCATGTGTAAATAGGTGTATCGATTTGTAATAAATATTATGAAATTATAATATATTCATCGTCCGCGAAATGGGTTTGAGAAGGTAAAAAAATACGACTTCATACTGCGAGTTTTTACACCGAATTTATAATAAACTATGAGAATATAAACCGCATTATAACAGCTCTTGAAAATTTCCAACATGATATCGAAATATTGACAAGGGTTTACAAAATGGCCGCCATTCGTATTCCGCGGGCTCACGGAGAACGGAGGCGGCTTAAACGCATCGGGGCATTACATTTTATAATAAAACATGTATAGATTTTATTTTTAAATATGTATCATAATTTAATTGGTCGCTCCTAAATTTATGATCTCCAAAATTCTACCTGAAGTAGAGAGTAAAATGAAATGATTGTAATACAACGTATTGTGTTTATAAGGAATAGTTTCAAAATGAAGATAAGAAATAGGACATCTTTCTTCATTTCAGAACAATTCCAACATGGTTTGTAAAATGATTCCTCGATGCGAGTGTGAAGAGTATATTTTAAACTTGACAAAATCAAGACAACATTATTTTATTACTCGCATACAGTAAACAGTGTGCAGAAACGCCATTAAGTAAAACACCGGGATTTAAAAGAAATATTTTGTTTGTTAGACAAACTTTTTCAAAAATTTAATGTCTCGACCTCTTTGAGTGTATCCAGTGTACCTATTAGAGGCTAGTAATAGAGGGACTCGTAACAACTTTTATAAATTATTGATATTACAAATTACAGGTAAATGAAAAAAACTGCCTATCGATAAAGAGATAAAATAATTTAAATATAGGATTTGTAATGCAAGTTGCATTAATAATAAAATTGCAAGCATAAAAAGTAAATGTATCTATTTGTTAGGTTTTAAATGAAACGAAGTTTTTTACTCACTTTGGATTAAATTAACTATTTTGTGTTAAATGTTTTTATATGTGTTGTGTAAAAAAATGGCTTTAGACTGTATTACGCTATGAAAATTACGTTAGTCTATTTAAGTTAGGATATATTCAATACCGTGCTTTGATACTATTTTGTTTTTTGTTAGTATAATTATCAATAATTGCAGGGAAATTGACGTGTTGAGACGAGTCACTCTATAAACAAGAACTTTTTACCCCAAGTACGTAAATATGTATTGAGTAACGAACGACAGGAACCTATAAATGCGTACATAATAGTGTAACGATTTATAAAACATGAACCTACATGAAATATGGTAAAGTTCTCTTAAATAGATTTAATTCACCAATTTCAAAATGGTGACAATAAAATATCAATGTAAATAGTTAGTTTTAATTACCAATTATTTTGTCAGACATGATTGGTATTGTAAATATACAGTTTATTTATACTTCGTGGTATTTATGTTTGATTGTGTTCATTTCTAAGGATGCCTACACTAAACGGGTAATGTACACCTGCAGCAAAATGCTCTCTCATATCTGACATTGATTTAGTACAACTTAGGTATTAATACGATTACTTTATCGCTTTCAGCTGGTCCTAACACTAACGAGATAACGAGATTGTTATTTTAATCATTATAGTAACAGTAAAACTTACATGATTGCTTTGTTAAATGATCTAAATATTTAATTTGGTTATTCAAGACAGGAGAAATTTTTAATATTTCACAGGGTGTTTTAATCTAAGGTAGCATTAGGACGGACGTCGACGGGCACAGAGCCAAAAATGAAAACCTTAACGTATTATTTATCAATTTCAAACTACCTTTGATGGCTGAGTACGAATAATTAAGACAATTAAAATATATTTTTATAGCGATTAGAACCACAACAATACGTGGTTTTTGGTATTTGACATTTTTGTAAAACGATAGTTCCTTTTCTTAATATGATTGTAACTACTAATAATTGAATTTTATAATATGCATGAAAGACTTTAGAAGTTGATCTAAATATTTTTAATTTTGTATAGATATGTATCGTATACAAAAACATATTGATTTATTTCTATGTGAACTATGCTCACTTCGCCACTAGACGGTTTTAGTATTCATTTGGGCACAAGTTACATGTTATTTGCGAATATCATGGAAACAATCCGACCTATGTCTACTCACTAAACACATTTTAAAAGTAAATACACGTATTACAAATAAACTTATATCCCTATAGCTAAACAAAAAAAAAAACAATTTCGCGCCATTCTTGTAACGGGCATAAAAATGAGTGTTGCAATCCTCTTTTATTCACAATGAACATTATTTTATATCATTGCAATTATGTCTTGATGGAGACGTTAAACACTTATAAATAAAACCCTAACGAATTAAAGAGGCTTGAAAGTATTTCAGATTCTCGTTATTATATTTCATATTAGTTTTAAGAAATATTTTATGTGAATTGTTTCGTTATATATTTTAGGTCATAAGGAATGGTGGAATCTAATATAGTGAGTGCTGTGATACCGAATGCTTTGGCAATTGTAGTGTGGGTTATCAGCAATGATGGATATATATATACATATATTTAAGTTACTATTTTTTCTTACGTTACCAAATTTCATCATGGTAAAATATGTCACTCAACACACGTATAACTAATCACTCGTCGAAGCAATTAATCATAATTAAGAATTGAGTGCCAAAATGTAATATTTGTTTTGATTTGTATTAGTATTAAATAAAGTGTAAATGAAACAAACAGCTTTTACACCTTTGATGCCTCTTGGAGGTGTTAAAACCTGTTGTATAATTTATTGTACTGAGAATAAAGTATAGAAAATATCCTAAAACGTTGTTTGCTTTTTATCTATACCTACTTACTGACGACTATAAAAACAAATGAAAAATTGTTAATTGCCAAACAATACATACGAAATTGTGCGTTATGGTGTAGCTCTACTCTCGGCAAGCTCAAGTGATGTCGAGTCCCTCACCATAAGGAACCCTTACCCGTTAGCACCTTACGCCATAAAAAATTTTAAAGACCTATTTTAAACCTAAACCGTCTAAGTAACTATGTCCTAAGCCGTCAACGAGTTTTTACTTTTATACCAAGATTCCACGAGTCGCCTAAGAATCCAGTATGAGTCCGTACCCGTATAGCCTCACAGGTGACTCACGTAGAAATAAAAATACGACGTGTGTACAGTTATTAGTCGGTAAGTACCAACATGGACTACGTTATACATGTAAATTATCAATTTCAAAGTTTGAATTTGATAAAGAAATGAAACTGTCGGTAAGTACCAACATAGACTGCGGTATACATGTAAATTATCAATTTCAAAGTTTGAATTTGATAAAGAAATGAAACTGTCGGTATATACCAACATAGACTACGTTATACATGTAAATTATCAATTTACAGGTTTGAATTTGATAAAGAAATGAAACTATGACATAAAATACACATAATATTTTATTTCATGTTAACCACATATTTATGTACAATATTCGTCGTTTACACTTAGTCAACAACACGAAATATAACACTTAATAGATACAGAGAGCTTTACAAGTGTGTGTGTCTTTGGGAAAGCAGTTGATCTACATAGTAATGTAGATCAACCGCTTTCCCAACGACACATCATACAATAGAAAATGCAAGATCACACTAATCAACTTGCTAGATTATTTTCCAAGTGTAACGTTAGAAAAACTTTTCATTTTATAAAAAAAATAACTCTAATAGTTTAACATAGCACTCGTACTTTGCTTAATTATTTAGTAATTTCTTTAATGACCTTAGAATTATTATTTTATTCAAGGAAGTAAAAGTACAGGTATGTATTTGAACAATATTTTTTAAAACACATTCACATTCATTTTTATTTTAAGGTTTCTCATTAACAAATATAAAGAGTTTAATATTCTTAGATTAATTTTGATCCGCAATATACAACGTTAAACTGACGACATAGTTTTGTATTCATTTATATCTATCACGAAAGTATACTTTCCCGAGACATACATAATGGCAACAATAAGAATCTGTATGTATATAAACCTTATTATACTTATTTAAATTTCATAGACACGAATTTTTTAACGAATTGTATAAAATATTAGTCAAGTAGTATAGTCATACTAGTTTTAATGTATGAAAGTATTTTAAAACACTGCAAAAAAGGAAGATTTTTAAATCAGTACAGAGAAATCGCATTTTTTACGTCACAACTTCTCTCCAAAATTATTTTAGTAAATGCCAAGTCATATTAATACTGAAAGTGAATTTAGTTCAAACGGCAAAATTTGCCCATTTCGTATAAAATGTCACGCGTAAATCCTTGCCTGATGCAAGTATTTAGTTTAGTTTAATGGGTTAGCAAGAAAACTAGTTAAAGAAATTCAATATCTTTTACATATTTAAGTAAGTCTCCTAGTTCTTTACCCGAATAATTGAGAATAAAATTGGATATACCTTTGAAACAAAAAAACAATTAATACCAATGAATACTGTTGGAAATCAAATAAAAATAAAGTAACTACTTGGTAAAATGTTAAAATTCTTTCTAGATATTCCATATAATGTATTCTCTTCCATTAAGATTTCTACTCTTTTACGTGTATACGTACGTGTATATGTACAAATTTAACACTACTTCGTTGACAAAACTTTCTTTAAAATAAATCGTAACGTTACGACAGTGACTTTGGAATTAAATTTTCAATAAAACAACAATCATTAGATCATTAAATAAAACAACATCTGAAAGTCAAAAGAAATAAGAAGGCTTAAGAAAATTTGTTAAGTGTTTAATCCACACGAGCTTTGCCTTGCTTCGTTTAAAAGAAAGGGACACATATATAACTGGCGTAAATTTTTAAATAATAAAATAGTATCTGTTATTATTAAGACCACAGTAGCAAATGATTGCACGGTTTGCCAAGTGCTTTAAGTGGTCGCCACGCCGCTTTATATTGTGCCAAGTTTTGTGGGTTCAAATCACAAATGGGACAACACTTTGTGTAATTCACAAATTGTTGCTCCCAGTCCGGGTGTCCGTTTCATGTATCCCCAGCTACACTGGATTTGATATACATATTCCTAATAATAAAAAAAATAACTACACATTTATGTGCTATGTACACTAATGGCACACAATATCCTTAAGACTTAATACGAAACTTAAACAATTTTTGGTTAAACTTTCAACTGAACTTTTTAAATGTTCACAATTTTCATCGTATTGATATTTGAATATGAGTCTATAGCGTAAGTGTAGTAATGAAGTATTATATGAACTAATGTAATGTATCATTAGTTCAAAGAAAATGGTTCCAGTTTGACAACAAGCAAAGGATTTACGGAAATGATTGAATTACTTTAACTATCGTATATAGTTAAATTAATTCAAATATCCTTAACACTTAATATGAAACTTAAATCATACTTAATTTTATTTAAACTTTTAATGGTATTGTTTCAATATTCAGCGTATTATTTATTCGAATATGTGTCTACAGCGTGCGTGTCGAAATGAAGTATTGTATGTAATGTACTATTATACTGTATTGTATATTGTAATGTCATAACTTCCATGAACATGGTTCCAGTTACATAACAAGTAAAGATTTGAATTACTTTAAATATAAGCCGTATTTGAGATTCTCCTTACCAAAAGGTTCAGGTACGTACAATACTTAAGTGAAATTCTGGAATGTTATAACAACAAAGGACACCGAACAATCTTGGCCTGATCGTGGATAGCCGATTTAATAATAATATATATTATGAATATTTCTTTTTAAATATTTAATAAATTATGGTCACAATACAATGGTATGAAAATAACATATCGTTTTTTTTTTCATTATTATAATATCTACGTAAGCCAAGGCCAGGAGCCCTTACAAAGTGGTCGATGTCCTTCAAATATTTATGTTTGAAGGACTGTCCATTTAAGTCAATGGCTGAAATAAAAATAATAACGTACAGCGTGAAATCTTTAGCACAAACACTACAAAAAATATAAAAATATAATCTTTATATATATCTATAACAAAATTTCCACTACATTTGTTCATTTATAAATCAAATTTACACTTTTAAATAAATATTTTGCGTAGATAACATATGGTTTTCTGTAAGTACCTAAAGTTAATAATAAATTAATATGAACTACATAAAATTATGTATGTATGTAAGTGATGTATGGCCTTAACCCTCTCCTGAGAGGAGACCCGAGCCCAGCAGTGGGACATTATGGGTTGTTGATTGATTGATTGACATAAAATTATAGCCTTGCTATGTAAATGTCAGAATAGAAGTGTATTAATACAATAACAGAGAGAGAGAGCGTTTGTATCCCATGGGAACCTAAAGCAAGACTAGAAAAAAAAAAAAAGAACACGACACGACTAGAGAAAACCCTTCACATCTCTCATTTTTCAGAATTGCGTTTGAAAAGTAACAAAGTGTTTTTTTTTAAATATAAAAAAATTACATTCCTTTTAAATTTGACAATTCTTCTCCAAAGTTAAGGGATGATCTAATGAGATTCGGTGCAGATTTTTTGTGGATAAATAACAAGCTAAGAAACGAGCAAGTTCTTAAACTTAGGTCTTTGAAAAACAAGCTGTTTACATAAAGTAAAGGAGGCCATTCATATTTGACATGTTTCATTTTACAAATGAACATATAGCAACACAGGCCAGCCTACCATAGAGTACTGACCAAAGCAACTTTCCCGACACAAAAGCCGTCAAGTTATTGCCGGGAAAAATCTTCACATGTCTGAAGTCTGTGACGCGAGAGTGAACTGTGTATACACATTTTAGACTCAAATAAAAGCGCCTGTCACTTAAATTTATATATAACGATTAAAACATTTACAGTTTTATACACACATAAACATACTTTGATAGAACGCTTGCATATGGTTGTCCCCTGCCGTTGTTATGAAAATGAAAATTGTTCTTTAGTTACCTGACGCTTTCTCAAGATCTTGACGGTGACATTTAAAAAAAATATGTAGAAAATATAATTTACTTATTTTAATAAAGTTAGCCACATAATAGAGTTACTTTTAAAGAGTCATGTTATAAAGGAATTGAGATCGTTATACTATAACTAAACTTACAATTAACATTTATATATGGCTATATATAAATTAATACTTTAGTAGTCAGTGGCATACTACTGTTTAATATTAAAAATATTACATAAATATATAATAATTTTCTACTTCATATACACTTGCAACTAAATCAACAATTTTAAGGACCTAGTTTCAGCACTTGCTGATAAAGTTCTTAGTAGACTAATGTGAACTTATCTGTAATATAACTGCAGATTATGTGAAAGATAACTATCCGAAACATTTACAGGAACTGCTAAAACAGGCATTAAGTTTTACATTAGCTAATAAATGGCCAAATTTTAAATTTAATTTTTTTAGTTCAATATAATTAAGCAACAAAGTAATTCTAGAAAGAGTAAAAGAGAGGACTGCTGATATCTACTATAGAAATAAGAAGAGGCAAGATGGTAGGCCACACCATGATAATTTAATAAGTAACATCAAAAAGGAAAACAGAGGAAGAAGAATACCGAGACAATAATTATACTGACCAGATGATAAAATGGCGGTTGCCGCGTATAAGGCGGTCAAGGAAACGGGAGAGCTGATAAAGCTCCATCGACAAGAGCATAGTATTTAAGTAAATAATGATGACAACTAAGTGATAGTAAATGCTATTTTTTTAAGTATACTATGATGTAACGTGACCTTCATCTCTACCACTCTTAAAACCGGGTTGAAATATCAGCAAATTCAATTTCGTACGTATACCGTACACAATATTATATAGTTCTTAAATCAAAACTAAATGATCTTTTTTAGACGTACAGTCAAATGTCAAAAACTATTAAATACACGACACATTAAAAATAATATATAGTATAAGGTTTGACACTATTTTATACAATGACACATCTTACTGACACATACAAATTTTAAACTTAACGTCATAAGCACTTTTCACATGAATGGTTAAATTGTGTTGTAAACAATTATGATCGATGTTTTAGGTATAATTGCCATTCTTCGTGTACCTAACAAAACTATGTTACACTATAAAAAAGAGCCTCACAGTTTTGGCAGATGAGGTATATAAAAACAAACTGGTAGAGTACAGTACTCGCTAGTAGATTAAAGGACGTTTTCTTTAACTTGAAATAGGTTAGTGTGTTTTCACTCTGATTTTACTTGTGAAAAAAAAATATCCTGCATATCAATGAAAAAAATAAATAATTCATTTTGAAAAAAAGTTGGAAAAATATTTTATATATATACTATCTTCAGTTTTAACTAGAGCTACGTTATTGATAACGTATCCTCCATATCAAAGAAAGTAATTGAATCAATCATATTAAAAAAAAATTTTTTTTTTTTATTTTGACCATCTCCAGTTTTAACTAGCGACAGGTTTTTGAAAACGGTTACTCTATTTTCTGCTACATACTTCGATTCCTTTAGAATTTGATTACAAATATTGCAAAAAGTGCAATAAAAGACGTTTCACTCCAAAAATGTTGAATATTTGACTCATCTACATTTAAGACTGCTGATTTAATAAAAATATTTGCAGATCATACAAAAATTTGGTCCGACTCCGACATCGAACCCGAGGCCTCGCGATCGGCAGTTGCATACGCCAACCGCTAGACCAACGAGGCAGTCTGATATATATATCTATCTATATAAATCAACAAATTATGTTTTGAATAGGCTAAAAATCTTTGGAGGTAATGGGTAAAAGGGGGACATGGTATATAAATGTAAAAAAAGATATGTACAGTTATCGCGAAGTATACAAACATAGAGAAGTAAGATTTACAAAAAGAGGAAGAATGATACAGAAGCATGTTAATAGGCCAATATAGTCTGGGTAACGTCACTATGCTACATTGTTGCGTTGTCTACATTCATAATGAGTATGGTGACCACAATTCTCAGATTCTGTTCATGTTACATCAAAAATAAAGAAGAGGAATGTCTCTTAAAGAGTATACTATTTTTTTATACAGTTGTATATATTCGAAGCAATGTCTTTTGGATTTTATCCCTGTAATACAATTACATAGTGTAATATATAACTATTGTCATTACCTTAACTAAAGATTCAGTGGTAGCGTTTGAGCTCCGGAAATACTTCCATAAGTACTAATTCGAAGAGTTCCTGAAAAAAAAAATATATATAATAAATAAAAATAAATATTTCGGATATCTCACACACCGCCATCTAGTCCTAAACTAAGCAGAGCTTGTATTATGGGTACTAGACAACTGATATAATTATTACATATAAACTTTTTTTGTAAATACATACATATCATACATAGAAAACACCCAAACTCCGAAACAAATATTTGCAGATCTTACAAACATTTGATCTGACCCGGGAATCAAACCCGGGAACTCAAACACAGCAGTCACATACAATACCACTGCGCCATCGAGACAGAAAAAATAAGAACTATAAATAAAATGTTAGATGATATAAAACTATTTTAAAATCACAAATTAATTTTATAAAGGCGTAAATAACTTTGTCTATCTGTCTATGACGCTTTCACGGCTAAAACCGCTGCACCGATTTCAATGAAATTTGGCATACAGATACTTTGTATTTGGAAGGACTTCAGGTTACTCTTCACCAAGATAACCTACATACAAGAGGCTAAGTGCAGAAGTGGCCCGGTAAAACAAACAAATAACATACATACAAGCGGGTGGAGCCGCGTGCAAAAACTAGTATGAGTATAAAAAATTGTCTGTTGCAATTTCTTCGATGATCATCATCATCATCATCAGCCCATCGCAGTCCACTGCTGGACATAGGCCTCTCCAATTTCACGCCACTTAGTTCGATCTATGGCTTCTCGCATCCTCCTCCTGCAATTTCTTCGATGATAGACTAAAAATTGTACCTAATTAAAAAAATCTGTTAATCTGCCACTAGAAGTGAAATAACTTTTCATTAGTTATCAGATTAAACTGTTTCATTTCACTAATATTTAAAGCTGTAAGTTTTTCATACATTCAACATCACCAACAGCCTGGACATAAGCCCTAGAAAGGAGGTAGTAATAAATAAATAAATACGTTCAGACATTTTAACACAACATCTAGTCCCAAACTAAGCAGAGCTTGTACTATGGGTACTAGACAACTGATATAAATACATATATACTTTTTTATGTAAATACATACATATTATACATAGAAGACACCCAAACTCCGAAACAAATATTTGCAGATCATACAAACATTTGGTCCGACCCAGGAATCGAATCCGACACCTCTTGCACAGCAGTCGCATTCGCTACCACTGCGCCACAGAGGCAGTCATACTAATATTATAAATTGGAAAGTATCTCCGTCAGTCTTCACTGCACCGATTTCAATGAAATTTTCTCCATGAGATCCTTTGATTCCTGAAGAAGGAGATAGGCTACACTTTATCGCGAAAATCAACTTACACGCGAACAGATCCGCGGGCGGAAGCTAGAATTGAAATAATTAAATACAAATCAGGTTAATACGAACTGTTTAAATTTCCTTTTTCTTACTTTCTCAACGTTCTTAAAACGTGACATTGAATATCAAAGCGGTTTAGCGTAAAGCTGCAAAAATAACATTTGACGCAAACCGAGCTCTTCTAATTTACATGAAAGCCACATTATAAATCGCATATTATTTTTATTGCATTTAAACTGTCTAAATGTACATTTCTAAGAAACGACATAAGCCGAACATAACACTTAGATATGTGTCCAGCTAGACTAAAAAATACTGTTGATAAATTGTATATTTCTTACAGCATGAAACTTCTATACATAAAATAATAAATAAATAAATATTTTTGGATATTCATCACACACAACACCATCTAGGCCCAAACTAAGCAAAGCTTGTACCATGGCTACTAGACAACCGATATAAATGCATATATACATTTTGTTTATAAATACATACATACTATACATAGAAAACACCCAAACTTCAAAACAAATATTTGCAGATCATACAAATGTTTGGTCCGACTCGGGAATCAAACCTAAGACCTCACATCTGCAGTTGCATACGCCAATTGCTAGACCAACGAGGCAGTCTAATATATACTATATATATCTATATACCACTCTAAACAACAAATTATGTTCTGAATAAGGTAACAATCTTGGGAGAAAATGGGGAAAAGTGGCCACGGTTTTATTTGCCTTTAAGTATCATTCTTAAACTTAAAGTTTAAGTATTATTCTTAAATTTACCGTGGGAGAGCCACATCGGTATGAATGGGCCGACTCGACCGGAGTGATACCACGGCCTCACAGAAAACCGTGTGAAACAGCGCTTACGCTGTGTTTCATCGAGTGAGTGAGGATACCTGAGGCCCATACCCCAATCCAACCCCTCCCCATCCCCCAAAGCCCGGCAACGCACTTGTGACACCTCTGATGTTACTGGTGTCGATGGGCGACGGTAATCGCTTACCATCAGGCGATACGTGTGCTCGTTTGCCCCTTATACCATAAAAAAAAACTAATCGCAAATCTTCAAGCAGATGGCACGTTAATTTGTTACTAAAATAATGATATAGAAACAAATACATCAATCGACTGATTTCCAAAATGATGGTGAAAAACCACATTGAACGTATAGTCCACGTTCCTCTCGCCGACACGTTTCCGCACACTTGTCGTACCATTTCGTATACATTAACTACAAGTAGTGACATTTTTAGCGAGGAACGCGTTTCGGTCGAATGACGGGCCAATAATTTTAGATTCCGCGATATTCCGTACGCGAGAGAAAGACATGTGAGTGGGACGATATGCTACTTTAATCAGTTGCGGTTCGTATCTGTGCAGTGACAACGTTAAATATAAATAAATAAGTAGTAAAGGAAAATTATAACAGAGAAGAGAAAGACTGAGTGTTCATTAAGAAAAATTGATTATTTTTTGATATTTTTTAAAGAATGCCCATTCTATTCAGTGCTGTGGCTAGTGAACGGACCATACTGTCCCATTTTGCATCGTGCGATGGAAACTTTATAGAGATAGCGGAATTAGTGCTGGCCAAGTTACCTAAAATCAATAACAAAATGACTTATTCACACGGAACTTACTTATTACACTACATAAACGAAAACAGTCACGTTTACTTCTGTATTACAGATAAGGCGAGTATGTAGTTCTTAGATTTTTTAGTCCAAAAAAAAAACTTAAAAATGGTATATTTTTTGTATCAGGGACATAAACAATTAAACTGGTGAAATTAACATAAATATAAATAAATAAATCACCAATGTTTTGCTAATCGTAAAACTCAAGAATCGCGCGTCTATATTGTTTTTTATTTATTTTTTCTTTAAGCATGAGATAGGTTCTTATGGAAAAAGATTTAAAAACGTGGCAAATAGTAAAAACAACACTTTTCTTTTTCCATACAAAGTCTAGAGTAAATTAGAACATTTTTTCATAATGTCAACAGAACGATGTCTGTAGGAGCAGCTAGTACTGAATACAAATTTCGATTGATTTTGTTTTCTAATTCAATGTCAAGTTTCTGAAGAGAAAAGTTTTGCTACCTGAGTCTGATTTTTATCTACAAAAAGAATAATTTAAAAACGATAAAATATTTATTTTCCATAAATTAGTAATGCAACAGTTAATACATTTTCTATCAGGCAGAGTGGAGTCTTTTTAAAGGGCTTATACAGGTTGTCTCATCGCAAAAGAACGAGATACGGACTATGGAAAGTTTGGATGCCCACCTTGTTTATAATTTTTATTAACCAACAGTGAGCACTTTGGTTTTTGAAAATCCTCTTGGCTTACTTGTAACTTGGTGTCTAAATTTTTAGCTAATATTTTTTTTTAAAGACATCTCCCGCGTTAGGAATGTATATTCCTGTGTCACTGGGATCTTTACAAACATACATGAAACGGACACAAAGTACACCTATACTTAGAACAACAATTTATGGATCACATAAAGTGTTGTCCCATGTAGAATTTGAACCCACAACACTTGGCGCAGTAAGAAGCGGTGTGGCGACCACTTAAACCATTAGGCCAACCGTGTAGTCAGTACTATACAGATAAAACGAGAAAACGTGTTCAAATCTTCACGTTTGTGTTGTTTAAATAGGATACATAAAATAAAATTAATAACAATCTAACGTAAAAGCTAAAATTAAAAAAAAAAATTGTGAAATTTTTCTATTATGACGTTAATTTTGCATTGTAATAAAGTTGTAAATTAAATATTTCTTAATTTATTCTTTTATTATGTACTAGCTGACACGGCGAACTTCGTACCGTCATATTTTTTCTTAAACAAAAAAAAAAAAAATTTTATATATTTCTATATTATATAATTCTTTTATATATTTATTTACAAACTTTGTCTTAATAATAAAGAATACATAGAAAAAGAATTATCCAATTTGGTGCCCTCGTTTGGAGGTTTTGCGCATACATACTTTTCGGCGATTCATTTTTATTTATATACATGGATAGATATATATATGCAATAGTACAATTCCAAAATAATTTTATTTACCACCAGCACAACGCAAAATTACTGAATTGCAATATTTTTCAAATATATAAATAAATATATAATAAGCAATTCTCACAATTGTATACGAAGCTTCATCGAATATTGCTTCAGCCATTTATATGAATAGATACGAATATTATTTAGTACCTACACAAATGTACCTTGCGATATTTTTAATTGTTTTGAGAAAAATATTACTGTCATTTGTAAACTCCTTGTCCAAAAGCCGCTGTAAAAATAAACGTATTTTTGGTTCTTTGTTTAACACATAAATTTCAAGTATATTCGCCATAAGTATAGCTTATGGAGAATAGACTTGAAATATATGTTAATCATAGCACGCATATATTCACTCTCTTTCTGCAATGAGTCTGATGTTTACTACAAGCCAATCTTCGGCATAAATGGCTAAGCTCGACTGGAGTAAACCATGGCCTCACAGAAAACTGGTGTGAAACAGCGCTTGCGCTGTGTTTCATCGAGTAAGTGAGGATAGCCCCTATCCTCATCCCCCAAAACCGGCAACGGTGATGCCTCTGGTGTTACGAGTGTCCATGGGCGGCGGTAATCGATTACCATCAAACGATACGTTTGCTCGTTTGGCATTCCATAACAAAAAAAAGACATTTTGAATTTAGAGTTTACTTCACAGGTCCTGGTGCAAAAATAGATAAGAGTGAGACACACATCACTAGTCGCAAGTATCTGTAAAGATCCGAAACTCCATAACACTTTTTCCTATTACGGTGCATGTTTGGAACCGTCAATAAAAACAGTAAATTTAGATATAATTAGGAATAACGTCAAAGTGTAAAAACAAACTGTATTAAAAATTGATATTTTAATTAAAATAAACCCGAACTTAACGTGACAAAAAGGCATGGAATTAATTAGCGTGAATAATGTCATGTCATAGCGAGATGCCAAGTGTTTGTAATAACCTTGTCAAGTGTCATATACCCGTTACAGTCGACGGATCTAAAACTACCTAACAACCTGTAAGGAAACTAAATCAAATAACATTTCTTAGATATGTATTGTTGTGCTGGTACTCTGGTTTTTCTATTTTTTTTAATTGAGACAATAAAACTAGCTGTTTACTTTTTTAATTTGTTTAAATAAAATAGTTAATGTTTATAGAAAAGACAGATGAGGAGCCACCGTTATCTGGATTACTCTCGGAAATTGCAACTGCTCTAGAACATGACCGTTTTCGTGGAAACGTTGTCGAACTTAAACAGCCAATCTACGTTTGTTCGACATTATTTTTATTCTATTTACGTGCATTCCATTCAAATCATCGCTCCCAGTCCCTATAAAAACTGGAGCTGGAAAATTTGGAGCTTTAAAAAGTCTGTCATCGGTCTTTCTACAGAACTTCGATATCACCTAGTACTTGGGTTGTGGAGGTGTCAGGGTCGTTATCCTGCGTAAAAATCGAAATTGCGTGAATATTTTTACTTATATGAGTTAAAAAGTAAAACACACTGTCGTGTTATCCTTTCAAAATTAAATTTTTGTGGTATTCAAATATTAGGAATAATAAAATTCTTGCGATTGTATAAAAAAATAAATCGATATATTAGTCTTCATTATGTCTACGAGTATATAATCATCACCGTGTCATTATCATCTTCATCATTTTCTTCATCATTTAAAGATCATCGGTAACCTTAGAATATCACACAGACGGGAGTCTAATTATAAATTTAAATTATACCTAATTTCAGTTATGTCAACGATCTAGGACATTTCTGTTCCTGAACGAAATACAAAGAAGGTTCATATCTAACAAAGAACAAACTAAGGATATGGAAAACTTCACTACAGTATTAGCAGAGGAGATGTATCGGTATAGCGAGGACTACAATACTATTACAATAAGAAAAGGGGAATTAGATGAACTAAATAAAATTGGAGTTGGATGTAGCGGTAAGTGTTTATTAACTTTTTTATTGACATTTATTGTAATATAAGAGCGTACTCCTTCTTAAAAGGCCAGCAATTCACTTGTGACGCCTCTGGTGTTGAGGGTGTCTATGGGGGGCGGTAATCGCTTGCCATCAGGCGATACAAAATTTTACGTACGTTTTTTTTAAAATTATACGTCTGCTCGTTTGAGATGTTCGAAATTATTGCAACTATTTGCTTCCAGAGTATTTTAGAAAAAAATATCAATTTTTTTAATACTTGGTAATAAGATTAGGCCGATGATAGTCGCACAAAACGAAAAAAAACAAGAAACGTTTGTAACAACAACCCGTATAGTATTTTTGAATTTTAAAAATATTCAATTGTTTAAGTATTTAGGATATGGACATATTTATGGTAATCGTCCTTATGGTGATTCCACCACCCCAATTCCGTATGAATTTATCTGTTAGTGTTAGCGTCACCACACGGACGATTACCATACGATCAAGGTGTCGTAAGAGACGAGTAAGAGAGCAAATTATGCTGGACAACATAACTGCTAAGAGAAGGATAACTTGAGGCAAACCCTATTACCAACGCGTATGGCAAGCTTGGTATCCAAAAACTCCTTTCTAAAGCAAAGCTATATCCAGCAGTGGATTATTAAAGGCGTTTGATGCTGATGATCGTGAATGAGAAATTTCACCCGAGAATACATCTAATCTAAGAGAGAAGAACCTTTCTCTGATTGTGAAACAACTTTTTTTGTACATGTGGAGGACAAGATTTCATGTCCCTCCAACACAAAGGGATCCCCCCTTTGTGTCCCCCTCCCCCTCCGACCAGGCGAGGTGATAATGCCGGGCGGGCCACTGCTCAACGGTTGATGTTGGCTGTATATGTTCATGGGAGCGAGAACTTCTATTGCGCGATGCAGGATTGGTATCTTCTTCCTACACTGCTTTACTCCGTAGTTCAGTGTATCCTACGGTAGACGGTGTTGTCATATATTTTTGTTGCCGCTGTAAGTGGAAGTCATCATCGTACATATTTAGTTCTTTTATTAAAAAATTGTTAGTACACGCTTATGAAAGAAACAGTGTTGATATATTTACAAACTTTTTAACCCTGGAACTTTTAAAACTCTAGGAAGTTTGAGTGACCTTTCCTTGCAGGCAATGGACACCGGTTCTTTAACTAATCTGTACTTTGTAATTTTCTCTTGCAGAAGATTTACTTGGAGAGAGAATATTATATGTTAATAACCCAGAAAATATTTCATACAGTGTAAGTATTATCATTATATTTCCTTTACAATTGCTGCTTATTTAGATTTTTTAAATAAGGAGTCTTACCGAAAAAAGGGGACCATACAATATATATCAGAGATGAAATCAACCAGAAATAAAATTACGATTTAAAATGAAAATGTACTATGTACAAAATTGCTGTCAAAGGGATATTGAACTTTAAATAAGACGCCGTAAATATCACTTCTTAATGTAACTAAAATAATATTTTTATTTTCAGACAATTTCGTACGTGGGCAGTACTCCAAAGCGGATATCGGTATCTATAGTCAGTCCAAGGTTGTACATTGTATTTTTAGGCATAGCCATATTGGTTATAGCAATGGCTGTATATGCTTTTGGGTTTATTTCTTGTGGAATAGTAACTGGTATTGGAATATATTATTTTTTATTCTCGTATGTGAAAGCTGAAGATAAACCGATTTAGGTAATATCAGCAGATTTTTTTACTGAGTGGTTCCAGGCCAGTATATATATCAAAGAATAAAAATGCTTGAATATTATTTTTAGAACAACACGTCACAATAAAATAGTTATTAGAACGTTAACGTCCTATTTTTAATAAACGATAGTAAAAATTCCATATTTGATTTTAAAAGTGCCTGTTTCCCCATTTACGGTCACGACAATTATTAATTTTACATATATATTATTAACTTATCTGTAAATTAACTATATATATATATATATATATATATATATATATATGGTCGGCAACAAACATACAGATGAAGTTAAAAAAAGCGAGTTAAAATAATATTTTTTCAACATTTAAATCTGTTGTTTCTCTTTATTCGTTTGTCATGCCCCATTTTATCAATTCAGATTACAAATGACATACAATACATACTTTGCCATGATTGCCACATATATAATGAAGATTTCTACAAAAATTAGAATGAATATGTATAAAGTTACTAAAGTATATTTTTCATTGGCTATTTATATTTAGATACCTCCTAGCTGACTTCACTTCGTCTGCGTCTTTTTTTAATCATTCTTGGTGCTTATTGGCCTAAGTGTGATATTAACCATCCTCGCTTAACCATGACTGGTTAGATGGTTTTGGACCCATACTCTCAAGTACGTTCTTTTTGTTCTTCTTATTTTAGATTAATTAACCTTTTTTTATAATAAATACTAGTTAGGTTGTAATTTCAGTGGGGAATAGCGCCGTTAGTCGAAAAAAAATTTTAATTAGTTTTTCAACGGAGGCTATCTCATGCTCGATATAACTTAAACCAGTTTTAAGTTGAACAGATTGTTTTTTTTTGTTTTCGAGCAATAAATGTTATCATGCATTGTGAGCAACAATGTGACACGAGGCTTATATATGTACTGTGTGTGTGTAAGTGGTCGTTTTTAGGTCGAAATTCGAGATTCGAATTTTTAGCATTCTGCGCTTTTTCTCTATATAAACGTTAACTATGTCAAATTTCATACTTCTCTGTTCTCATAATTTTAGTAAGAAAGGGTTCAAAGAAACAAAGTTGTTGGTTAATGTATTACTATATAGATAATAGATACCCCTTGTAAGGTGGTTCAACTACCTGATGAAGGTCGCGGGAAGAGGGGCCTAGGGTCGGTCGTGGACATCTATGAATTAGGCTTTAATAATGAGGTAACTTACATAGAAGAGCTGCTTGTTGTGCGTGGTGTTCTGCAGCGTGTGAAACAGCTTGTGCGCGCCTCTAGCCGCGGCCTGAGCGCCCACTAGCGACGACAGCGCGTGCAGCACGCTCTCGCTCAGCTGCTGCAGCGCTAGCGTGCGGGTGTGCTCTGATAACATACCACTATAGCATGAAAGCACCTGTTCTTCAAATAGGGTACTTGATACCTTAATCAAATCAGTTATTTTTCATCATCTGTCAAAACGATAACTTTGTACGGAAAAGGTACAAAATATAAACTTGTGACGTCACTGTTTTAGACTACTCATTGATAATTTTTTTGTTTAAAATTTATAATAGAAATTATAAGCTGTAATACTTATGTTTTCTGCGATGTTTTGTAATATTCGTGTTAATGAAGGAGAAATCTGTATTTATTTACGAAAAAATCAGAGGACAGACACTTCAATTTTATTTATTTGTATAGATGAAAAAAGGACAAAACAAATAAAACATAATTATTTATGTATTTCTACGAGTGTTTTCAATTTAATCAAATAGCCAAAACTCTTTTATTGGTTGAAACTATTTAAAAAACTAACCTTTATCTTGAAAATTTCTGTTGGAAGTATTATTAGACAGCACTCCACCTGGCCACCAGGATTTGAGAACGACGCTGATGTAGTAATGCAACATTTGTTCAGAGAATAGCCATGATACAGTTTCTTTAATTTGCCTGTGAAGAGTATATAAAAATAATATAAATAGTTTAGTCAGTTTTTTCATATAAACTTGCTCTCTAAGACGACCGAGTTCAGCTTTGCTACTTTTTGAAAATGATTGGCTGTTTTATAATGTTCAGATTTATCTCCTATTGTCAAAAACTACGGAAAATATTTCAACAAAAAATAAAGATTTAGTAGGAAACAAATTGTGAAGTGACATTTCAAGTTTAAAATTGACAAAAAAACGTTCGGTAGTGTCATGGCGTCTGTTTGTGATGTCACATCGCAGACGCGACGTCACCATTTGTCAACCAGTGTCAATTATAGCTCTTAAAAACAGTAAAGTGATCGTCGATTATATCCAAACAAATTGACCATTATACATAAGTGACGTAACTCGCTCTGATTGGTGTTCAACTCAACATGGCGGATTGATGTATATTGCTGTCTTATTTTTTGATAAACTATTAATCTCGCTCTAAATATGTAAGTAGAGCTAAGTAGAGCTCGTGTTATGGGTACTAGACAACTGATATAAATACATATGTATTCACTTTTTTTGTAAATACATTTTATTATACATAAAAACAATTAAATTCCAAAACAAATATTTGCAGATTATACAAACATTTGGTACAACCCAGGAATCAAACTCGCATACGCTACTGAGGCAGTCAAATATGATTGGCCAATAAGAGCGCGTTGTGCTGAAGTTGTAGTTGTTGATAATTGTTAGGTGAGATGTTACATATTAAACGGCTACTATTTGATCGATTTCAATTAAAAAGAATATCTATTTAAACATTCCTTTACTAACACAACAGAAAGTTACGTATGTTTTAAAGCTTGCTTCAAAGACCTCAGTGATCCTCTCCAGTCCCTACCTCTTTACTTTTTAACTAATTGATGGAGGATCCCTAAAACATAGCTTAATTTTGTGCGCGTATAAGTGTGATACGGCTATTTATATATTTCCTCTTATACCTTTGTATGAAAAAGCTATAAAATTATAAATAAAATTATCTTTAGCAATAATTTGGGCGTTTATACGCTCTTTTGGGGATAAAGCCTTGATTATGTATATGTATATATATTCAATGTTAATAATAATACTATTACATAATACCTATTAATAGTCCTCCCATATGTGATCTGTACGAAGGTGACCAGGGTTTTTCTGAGCCACCTGAACACACCCCGCATGTCGAACACTTCGCTCAGCAATGCGTAGAGAGGCTCTGCTATACTGTCTCTCTCTTCAGCTATAGCACCTGCCCCTGACAAACAAATATACACAAAGTTCACATAAATAGATATATATATATATCTATTTATGTGAAGTGTTTACTACTAGCCTAAGGTTAACACATTAATATGCAAAATTACTATATTTATATGTATGTATATTTCTTTTATTTTAAGGAACTATGCTCATGTATTTTGTTAATAAAACAATTATTATATAAGTTATTTATTATACATATTTTTATTTGTTATATATATTTAATTTTTATATGAGTCGTCGCCTTATCAACAAAATATTTTTAGCCACAATTCCAGTACGATAAAACGATAGAAATATGAAAACCTTTATGAAAATGTTTTCTCAATTCTCAATATTACGTGATAATTATTGTCGACATTTTAGTAATTTTGGAGTAGTTCGTGTAATACAAATCACTTTAAAATTAGTAAAATATTTACTTTAAGTTTCATAAAAAGCTTACCACGCAATGAACTTGTCATATTTTTATTAATAGTACCATCACCACCATTTCCGTCCAAATATTGAGACATTTCGTCTTCATCAGCCGATAAGTGTGTGAACGAATCCTTCTCCTGTGACGACCGATTTGTTGCTTCACTACTTGTACTGCAAAAATCCAGCCCATCTTTTACATGCAATATACAAATACTTACAACACTTTGGATATATGTTCCGAAAGTAAATACCGTTCAGTTGAGCCATATAAAATAGCATGGAAATTTCAACCTTAAATATATTTTTTATATTTTTGGTGTTTTTTTCTTTAAAAGACTCTCAACTCCCGCATTAGACGGATACATGAAACGGACAAAAAAACATCCAGACTCAAAACAATTTGTGGATCACACAAAGTTTTGTCACATGTGGGATTCGAACCATCGATACTTGGCTCAGTAGAAAGCGGCGTGACTTATAAATTATAAAAATATATAGTCTATGGCTTACCTCTTAAATAAAGTAGAAAATGAGAATTTATTTTTCTTTGGTAAATCGCCTTGTTTTAAATATTCCGAACTTGGGTTCAGAAATGTATATAAAGCTTCACTTTGGTTTAATCTATCATCTTCTAAAACGAACTAAAAAATAAATCGATTTAATGTTTATTCTGAATCAAAAATTTTTACTTTTTTCGTCGTTACTCAAAATAGAGTATTACCGTGGGAGAGCCACGCTTCGGCATGAATGGGCCGGCTCGACCGGAGTGATACCACGGCCTCACAGAAAACCGGTGTGAAACAGCGCTTACGCTGTGTTTCATCGAGTGAGTGAAGATACCGGAGGCCCATACCCCAATCAAACGCCCCTATCCCCCTCACCATCCCCTTTCCCCCCAGGCCGCCATAGTGTGGGTCACCATGCTGCATTGTTCTTTTCCGCATTGAGGATGGTGACCACCACTCTTGGATTTTGCTCATGCTTTCCATCAGGCAGGGCAGAGTCATTTTGGCAGCTTATATATAAAAAAAAAAAAAATAGCTACTTACTTCTAAATATTTTTGTATTAAAATTTTAGCCTTTTCTAGATTGTTTTTGTCATTCTTTCCAAATAAAAACTTAAAAGAATTTGACGGTAGTTCTAAATTTTTTAACTCTGCGCACATAGGCCGAAGTTTTCTATGGAGATCCTGGAAGAATATCATATGAATTAGGTCATTATATATGGTCTACTACTGGTGACTGCGTTTTAAATTGAGGTAAGCTTTAATAATAAAACGCTTTTATGTAGAGCTATTGTCTCCTACACCTGTAGCGATTACTCGCACCTGTTGGGCTGAAGAAAGAAAGGGTAAATACGCCGTTTAAATGAATGTAATTTCATCGTCAAGAACAATTTGAAGTAGTAATTATATTAAGGAGTATCGGTATAATAGTTCTGAATGTAAACTTTGCTCAGGGTGCGCCATTCTTGATATTTCAGAAACAGTATGGAGTTTAGTAACAACGAATAATCTAAGAAACGGAAACGAATAAACTGTTAAGATATACCTGAAATTCGTTCAACGTTCTTAGTAATACCCAGCCTGTAGTGATTTGTTCTGGCCTCTCATCGTTGCTTGTGGATTCCTGCTCCGCCATATGTACCACTATGACAAACTGTGGTGGTTTTGATTCGTCTATTATCTGTACGAACACATTATATATTTATTAGACGACGGTAATATATTTATTAAGTAAGTAAGACTGTGGGAGAACCACGCTTCGGCATGCATGGGCCGGCTCGACCGGAATGATACCACGGCCTCACAGAAAACCGGTGTGAAACAGCGCCTACGCTGTGTTTCACTGAGTGAGTGAGGATACCGGAGGCCCATAATCCAATCCTTCCCCTAATCCCCCTTCCCCGTGACGCCCCTGGTGTTGTGGGTGTCCATGGGCGGCGGTAATCGTTTACCATCAGGCGATACGTTTGCTCGTTTATCCCTATAACATAAAATAAAATAATTAAATTCCTATACATTTTTGATAAATAATCTATCGAATTATAAAGTTTCAACAAAATCAATCGTTTGCCTGAAATGGTAACAAAGTTAAGTGATTTCTCAAGGTTTTATATAGTTATAAGTTAGTACATACATCAGCACTATGTACTGTAGCTCGCCACCTGCCTAGATGTTCTGCCCACGTGTCAGTCCTGGCCAGGTGTGCCTCAAGGCGCATCTGCTCCCCAGCTAGCTTCTCTACTTCATTCGCCAACAGCGATAGCGCTGGGGACTCGGGTTTTAACGAGGCGCGAAGAGCCGCGAGAGCCTTCAGAAAATTTTATAAAATTATTAAATTCTAGTGTGTTCCTATCGGTGTATTTATCCCTATTCACACCCCTTGTTGGCATAAATTTATAGTACAGTCATTTCGTGCTTAAAAAGTGGTTTACCCGGAAAGTTTTCCGGGAGTTTTGAAAATTTGTGATTTTGTAGATTTCGATGTGCTCTTTTCGAATTTTTGCCACTCACTTTGCCATCCCGTAACTTTGCCGCTCGATTCGCCATATTCGAAAAATGACTCTCCAAAACTGTTTTTTTTAGAATAACTCCGTTCCAACTCATTTTACGATAAAATTAGGTTTGAAATAAATTAAACAAGAGTAAATTGCCTACAAAATATGTAGAAACCTTTGTTGTAAAATCAATAGTTTTAGCATACGACGTTTTTGACAGTTTTTTTTAACAAAGTATAATTAAAAATGTATTCTTAATATATTAAAGAATCTTACAAAAAACATGGCAATGCGGATTTAATTAAAACTACCGAAAAATTCATACAGTTAATACATCTTTATCCTATATTCAACTCAACTCTGATACTGTGTAAACATTAGGTTACTTTACTCAGGCTATTCAGAATTTGTTCGTCTATTTTTTTTTTTTATTTTTTTTTTTATTTTNGCACTAGGTATATACATTCCTGTGTCAGCGGGATCTTTACAAACATACATGAAACGGACACAAAGTACACCCAGACTTAGAACAACAATTTATGGATCACACAAAGTGTTGTCCCATGTAGGATTTGAACCCACAACACTTGGCGCAGTAGGAAGCGGTGTGGCGACCACTGAAACCACTAGGCCAACCGTGTAGTCTATACATATAAGAAACCAATCAGTTACTTGTATTTTGTTGTTATGTCGCTCTTGCAGCTCGTCCAGTTTTCTTCTAGCATAAGTGGAATGTTCGGTGAGGTGTAACGTGCCAGCTACACTCTCAGCTGATGACACCGACTCGTTCGATAACTGACGGTCTTCTATTGGCGATCTTTCCGAGCTCATATCTAAAATGGGACAAAGTGTCTTTTAATATAAACTGTTTTTATTGTATTCTAATTCCATTTAGAAAGTAATAAAAAGGATATATATACTTTTATTTCATACTAGCAAATTTAAATATCATAAATTTTATCACTCTCTTAGCAAACTTTCTAAGCTTAGAACACTTGACCAAGTCTCGAAGTTTTCATAGGGATCCCTAACTTTTTTGCAAATGTAATATAGCCTATGACACTCGGAGATGATTCTTTACGATATTGAAAGAAATGTTTTTATCAACAGATATTAGCGGATATTTCACAGCTGTGAATGCGTTGTGCGGGCGATATGTTACAATGTTGCACTATGAATTTGTCTTTGTAAGAACGCACTATCTACCTTCTAAAGTGACGACGAATAATTAAAAATGTTTAGTTTAGTTATTTTTCTCATGTAAGTGATTTATGTTAATCTTAATGAGAAATAAATGTCTTAAACCTTAAACCTTATGTTTAAATCGGTTTATTAGTTTCGGAGCCTATTCAATGCAAACAAACAAACGATCAAATCTTTCCTCTTTATAATATTAGTACAGATTAAAACCTAAAACGGCCCGTGTAATGACAGATTGAGAATCCAGTGTCAACATCTCTATTCATCACATTAGTGGTGGTGGACTTTAATGCGAAAAGAGAAGGAGAACTTGAGACTAACCCCTACCACTGGGTAGTTACTAACCAGAATGGTCAGGGGGGTATAGTAGACCTAAGTCTAACCGTTGCTTTCTAAATAGATACTTCGTTAATAATTATTTCACCTTTATTAGCCTCCTCTGTCGCCAATTCAGCAATCAATGCCCTGTACTGATCGCTCATGAGAAACGAATGGTAATATTTCTCTTGTATTGTATCCACTACTGTGTCTTGAACTTCGTAGAACACTTCTGGACCTTTATCCCCTAGTAGAAACCCTTCCATTCTTTTTCTTGTATCCTTAAATTTAAAGGTTTTATATGAAAACGAAGTAAAATGTAGTCTAATCACTTACACTAACTTATTGCACAGTGAGTCAGCAACTTTCAAATAGTTCAAATATTTCTATTAGCTATGTTTTCTTATCATACCCCTTATGTGGCTTCAAAGCAAAATTTATCATGACGTTTTAAAGTGCTTAAAAGCATATTTTTTAGTGTAGCCATATTCGTAATAACAATTCTGAAAAACTGCGAAAAGTGCTTTCAAACCAGCTATACATACCTTGTCAACTTTAATCTCTGCACTAGGTGATCTAATGTACGTATAGAATATCTCTGCCCCAAGCTGATGCCAGCTACTCCTATGGCTGTGTCGCAACTCTTCAACTGCACTCCAGAAGCCCACTAGACCCTGAGAGCACATCGTCTCCAAGAACATTGATAGATACCGTCGCCCTGTCACGCTCTCCATTATCTTATGCAGTGGTATAGTCTGAAAATTATTTGAGAATATACTAGTACATATGTAGAGAGAGAAAGATAGAGAGAGAGAGAGAGAGATCTAATCTAGTTACTTCAAATTAAAAATCTATTTTAACATACCGTACCGTACATATCGTACCGTTTTTTAATACCGTAATTTAATATAGGATATTCTTTCTGTGTGTTAGTAAGCCCTACTCCCAGAAGTGGCTTGACCGGTTCGGATTCGGTTTTCTTTTGTGTATTGTGGTAAACTTCACGTAACATTTAATGTTTATTTCGATCGATTGGCAATTAAAAGTAATATCTGTTAAAATAATCACCGCGGTAAGCGTCATGTACGCGGGAGGAGCCGAAGGTAAAAGTTAGTCATGTATGTGAGTGTTTCGAGCAATTAAAGATATGTATTTCATCAACTACCGTATAGCGCCATTTTTGTTCCCGTTTATATTCAATTTGTTTTTGATATATCTCTTTAAACGTTAAAAGGTCATTGCTCTATAATTTTAAACTGATAAGAAAATAATAAGTTTGAAATCGTGTACGATTTTGAATGTAAAAAAAAATATTTGTCGTATAAGAATACGGAATAATTCACCTTAAAACTGGACTATTGTCGCCGTGGTAATTAAGAGGGCAGTAAGTCAGAAAAGGTGGTTTCGAGAAAAGACCACGCAAGTTTTTTCTAACCGTACCTACATACTGCTCTTTATCTAACAGAAAATGCATTCCTATCTTACATACACGTATAAAACCTAGATAGAAAGAATCTGATTTCGCGTAGGTACATTCCAAATATAAGCAATAAAAAATTAATCGCCTTTGACTTATTGCTTTTCTCATTGGATACATATATAGTCTTGTAGGAAATTGTTTGAAAACTTCCATCTTGAAAAACCTTACCTTACTATCTGATTCTACTGTTGGAAAAGCTCCGTCCCATCCTAATTTCCTAAGTGCAGTTTCACACTCTGCCTTAGCGATGGTGAGTTGGTTTATGTATCGCTTTAGCTTCTTTGCATCGGCTATTTGTTGGCGGCTGATATTCTGCGCGCCACTTTTTTCTATTACTTCAATGTCTACGCCTTTTGCCCGTTTTACGTTCTGAAGGGTAGTTGCTTGCATAATTTGTGTGACTATGTCATATCTGGAAGGATAAAGAAGTTGAATGTTCTTTTGTGTTATTATATGCAGTTGTGGCATAGGCGATGACTTCGATAAATCATAATTGCGCCTTAAACAGAATAGTCTAGTAAAAAATCATGTAAGTATAGACACACTGTTCCCTTTTAAAAACGAAGTAGTCAAGCCATGTGGGGACAACATATTAGACTTTATGTTCAAAGACGGATTTACGACACTTCAGAGAGAAAATTACTCTATTCTTAGCAAGGAATGTGAGACCACATCCCGTATCCGTGGGGTCAGACTGCTGTTGTGTTAGGTGGAAAGTTCAGTGTGAGCCATTCGCAACACAAAACTTGCGTCACTATATACCCATTGAGTAGAAGTTAAATAAACTCACACTAGGCCCTCAGGCTACAATAGACGTATGCGATAATTTCGCACACGAGAACAAAAATCATGTGAAATTAACAATCAACTGACTCTCCTTCATAAGTTTTATAACAAAAATATGTACCTATAATCGATTATGTTTTATCGAAGCCGGACGCTATCCTTGACACAAAACTGCTAATACCATTATTCTGTGAAAGTAATAAACATCGTTATCAATGTTCACTCACCGTAACCGTTTCAGGGTATCGACATTATTACAGCTGTTGATCAACCGTATATAATCCTCAAATGTTTTTGCATACTCATGAGTCCTAACGTGCATAGCGTCGACTTCCTTTTGGGCTTCTAAATACTGTATTATTTTCTGATTTATGTAGTCTGGTTCTGTGACTAGATCTATCGCTGGCTGGAGAACTAGAATTGAACAATTTATTAAGCCAATAGCCCTTTTGTATCTGCAAAAAGGCTATAAATAGGTTTTAGTCTGCAACGCGTTCGTGACACACACAAAAAAACGTCAGTTATGACTATATTCAGAACATCATATTCTTAATACATAAAATGGTTTGCTGATAGAACTTCAGCTTTTGTTTGTATAAAATGTCGACGTGCATTTATTAATTTGAGTGCTGAGCTGTGACCCAAATCTTTGAATCTTGTCAAGCTATTATTTAGTAGTTTTTTGACTGACGCCTGTCTGTTGCAGAACAGTATAGGTTGTAGATTTTTAGCAAACACTGTTTCCTTTATCTTTACTTATCAACACATTGTTGTTACAACTTATAAAATATAAATAACAAGTATAGGATTTATAGATATGATATAATGTACAATAGCACAAAAGTTTTTAAATAGATTTTAAAGAGAAGGTTCTTTATCTGACCATACTTTACATATTATTGAATTGATTACTCTTAATGTGTGTTCTTTTTTTTTGACAAAAATATCTGAGAGTGAAAAAGTTATGGTTGAACTACTAAAAAATAAAAGATTCAACAGGAACTATACTGTTGAATCTTTTATTTAT
>PKRV01000318.1:393545-423482 GCA_003709505.1 Hyphantria cunea
ATATATATATATATATATATATATCCAGGTTCGGTAATGTCCTTTATGGGTACTGTCCAGGACATTATGGCACATAACAATGTAAAACGTTATGTTTATTTTTATGCTTAGATTTTCCCTATATGATTAAAAAATCTAAGCAATTATTTAATAAGTCTATCCCCAATTAATTAAAAGAGATTAGGCGATACCAGATTACACTATAATTCACCATTCTATAGGTTATTCTCTACCAGAAATTTTACTATAGCTATATTTAAGAATTGACATAAAATGACTTTTGGATTGGTCTTTATATTTTTATGAGAATAAAAGATTTTAATACAGTAAATCAGATAGCATACCTTTGCAAGAAAGTATTTCTCTCATCAAGTGAGAGGCAGGAGATAAAGAATAGCACCTTGGCATCAGAAACATGATAATCAGTTCACTGATCTGCCTTAGGTAGTGTAACTCGGTTTCACTAGATGTCAGATGGGGAGCCAACGCAAACACGGGAGGTTGGTTCAATTCCAATCTACAAAATTTCATATTTGGTTTATAACTATAATATATTTAGTGTAGCTGTAAGTTATTTATAGTAACAAGTAAACAAATTATATTTTTAAAAAAATGGCCAAGTACGAGTTGGACTCATTCAGAAGGGATTCCATACCGTAGGGGTTCTATACAATTCAGGTGTCTACCTGTTGCCATTATCAACATCAAACAAAAACGAGCAAAAAAAATCACTCGTGTGTAAGGGGGCCCCTTAAATATTTATTTTAGTTTTTTAGTATTTGTTGTCATAGCGGCAACAGAAATACATCATCACTGAAAATTTCAACTGTCTAACTATCACAGCCCAAGAGATACAGACTGGTGACAGGTGGATGAACCAATGGACAACCAAGTCTTAGTAACAGGGTTCCGTTTTGCCCTTTAGGTATGGAACCCTAAAAAGGTATGATTTAATTAAAATTAATTTTTGTTACAATTAATTAACTAATCATAAAAATATTATTGTTTCATTGGTAGCAATTTGATTGAATATATTTTTAATTATACTTATTAGCTAAAACTTACGCACAGCTCCTCGCAATCCTTATTCTTTCAAAATGTTGAGTGATTTTTGTCACCATATCACTTGCTATAAGTTTTTCAGCATCAACACGTAACAGCCTCTCATACAAGTTCTGAACTCCTCCCCAAACATGTTCCTTGAACTTGTCCAACACCGGTTCTGGTTTATGACAGAACTCCTTCAGCCAACGAGCCACAAAATCCCTCAGAACATAATCAATCAACAAATGGAGTTGACTATCTACAGTGCGTCCAAATATAACAGGTAAATGGGACTTCCTAGTAGCCTGAGGCCAGTTTGACTCATCCTCCTATTATTTGAAAATATTTATGCATATAAATTTTTTAATTTGTTTTTAAATCATACAATCAATATTAGAATTTTACTTACCTTAAGAATTTCTTTTATATGTCGTACATCTTTCTCAAGTTTATCCAATAAAAATAGGGGCGTTTGATATGGAGAGGATAATGATACATGACCCCAAATTGTGAACACAAAAACTGCTATTACCAGAAAGATAGTTAAAAATAATAAATATAAGAGGCTCCATACGATTGGGAAATAATATATTATTGTCAAAACAACAGGAAATATGCAAACTGTAATCCAGTTGAACATATTTTGTTGTAGTATTTAGCAAAACATTTTTTTATAGAAAATGTCAACAAATAAATTAAAACTGCGATATTTTACGAACACTTTACACTGAAAAATACATCACAGCTTTTTAATAAAAATCTTGGAGTTTATTTTAATTTGAATTCCAATAAAATCATTTATTTTAATTCGTGTTGTTTAAATCTTATTATTTTTTTATTTTTTTTACTCTAGTACAACACGATACGACAGACAAAATTGTGACACGACCAATGACCACAGTTTTTCACCCTAGTGAAAAAGAGATAGTAGTACATTTAGTTCCTTATGAAAGACAGAGAGATTTAATTAATGTCTGCTCAAATGCAATAATACCAATTTTCTAAATGTTAACAGAGGTTGACTTCAGTTTCGATGTTGCCAGGTTTTTGAAATCTGGTATGAAATATCGGACAAAACTTAGTATTTATGTAAGATAATGGTTTTGTTAACAACTTGTGAAAAGGAAACGTCGTAATAAAAAATTGTGACTTTTCCTGGAACAAAACCTGTGATTCTTAGTGTTGCTCCGTAACTAAATCTACGACCTATACATTTTTGTGGTGGACCTTTCTTTTGAGACCCCTCTACTGAGTATTGACAGATTGCACAAGATTACTTTTTGTTGTGCTATTTTGACTTGACACTTTTTCTTATCATTCCAAATGTTCCAATTGATTATAAAATAAAAGCTTTAAACACACATTTTTATAAGATTTGATTTCCATTTAAGTAAATCTTTAAAACTTGGATCTCTTTTACAGAATATGTTACAGAATTTAATGGAATGTCTCAATTAGAAGCGACCTATTTGATCGTCGGTGGAGGTATTGCCGGCGTAACCTGTGTAGAAACTCTTGCCATATTACATCCTGAGGAAACTTTAGTAATAATAACTGCCTCGTCCTTAGTTAAAAATGTAAGTAATGTGAGTTTTTATGCTAAAACTATTGTCAAGTTTGATGTGAATGAAACAGAAGCTAATTCTCTGATGAGGATCCATCCAAATTTGAAGATTGTATATGATTCCCTTAAACACGTAGACACAGAAAATCAAATAGCCTATACCCATGCTGGTGATGTTATAAGATATAAGGTTATGTGTATTTGCACTGGTGGCATACCCAGGCTAATTAGAGATTCAAAGAAAAGTAAGAGGATATTAGGAATCAGAGATACAGAATCAGTTAAAGAGTTTCAAGAAAAACTGAAATCTGGTCGCAAAATGGTCATTGTTGGTAATGGAGGCATAGCATCAGAGATTGTACATGCAACATCTGGAATTCAGAAGATCTGGGTTATTAGAGATGATTATATATCTGCAATATTTATTGACCCTGGAGCAGCTGAGTTTTTTCAGAATACATTTTCAAATATTGAAGTAAAAGTAGAACAAAAAACAACATTGAGGCGGCATGTGTTCTCGGAGGAAGATGAACTTGTGTCACTAAATAAAAATTTGAAGTCAGCAGCTTTGGGTCCAGATTGGTACAGAAAGCTTGAATTCAAGAAGAGTGATAGCGGTGGGCAAGAACTTGAGATAGTTTATAAAGTAGAAATTGATTCGGTCGATGAAGTGAGAGACAAGGAGTACCCTCTTGAAGTAAAACTTTCTAATGGTAGAGTTATTGAGTGTGATTTTGTAATATCTGCTACTGGTGTTGAACCAGCAGTTAATTTCTCGTGGGATAAAGAACCAGAAATAGGACAAGATGGTGGATTAGCTGTGAACGAATTTCAAGAGACATCAATCAAAAATATTTATGCTGCTGGTGATGTTGCTACTGCTAGATGGCAGCATGCACCACACTGGTTCCAATTGAGGCTATGGACTCAAGCTAGACAAATGGCAGGAATGGCTGCCAAAGCCATGCATAGCAATATAATAAAAGAAGAGGTTTTACAAGACTTCTGTTTTGAATTATTTACCCATTGCACTATTCTCTTTGGCTATCAAGTAATTTTATTGGGGAAGTATAATGCACAAGGTTTAGGCAAAGATTACGAAATTTTATTACGGATGACACCAAATAAAGAGTATATTAAACTGGTACTTCAAAAAGGAAAACTGCAAGGTGCCATATTGATTGGTGAAACTGATCTAGAAGAAATGTGTGAGAATTTAATTCTTGATCAACTAGATTTGACATCTTTGGAAGATCATATTTTAGATCCCAATATTGACATAGATGATTACTTCGATTAACAAAGAAACAGTTATTGTTGTACCATGTATAAATATTTAATGTTGTTGTTTTTGTTTCTAGTACTTAAGTAGCATTTATTATTTTTATATTACTAAATAGTATACATAGTAATTAAAAAAGTAACAAATATTTCTTGCAATTTTTTTACTATTTTTTTTTATTCTATTAAATTACATTTTATTTTATTTTTAGGGTTCCATACCCTATGGGTAAAATAGGACCTTATTACTTTTTTTTATGATATAGGTGGCAAACGAGCAGACGTATCGCCTGATGGTAAGCGATTACCGCCGTCCATGGACACCCGCAACACCAGAGGCGTCACAAGTGCGTTGCCGGCCTTTTAAGAAGGAGTACGCTCTTTTCTTGAAGGTTTGAAGGTCGTATAAAGACTTACTAAGACTCCACTCTCCGTCCGTCTGTCATCAGGCTGTATTTCATGAACTATGATAAACAGTTGAAATTTACACATTTGAGTTTTTTTGTTGCTGCTATGACAATATATGGAAAAAAAAACAATAAAAAATGCATACATTCAAGGAGCCTCCCATACAATAAACGAAGAAGTTTTTTGCTGTTTTTGAAAATAACTAGTTTTAGCCAGCAAACACTGTTTGGCCAAGTACTATAAAAAAAATTTAGGAGTCGATTACTACCTATTATTTAGGGGGTATGAAATATAGATGTAGACCGATTCTCAGACCTACCCGATTTGCACATAGAATTTCTTGCCAGCCGTTTCTGAGGAATTTAGTAACAAACAATGCGACTAGAGAGTTTTATATATCGGATGATACGGTACCTTTAGTGCGTCAGTCCGACTCACTTGACCGGGTTTTTTCAAGTCAATTTAAAATGATCAAAAACACGATATTATTTTTCAAGTAATGCAGATATCTTCTGCCCATCTGATCTGATGAAAAAAATATGTATTATTCGATCTTAAATGAAGTTCAATAGGTACAGTTTATGTATAAATTTTATGAGTCAGAATAATTTGATCGTGTTAATAACGTATCATCATCAGCTAAAAACAATCGTTCGAAAATCTGTTTTCAAATAAAAAACCGCATCGAAATCGGTCGTTCCGTTCAGGAACTAGGATGCCAAATGCCACAGACAAACATAGCGGTAATTTTTTGTCAGTGGTAATCTTTAAAACGTTTAATTTGTCTGAAAACTTTAAAAATATGTATTCGACACGATTTTGTCTTTATAACAAAATTTTTCTTGAGTTTTTTGGGTAAAGGATGTGAATAGCTTAATTCATCGATAGCAAAATCGATCACAGTTATTTTAGTCCAGCTGTTTGTTAAAAGTACTGTATCTAATTGTTTGTTATAAATTAATTTTGTTACATCAATTTGCGTCCTCAAGTTGAACTAATTTTATTGAAAAAAAACCTAATTTCATCCCATTTCTAACATTATTTAAGCATTACAAGGTAATTACGTATTGTTGGAACTTTTTCTGTGTTAATTTTAAAAATCGATTCTTATTCGATTCAGACTACTAAACGTCGTCAAAACCTCACACACACAACCTCACAATAGTTATTATTGTGATTTGTGCGAATTTGACGTGTTGTTGTCCGCGTAATATTTTTTTAATCTCAAATTATTTAATTAATTCAGTACTTGCAAGTGACTGACAGAGTGTAATAAATAACGACGGTATATTACAGTATCTACAGTTGATTACTGAGTTATTTAAAAGTGTAGTTAAACCAAGTGGAACTATTGTTTTATTTCGTGTTTCTCTTTGTTTTTTTCTTGATTCGTAGTCTTCTACGTGATTGTTCAAAATGCCAATATTATTCAGTGTTGTTGCTCGCGGCACTATAGTTTTAGCCAAATATGCCACTTGTGCGGGCAATTTCACAGAAGTTACTGAACAAATACTATCAAAGATACCTCCCCACGATGACAAATTGACATACTCTCATGGCAATTATCTGTTTCACTACATTGCGGAAAATAAGTTGGTTTTCTTCTGTATTACCGACGACGTGAGTATTACACATTCTGTTCATACGATTTGTATCTATCTTGAATATAGAACCACATATTGAACTTTAATTTTTAGAAATTCCAACGTTCAAGAGCATTCTTATTCCTTAATGAGATTAAAAGAAGATTTACGACGTCCTTCGGGGACACGGCGCAGACAGCTATACCTTATGCAATGAATGGAGAATTTGCAAGAATCCTTGCCACCGAGATGAAACACTACAGTGACTCAAAAGACCTTGACACCATATCGAGGGTCCATGGGGAGTTGGATGAACTTAAGAATATCATGGTGAAAAATATCGGTAAGTTTCAGTATTTTCCTTTCTTGTATTATTTTTGTTTCAATTTTGAAGGTGTATCTCAATATGTCATTATGAGTAACTATAATTCTTTTTTTCTTTTGCTATATGTTGTTGACTATCAAAATTCAACCTAAGTTACTACTTTGTCTATTTGTTGTTCCAATTTAAATTGAATACTCAAAAGATTGTAAGTGTTTATTGACATCGTAAATAATTTGTTATCTATTCCTTGTTTGAATGATAGCATATAATATTTCCAATATATTCCTAATTGAAACTCGATCCATTCCTTCGAATATTGTAAGATGTTGTTATTTTATAATAAGAGTTGACTTTTGTAATAACTGAGTCATGCCTTTCTAAAACATATATACTAATTAAAGTTTGGATAATATTATGCAACCAGAAATCTGCAAAATTGCAAGTAATAAATAGTTATGTTTTTTCCTTTTGTTGTGTTTGTGGGTAATCCATATCAGATCTACATATATAACATATTAATCTTATGTAGTAAAAGAGGTGAAATTTATAAAACGGTGTTTGAGATAAAAGATAAATATTGTAACATATTGATTAGACGTACCCACCTACGTAACACTATTAGAAGATATTCAAGTAATGAAAAGCTTTCAGTGTAAACAGTTTCAAAAGAATACAACTTTTTTTGTGTTAAAATATAATGACCAAATATTTGTTTTTTCTCAGTTATGATTTGTCTCTGTTCAGTTATCAGGTCACTCATCTTGATATAGCAATGCTTTTTTGCAGTCATCTTATTTTTACACAGCAGAATTTGAATATTAATCTAAGCTGAACATATAGCAAAAACGAAAAATTTCTGCAATAAATAATAAAAATAGGCAGCAATCTAATATTTGCTCTAAACTATAAATACTTAGGCTTAGAACTATAAAAACATACTCATTCATACATATAGTTTTATATTGATTAGGCAAACTTACAAAATACACCTTTCAACAAAACGGCAAGGCCAACTGTAATATTTTTTTTATATGTCTAGTAATTAAAACCATTTTGACTTAATATCTTAAATATCCGGACGTTTTTATTTGATTGCTTTAGATAGCTGGCTGTTATGGCTACACTTTAAGTATGTTATGTTAAAAATTACAATAGTTCTAATATGATTATGAAAGTCCTTAATTCAGAGGTTGTTTTTTATTATACCCAAAAATATTATTTTTTCGAAACTATTTACTAAATATCTTGATTGAAACAAATTGAAACTGATGTAGGAATTGTGTAAATAATCCATTTTGTTTCCCGATTGTGATAGTAAATGTGTTTCATAAAAACAAACACAAGCTTATCACATTTAATCACAAGTGCAGTAAATATCTGGCCACTGATGTGTCATTGACAGTCTATGAGTGAGTATGTCTGTACTACCGAGTTATTCAGTGTATGTACCTATGTACTTTAAATAAAGAACTGATTACCATATCTTATATGGAAATTATAATTATTATAATTAGTCGCTCAATGTTTACATGCCATTGACTTCAATACATATATTGTTTATCTATGGATGTTCTGTTGCACTGAATTATTAACATTATTGAAACTCAAAGACTTCTCACTTCCGTTAGGATTAATATATATAATTATATTACTGTTTTATAGTCAGAGATTGGCAACATTTTGGCATAACAACCATTTAAAATAGAAGAGATAGGACCAAGTTCGAGTTGGGCCACTTAAATAGACAGATGTTACCTTAAACATCCATTTAGATTTATTTATTTACCATCGAAATTATATTATTAAATAAACATATTAGGAGCCTTCCTAAAACTGCACTCATAATAGAACACACTCACAAATGAACCAGTAGGTCTACGACTATTTCTCCTCATTAATTATGTTAACATTAAATGTTTGCATAGAGCTGATTGTGATTTGGTGATAAATATGTAATCTTAATATTTTTTTAATATATTCCTACAAAATCCAATGATCCTTCTAGATTTGTCAGCATTTCAATGAGCTGTTCATTGTTGTGTGAGGTCTATAATAATGGTAGGATGTTAGTTATTAGCAGTCCATTATTTGTGGTCGAGGTTGCTTACTCATCTAATAAACTTTGATTAGACTAAATAATAGTATTATATGTTTCTCTTTAAAGGTCATATGTTGTTACTTTTAGTTTCATTGCCATAAACACTGTGGCGCTCATAGCCCAGTTGCACTCGGTGATTAGAAACAATCATCGAGGGTAAGCAACGATGGCGCGGTCAGTACCTGGATGGGTGACCGCTGGTGGCATGTTACCATGAGCGTCTCCGTGATTCGGAGGTCACGTTAAGCAGTCGGTCCCGGTTGTTATCATACGATAACAGTCGTGAAGCTTAGTTGGNCCGGTTGTTATCATACGATAACAGTCGTGAAGCTTAGTTGGAGGCCTTCGGGCGGCTTAAAAACATCCAACGGCAAGATTTACGTAGCCACAACGTATTCTTGCCAGTCCCCAACCCGCACTTGGCCAGCGTGGGGACGAATGGCCTTAACCCTCTCCTGAGAGGAGACCCGAGCCCAGCAGTGGGACGTTATGGGTTGTTGTTTTTTTTTTTTTTTGCCATAAACACTTATTATAAGATTTATTGACTGTAGCCGACATCAATGGATACAGAATGCAGGAGTGAAATTTCACTTTGTAATTTGCGTATGATTTTTTTATATTATAAAATTCTGCGTTTTTGCGTGATTGGTTGAAAAAAAAGTATTCAGATTGTCCTCTTAAGGAGATAATTTATTTAGATTTCATATTTTATTTTTAATAAGAGCTATACGAGATAAAAAATATACTCTTTTCTTGCATATAGTCTTTTCAAAGAGGTAGTAATTATTTTTTGGGTTATAAAATAGTTTGCAATTACATTACTATCAATTGAATAGCATAGGTTCTCATGGTATACGAGTATAATCACGATGATACATATTTGCTTAATCAACATAATATCCATTATTAAAAGTAGTTTCTTCTGCTATTATTGTTTATGTTTGTAGTTCTTTTATATATAAAATCCTTTTTATTTTATTTCTTTTATTATTTTAAATCTTTTCATTGCTAAAATTACAACTACAGGATACAGCTGTAGTTATAATTAAGGCGTCTCGCCTTAAGCGGATCTCTCTTGCTCGGTAGCTAGTATGACATGGGTATTCCCAGAAGCATATTGGACGGGCAGTGTCGGAAAGACTTTGTAATGCTTACACAAACATGTACTTTGAAACTCATTTTCATGCAAAAGGGACTATTAGCTAGAAGAGCTTTAAGTATCGTTTTATAAGCTCTCTCATTAGCTATTAATTGCAAATAAACGTTCAGTTTAAATATTGTTATTAATTTTTACTTATTTTGTTGCTTTTTTATTTTAATTTCTATCAATATTACTTTTAATTTTCAGATAACATGGCGATGCGTGGCGAAAAACTGGAGTTACTAGTAAATAAGGCGGACAATTTAGCTACAAGTGTAAGTACTCAATAATCTTATGCGTTATATTGACACAAGTTGTTTGTACTGCTCAATAAAGTTTGAAACTTCGCGAACATTTATTCTTATGCGCATATGTTTACATTTTGTCTACATTTCCTATAATAAAAATGTCTTTAGGCATTTTTAATTTGCCTCTTACACAAAACATTTGTGGGTATTGTTTGACAAAAGATGTATATATTATAGTTATAACTATAGCAATGTGAAACTATGCCCATTTTTTAAAAAGTAACCTAATAATCACGTTTCGTAATTAGCCTACCCACATTTGAGAAAAAAAATATTTAAATATGCCAGGTATATGTGGATATTTTTTTTTCAGTCTGTAAGCTACCGTACCACATCAAGAACACTGCAGCGATCCTTGTTTTGGAAGAACGTCAAAATGTACGTCATTATGATAGTCGTTGCTGGCATAGCAGTCTACCTCATCGGAGCGATGGCTTGCGGCGGACTTAGTTGGGGGAAATGCGTTGGTTAAACATGTATACACAACAAACATAATATTAAAATAAATAAATATCATCATTAGGAGTTAAAACTTCTACTGTAGGGTACACGACAAAAATCACGAGTCGATTGTTTTAGAAACCCCATACATTTTTGATAGTCATAAATTGTTTTTTTTTAAGCGAACACAAAAAGACTTTATTATGACCTATCTATATTAATGTATATTTTGCTTTTTATCAGATATGTTATCAGCAATTAATAGTAAACGGTATCACTTAATGTAATGTTTTAATTTATAAAGGGCTTTAAGATAACTGAGTTGTATAATCCATTCGGGTTAAGAAAATAGTGACGCATCGACTAAGCTCCGCTCTTTATCAATCAAGTTCTAAGAAAATATCGACACTATAAAGAACTTGTGACCTGATTCGTCAGGACTTTGATCAAACAAATCCCATGAATTTATCGGTACGTAGAAAGCTTGGAATTTGATTGGTGGATGTGCGAATCTTGATACATCCAATAATATTTAACGTAAATGAACATATGCGATACCTTTAAAAATAAATAATAGAACATCTTTTGAACTTTATCATCTCGTGTAACAACTTACGTATTCAGACTATTTTAAACATTATTTTTCATTCTTCATTCAAATATTCAAATATTTAGATTTGAAACACCATATATATTAGGTATCGACTTCATATTCCAATTGTTATTTAACTCATACGTAACAATATATAAGGTGTACTTATACCAATTCTTTCAAAATAGACGTCAACTAAGTGACATGATCTAAATACATAATTTAATGATCGAAATAAAATTTATATATCAAGGAGACCGTTGGTACTTAAAGGTCAAGAAAAATAAAACAGAACTCCAAAAACAGTGAAAAGAGCTGAAAATAGAAAAACAATCGCTTGTCGCGACGAACTCCCATATAACAATTAAAACAATACATTCAGAATTTCACACACACACAGTGTAACGCAAAGGTCCATTTGGGCTTATACCTTGGCAGAAGGGAACGCCTGCGTGTGGCTGCTCCCTACTGTGTTGCTATTAGTAATATTAAAAACAAAACATTATAGTGTGTTATTTGTGATAATGCCAACTGCCACTGGTTTAAAAATATTATTATATTATATATTTTTGTTATACACATAAAAATCGATTTAAAAAAATTTCTTTATTAGGTACAAATTGATATTATTATTTTAAAAAAGCACTTGTTTGTGTCGGAGCAATCTAAGGACACAAACCCGATTTTCTTATTTTAATGCAAGTGTTTAATTTAAATCACCACAGCTAATGGCTAAATAAATAATAATATATAATCGCTTTATTTAAACCTGATTATTTGCTAATGTAATTTAAACCTCGCAGGTACAATTGGCGGAATAATTTTTTGTTGCATACCAATTTTCACCGTAAAATGATCAAGTCGATTAGACATAATTGGCTGGTCAGACTTAAGACAATCTATTTTATACCTAATAAATAGATATAAAAAATAAATTATGCGTTCACATATACATTCATACATATAATTCGTAATAACATCAGATACCTACAAAATTAATTAATATAAGATTATTTGTCATCTATAATAATAACAAATCAATTAATGTTTATTCGTAATTTGTGTCCTAAGTACTGCTATAATTTTCTAATTGTGGAAGAGAAAAGTTTTACTACAGAAAAAGAAATACTTTTACGCGAGCAAAGCCATTTGCTGAAGTTAGTATACAAAATTAAAAATACAGTATTGCATAAAAAAACTATTATGTATTTATTGTAAAAGTATTTACGAGGAAATAATATTTATTTTTATGTTTTTATTTGTATCATTTCCCCCTAAAATAAAATAAATATAAATTCATACTACACAAATCAATCGAAACAAATCACATCACTTTCTTAACAAATATTTCATATGTGTGTGTATAGAAAATACAAGAACATTTTGATCTACTTTACATTTGCCTATTTCCCTCCTGGTCACTATGAGTGGAGTTAAAAATCTTTTCGTTTACATAATGTCAAATGCACACTACTTCTTTTAATACAATATCGCGAAGATGAATATTATTATCATCATCTCAGTCAAAAAACGTCCACTACTGGACCTCCTCCAAGTTTTTCTACAACAACGGCTCCTGTGGGACCAACATTCAACAGCTTCTGGGGACGCTCATCAGGTCGTCAGACCACCTTGTAGGGCCATACTATGCTATGTTTTCTGGTTTAGATGTCACCGTTAGAACGTAAACGCCATTAGATTATAATCTACCTAGCTAGATTGTAAACTATACTACTACCTACAATTTAACATACTGTTTTTCGTTAGTCCTTCTTTTGATGATATGGCAACCAGCCGGATCAGCTATTTCTGCCAATGTCAAGTATTTAATGTCTTCAATTCTAAGTCTTCCGAGTCTTCAAGTCTTCGTCGTGATGGAATTAATGATAAAAAATATAAAAAAATGTAGATGAAATGAAATGGGGACCGTCTTTCGTAAAAACAAAAAACGTTCTTTTCGTTAGTTTATAATGTATCGAAGTAAAACCGTTATATCACAAATTGTCGCGAGTCAAATTGTCAACTGTCCCTGATTGGTTTGTCTTACAGTAGGCTGTTTTACGGCCATAGAGTTAGGTAAGAACTTCTTTGATTATTCACAAACTCATTTTACTGTTACAACAATTTTATGTAACTAATTCTAAAGCTGTGAGGTGTTTTAGCATGAAATTAATTTACAATCACAAATATACTTTACATACGGCAACAAACGTATTACCAAACAAATATGGCGGCGCGGGATATATGCTGTTCAATTAATCAGCGCGCGAGATGCGATCCGTTGCATACCATATCACAATTTGACGGTTTCACTTCGATAGATGATAATCTAAGAATAATACGTTAAATTGTAAGCAGTATGTTACAGTTCACAATCTTTTGACAGTTAACAATCTCGCGAGACATATAACAACCTAACGGTTACAACAATAGAATAGATTTTTTTTTATTCTGTGTTTGTATAGAACGTGATACATATATATTTATAGAAATTGCTTGAATGTTACATAAAGTTTTTCCTGAACCTTCCATCTAGATATTATCATCATTACCTTTGTCAGTATAATGCCATCGCTTAAGATGTAATTTCGAGTTTTCTGACCGATTCAAATTCACTAAATTGATGCATTTGATACAGGTATGCATAGTATTTTACTTTATTAACTTTATCGTAGTAACTTGATATTCTTCTCAACACATATAGAAGGCAAATTATCTAAATTGAACACCTGTTTCAATAACTATGAAAAAGTTTGTCATTGTTTACTTGTCTTTCTTTTTGACGACACATTTTCTATATGATACTGGACTCATAATTATTTATGCAAATATGAGGGGAAATTTACATAGGTGGTATTTTTCTGCTAAGGTCTCGCACAGCTGTGTACATCTTCATTCAAGGTAAATGCTCATGTATGTTTAAGCTACATGCTTGCAATTGTTCGGAAACAATAATTAAAACGTTAAAAGTAACAGTTTGATACAGAAGACCCATTATAACTCTCATAGTCTCTTACTGAAATAATACTATTCCTGTTTTCTTAATCTAATAGTCATATTTATCGTGTAGGTATTGAGGTATGCGAGTATTGATTTAGTGCATACTTTAAACTATTTGAGTGCAAGTTTTTACATTTACACTATAGTCGCTAATTCTATGCTTTGTCCACTACAAAGTAAAGGTTTTCTTTATCTAATACGACGTGCACAAATCAAACGTTTTAACCGCTATGGTCTGGTACGTGGTGAAAAATAGATTTCATTTCCAATCCATGTCTAATTTGAAAAGTAATTTATAAGCAGCATTTCACCATTTTCATATCCTGATCTGCTATCTTCCTTTATATACGTAGTTGTCTTGATTTACTGAATGTTAACATTCATACGTGAAGCAAAAACTGCACCAGTATAAACGGAGGAGTATCAAATTTGGGGCAGTTAAAGTTTATATGGAGGAGAAGTATGAGTGTAGAAAGCTAAAAAATAAATTCTAAATGAGTTATTGCCGATAGTGACCACTAAGAAATATAAATCTCTATTTGCCTAGGTCACAGCATCACGCGTAAAAGCCTTTAATTATTGGATAGCTTGTTTATCGAGGAAGGCTATAGGCGATAAAATATCACGCTAAGACCAAAAGAAGCCGGGTATAACAGCAAAATCGGGAGAATCTATTTCTTTTCAGAGGCGCACATGATGTTACGCAGGTTTTCTAGTATCATATGATGTCGTTATTTGTATTAAGTTGGATATTCAATAAAATACATTTTGTGGAAAATTATAAATAAATAAATAAACAAGTGTATTGTGTAGTACTATAATCTGCATCTAATTGACTGATGGCGTTTATGATTGTGCCTGCGTTTTTTAGTTATTACTTTAAAAATTTAATTGTTTTGTAAGTGTATCTATTAAAAAATATCACTTTATTTTATTTTATTTTATTGCGTTGCGTTGTTTTATTTTTAATTGTTCTAAGTAATACATTTATTTAGTTATGTTGTTCCTTGGCTCAAAAATGTTAAATATAGACAGTTGCTAGATAATTTATTCCACTTCAATTTTAATGGCAAGTGATACAAATAAAATAAAACTAATTTCTTCGAAATATTATACTACATTTTATATTGGCTTTTTAATTCGTTCGATCTGTATGTCTCTCCTCCTAGGGAGAAATGGCGTTAGTTTATGCATATTGGATAGTATTTAATTGCAATAAATAAAGACTATTACTGACATAGCATGTAATTTAAACTGTATGCATGAATTATCCTTATTACAACAATAGATTCACCAAACCATTGTTTTAATAAAGACTAAAAGTATTGTGATATTGAGTATGTAGTTGATCGTATAAGTATAATCACTGTTTGATATGTATAGAAAGTTCTTTATAAACTTATATAGTTTAAAATGATTGTTTCATTTTAATACTTTCGAACATCGATAACCTCAAATTCGATAATGTAGTTCAAATACACCGTTTGTCGAATATTGGGTGGATAGAAGCGGTTCAGATTGATCCCGGCATATATCCCGGTAGAGTCCGAGGGTGCATCCCCCGCCCTTCCCGCGTGCGACACCGCTGCGTTCGACTCGCGGCGGCAATCGCGCGCCAACCTTTGCCGCGGGAGGGCGCCGCTGCCGCCCGTCGCGTTCCTCTATCACGTGCTTACCCCACTACAATATAATCGTGTATCGGTGTGAGTGACTGTCCTTTGAATTATTCCGTGTCAATACGCCTCCGTCGTGCGATGCGTGCACAGCATACAGATCGCTCGATCGGCAAGCATTTGTAAATGAATATGTTTGTTCTTGGGTATTGTTGTTGTTCCAGAGGGATGGTAGGCGATTGATATCGCACACGGATGTGGTATTAATATTCATATTAGACGTGCTTTATCGTTTTCACAGAAAAATGCGATTTAAACATCGCTTAAGTATAAAGTTTTTGAATATATGTGTCTTATCACAGCTGAGATCGACGCCTTTGTATAGGGGTCGACATTTGATATATTGAGAACAATTTTTATAATCCGGGTGTTGAACGGTATACAGTCTCACGATCAGTACGATCTATATGAGCACCATAGTGAGGGTCATAATATATTACCGGAGGTACTCATTTATTACTTGCACGCCACTTAAAATGTCCTGACCTGATTGGTGTAACATTTGGCGGTCGTAAAAGTAGCTGTAAAGGATCCGTATGCGAAAACGGAACTGGTAACAGAGAAGTAACTTGACACACACAAAAAGTTACGTGGCCGTAAACATGACCGCGCGTGTGTGTGTGTATGAGTGTGTAGTCAGTTATTAGTGGCACAGGAAGCGGTGTCGATTTTAGGGAAGGTTACACATAGGAACGGTTCACAGGTCATTGTTCTTTTTACGTTGAATCGGTCTTTTTTGTAGCACGGTCAAGATAAATCGCTATTGTTGTGTTCGAGCGCTTTTGTGCCCCAAAAACATTAGTGATTGTTTCTCTTCAATTGCCGCCTAAATAAAAGCTTTTTAAAATTAGGTGATAATGAAAAATTGCTCATGAATAAATTATAATGCTATTACTAGGCTGAAATGGGTTGATAGCGTAAAATGACGCATAAGGAAGTGAAAAAAAGGTTCTAAATTAACACTTTTTAGTGCGAAATGAAGGAATAAGTGTTCAAAAATGGATGACAGTTCGCCAGACCTGTCGCTTAAATTGCGACGGGGCTCTAGCGATTCTCGCGAGTCGTTTTATATGGACTTCGCGCAAGGTATCGACTCGGACATCGAAGAGGTTACGACGATTGAGCGAGTGATCCCTGAACATCCGGGAGGGCGGACGGAGGGCGATACCGACACTCTTGCGACGCCGTCCGGTCTCGAAGAAAATAAGGAATTACCATGGTTAGTTTGTATTACTGTTAAGATACATAGTATATATATAGTTATATTATTAAATGGACTTCACTTCCTAAATTGGTGAAAATTAGCGACCATCGATAGTGTGGCTTAAATGTCCAACAGAATAAAAGCATATGTATCTTTCAAGCGGTTAGCGAACGCGACTGCTGATCAAGAGGTCTCGGGTTCGATTTCCAAAGTGACGTTAAGTTTTCTTGCAAAAACTCTTAATAGCGGACCGGAGTATGAATATTTGGCGGTGTTTCAAGTACGTGCCTAGGAATGCACGTTAAGCTTTCGGTCGCGATTGTCATAACCATCTATGGCAATCGTTATTGGGAACTCAGTGCCCTTAAATATACTGACAACTAGTTCAACTTTCGAATTTAGTTAGATGCCAGTCACCCTGTAGAAAAATGGATATTCGGGTAAAACCCTTTTCAATTAGTAACCGGCCCCAAATAAACTTTTACTACTACTACTAAAATATCTCTATAAGCTATCAGATTTCTGTGAGCCTAAGGAAAAGTATACCTATCCTCCGTCTAATAAGTAAGCGAGAGTACTGCCTCGCTCTCGCTCTCTTATTGGATGAATTACTTATTCGGACAGGATTAGAGTTTTGGCTAAACGATGTTATGTGAATCAAGATGACACTGTGAAGTGACCTGTTCAACTCTTGTACGCTCCTGTGATAAACAAGCATAAATAAGCGAGCGGGATATTTCCGCCTCGACAAAATATTGACCGAACGAAGGCAGAAACATCTCTCAAGAAAGCGTGCACTTCCGTTGCTTTACGTGAACGCGACGAAGATTTATTTTACCTGAAAACACTAGGTATTTACCTCCTAAGAGTAAGTAATAGCATAGAAGAAAGCATGTAAGTAGAATAGTAGATAGTGGCACCAACTCCTGTGCTTATACTACTTTTTACTTGATAACTAGATTTTCTTTAGATAATAACAGCTTAGATTAGTTAGAATACTTAAATATAGATACTGCCTTTAATGTTAACAATTATAAAACGTCCAGTACCTAGATTCGAACCATTAAAACAAAATGCCAATATTTGCCACCATATCTCATGCCGAGTGTTCTGTTAACTTCGAGTTTTTGAAAACATTTGCATGACCCTATGCGGGGGTGCATAGACTGCAAGCACACACCTCCACATGGCAGCTTTATTGTGAAACATGAGACGGTTTGTCTTGCGAGTGCGACTAGACTGGTTGACTTACATGTCTAGAGTAGGTGTTCTACTCTACCTAGTTAAGGTACCAACATACATCTACAGAATATGGATTTTATGTACGTGATTTCATAGCTCTTAGAGTTTTTGTTGAGTCTGTACTATTACACTACTTGAGTCTGTTTAACTATGTGCAATATGTACCATTGTAACCGGTAACCATTTCATCTTTTGAAAGTATTAAGGAATAAAGTATTTGAATTGAATTGAAGATGTATTTGGCATTAACTTATGACCCTTTATCTTCACGAAAATCAAGTAGGATTGAACAAATTTTGTATATTAAATTTCGGCACAAAGCTATCTTATAGCACTTTACGGCAAGGTCCTCAAAAGAAGCTAAGATAGAAACGTTGCTGCTCACTATTTCAAACCATCTATTGTACCTACATACTATACCTAGACAAATTGTAAAGATATTTTAAATCAATTAATTCAGAATTATGCGCTATAATTTAACGATTTTACACTTTCAATACCTCTTATATAAACATTAATGCACCGTAGACAGGCACTACGATACATTTTATTTCGATGTTCGATCCAATTAACGGCATCCTATTGATTATAATTCTGATTCGGATTGTACAGAGCAACAAGTAACAGATATAAAAGGATTAATAGGAAGTTGTATGACTTGTAAGAGAGTGTTTCTGATTTATTAGTATCAATCTGAAATGCCTACACACAAGAAAATTTCGTTTCAACTAAACCTAGTTTAGTTGTAGTTGTAGTAGTTATTCGTGTATTGGTGATGCTAGCTGGGCCGGCGGATTTTTCAATAGACCAAGACGGTTGTGGAGACCATCAGAAATCACTGTGAATTGTGTATTTTTGGTGTACCTAATTTGGCTTTAATCTTAACCATATTTTTCAGCCATAGATCGAACTAAGTGGCGTGAAATTGGAGAGGCCTATGTCCAGCAATGGACTGCGATAGGCTGATGATGATGATATTTTTCAGCAGTTGGGTTAACATAATACAGAATGTTCCTAATTTGGGTATGGTATGGTTTGGTCATGTATAAGTTTTCTTCAAGATTACTTTTGTTATTACTGTCATAAATCATATTCTACATGAATATTATCAACATCTACAAAACATATTCTTAGTAGTTATCATCACTCAATGAAGGGCAACTGGAACAACCTTTTTAATCATTAGATAGCTCCATCTATTGTTAGGTATTTTTTATTTTCGTTAAATTGAACCGCTTCAGTAAATTTATTATTCGAAGCCCTTTGTCTGTCACTCGGAATTCATTCTTATTTCAAATTTGACAACTTAATCTTTATTTTAAAATGTTAATGGTATTTGTACAGAGACCCTTGACAAAATAAAGGTTTAACTTAATTTCTGAAACGTTCTTTACAGCTCATGTAAAAAAAATGTGATTTCGCAGGTTAAACACATTACGTGGCAGTAAAGCACAAAGAAATGAATCGGAACTTGGTACTTCAAATGTGTGTCAACAGTACCCGTTAGACGGGTTGAACAGGACTTTCTCTCGAGCACCCCGGGTCAGATAACAGCGACCACATGTCTTGTGGTTGCGTATTATAATGACAAATGTCTTTCTACTAGATACGGTGTTCTTGGAACTACTTGAGCGTAATAATATTTTAATGCAGTTTTCTTTATTTAAAGTTATAGTTTCACGCTCAATCCTTGAGATTTATACAAATCCACGAACTTTTTTAGAAGGTTGTTTGGAAGGGTAAATTAAGTACGGTTGTACATATATGGCTTAGATTATGATAAATCTGTTTATACGCATACCGCATAGAGTGACCCACAGGTCATAGATCTGAGGAGCGACCAGTGCCGTCAACCATTTATAATATTAATTATTTTTATTTCAATACAAAAAAAAAATTGTTGAGTAACTAACGAGTTCCAGTTTTTGTGATACAGCCGGTAGAATCGCGATATAAGAGTAAATATTGCCACTTGTAATGAACCAGCTACCCAGCCCGGCTTCGCACGGAAGTCTTTGAAATTATCGATTTTGAAATTATATATATATATATATATATATATATATATATATATATAAATATTCCTCTTGAAACGCTCTATTTATTTCTGCAAACTACATATAAAAATCCGTTAAAAACATTAAAAGATCTAAGCGAACAGACGCGGAAACGAATTTATTTTATACTGTAAAGATCTGAGAAAAACAGAACATTGTGTGTATTGCTGCGAGCTTTAATCCCTGGTTGCTTTTTTAAAATACCACTACATTTGTGTCTTGGGACACGGCTCGATGATATTCAATTAATGGTATTTAATATAAATAATGCCTGTATGGCATAATGATTTTTTGTATCAAGTGCACGAGTTCAACCGATGCTCCTAAGCAGCTTTTAAAACAGTAAAGTAAAACGTTCCGAAGAAATTTTTGATCATAATAAAATCTGATCACAAACGATAAGCTTTCAATACTGCCAACGGTGTATAGGGAGTATATGGAGCGTATAAAACATTCGCGACAACGGTATTTTGCTTATCCTCTGAATATATAACAAAATGCTTACACAGGAATCCACATTTTAGATGTCGAAGCCAAATATTGAGGCTGTTTTTTAAGCTTCACTGCTTATAAATTGGAACAAGAAGACTTATTCTGTAAAGTTATTATTAAGTAACAATTTCAATTTGCCTCAACAACAGTTTTAACATTTCTATTTTAGATTACAGTCAGTAAAACGGACGGTCTAAAATAGACCACCATCGATGGGATTAAAAAGCGTGAATTCCAGTCTCTTTAATGAGTTTTTTAACGACTTTTATACTGAATAATTTTGTCGTTTGCTTCTAATCATTCGAAAAGGGCTTTGTCGCACCCGTTTCGTTTTATTGTCTATCAGTTGGAGAGAATAACAACCAATTTCGAGTGCACGTCAGTTTTATTTTCAAGAGAATAAAATAAATTATAAAAAACTGATATAATAATTTACTTCGGGAAATAATCTAGTTTACTACTAAAACTCTTCTACATGAAGATAATAAGCAATTATTATAAGATAAGACTACAAACACTCATTCTGCAACTAAAACGTTAATCCTGTCTTCTAAATTTAAAAAGAGAACGATGTGTCAAAAATATTATTAAAAATCTGATGAAAGACGACATGTAAACTAATTGGTTGTAAGGTTTGAGTTAAAATTTTTACTGAAACAAATACCTTTTAGATATTATGTAGGTACATTGTTTTAAATCAAGCCAAGTGTCAGTGTGTTAGGTATATTTAGGCACCTGAACAGGTAAGTACGATCTAAATAAGTTGATCTAATAGGTAAAAGTTTCTCAAGAGTCAGCGACTCGTAAGCTAATTGAAGAGTGTCGGAACAGTGGATGTAGTTTAATCTCGCCCTTATCCTGCCTAGAGAGTTTTGTAGAGCAATGGGAATTGTTCAAGATTTAGTTCTTTCAAAACTTCAAGCGGCTGTTTTTAGAATAGCTAAGTAATGTAGGGCAGATTAACTGTTCCAATGTTGACTTTATCCATTTGTACCAACAAGATAGAAAACAAAAACTATTAAAACATATTAAACAACATTCGTACTCCTTAAGAGCTTTGAGATTAATAAGGTACTAAGAGAATTGATTTCGTTAGAGTTCCTAAATTTTATTTAAGCATTTTCACAGCATTTTTTATAGCTATTTAAAATACAAATTTCAATATTTACTTTTGTATTTATAGATAATCACACTTATTTTTACTTGGCCCAGTAGATTGATTTAATTAAAATATTGCGAAGAATTTTAAATACGCTGACATTATAAATAAAGCTTTTATTGAAATATTGACCAATCATGAGTTTATCCATCAGGCGATTTGACTACCAATCATGTTCCATAAATCAAATGCGTAACGCCAGGGGTGTGTAAAGGGAAAATGGCTGCTTAGCAAGTATGATACAGCAAAATATGTTAATGTTTTCTATACAAAGCAGTCACTTTTGTACAGGAGAGTCAGGAAAAAAGTTAATTATGTACAAAATATGCATATCATTTTAAAACAATTTAAATATTGATTGCATAGCTTTCGCAAAATCACTGATGGAATTGGGTAAAATGGCAGTTTTATACGCTGATCGACTAATAGCTCTTCAGTTGGAAAATGAAGCACACAACCCAAACGATTGAAAGTAATATGCACAGACTCCATCAGTTTCCATTACGTTCGTTCAGTAAATATCTATATGAAATGAAATGATAAATATCTACATTACAGCAGCTAAAAGCTTAGACAATCTAAGCATAATTTAAAAATAAATTAAGTAAACAGCTACTGTAATTATTCTGGAAAATTATAAGTTTATAGTTTATATATATTTATACCTTGACAAAACGTACTGTATAAGACCATGTTTTAATTATGGTTAATTTATTATCTAAGTTCAAAAAATTAAATGCCAAACATTGTTACGGTGGCCGTCTTCAAACGAATATATAAACATGACAATACAGTAGGATATACAGTAGGAGTAATGACAATACATATCTTGAATAGCTTTATAATCAGAGGGGACCTAATGATGTTTATGAATGGGCGTGCACGACACACTACGAACCTCGGTACTATAACTACTATGAGTGTGTACTCATTCATTGGGTTAAGCGGCTCACTTGGTAATAAAAATATTACGCATGGAACCAGTTATGACCACTAAAATCACGGCAGACAGTTTACAACTTCGTCATATAAAACGGTACAAGCGTGCTTGCCAGTAACCGCATCACAAACCAAAACATTCAATGTGTGTGGTCATATTTCAGTCAATAACTTTACGCCAACATTATTTTTGTTTTGCGGTCGGTCGGCTGGTTTTGCAGTTGTGGTTCAGAACTTTACATCTGAGTATTGTTTCGTCTACTTATAGTTTATGCTACTTTCTAGATTTCTCATAGTTATTACATTCATTACGATTATTGTTCTTTAAAGTCGAAAAGTCGTAAGGCTCGGTCTGTGAAAGGGGAACATCTCATTTTTTGGCCTTGACTTTTCAGGCCCAAAAGAACATAGAAAGGATGCTGTAGATTCCGAATGGTACCTTTATATTTATTAAATCTATCAAAGGATACATACAATATCTAACTTTTAATAGTAATTAATTCAAAATACAGAAGGAAATTAAATTAATAAAGTTTTGTTCGTGATATTAATTAGCTTGATATCTACCTCTTTCATTATTAGTACTTGTTTGGTTTTAACTACAGTTAGTTCAAAATAAACCTTATCAGTATATATCTTCGAAACACATAAGCTCAGTTCTGAAGTTACTTTAACTATGAACAAGTAATTTGGACCTATTTTTTGAGCACACCTCTCACAACCTCAGTAATATTACTATTATTAGATTATTTTACTTTAAACTGAATTATCAATTTTAAATATTTTATACAAAGCATTTTGCTTTCAGTAACTAATGATAGGTAGTAAACTATTGAAATCTGTATTGTACATGACATGTTGAATTCTCATTAATTTGATGTGTATGCGTGATGTGTAAAACATAGCCAACTAATGTTCATAGTATGGTTATAGTATTCAATGACAGTTTACCAACGGAAAGGTCATGTATTTCAGTTTAAACTAATCGAAAAAAGATCACTAATATGCTTAAAGCATCGACGAAGGGTAATATTTTTTTCTTTAGTAAAATCGTGGGTCGTATAATTCCATAAAAAATATGAATACAAAATTTTGTATTCAATGAAAAACGTGTTAACGGTAGAACGGATTGGATTATGAATACAAAATATATCATTATACGAAATACGTGTTACGGGGGAATAGATTGGTGTCTTTCGGTCTTTCGTCATGATGATGAGGGATTAGCTTTTGCCCGCAGCTTCGACCGCGTGGGCCTCATTTTTCAGTAAATACTTGTTTGTGTGTAGATGTTCTCCAAATTCGTTCAGTACTTTTTCCCTATCCCTGTTTTTTTGGTGGCATAAGGGGCAAACGAGCAGATGCTTTGGCTGATGGTAAGCGAGTATCGCCGCCCATGGACATCCGCAATACCAGAGCGTTACACCCGGCGTTTGGTCCGAGAATACCTCAGGCGACAGTTAATTACACAGTTTTGTTGCGGGAGGTAGAAAGTTTCTGGAGCAGCGCACAGTTGTGGACTGCCAACCATCTAGATAGTGGGGATGAAACTCCTGTCGCGTAGCACGATGGCAGAAAGAGGCAGCAGGGCAGCTGATCTGCCCTTACGGAAACCGTACTACCGGTCACTAAGCAGATGATGATCCTCTAGGTATCGCAGGAGTTGATGGTTAATGATGGACTCCATTATATTTTCTGGGAGGGGTTCAGATGGCGTAAGAAAGCGGTTCCCGGATCCCTCCCGTCTTAGACGCAGAGTGGCACACCGTGTGGTGTTAGTCGGTTCGATTCCGACACACCGCCCCGCCGCAAACCGCAAACCGCAAACACGTAAAAAAAAAAAAAGAATGGACTCCATTATTTTCGAGAATAAAGAAGTTATGGCTATCGGCTTGTAGTTGGACTGATTGGAGCGATCACCTTTTTCACCTTTCATCTTTAGGGATCGGCTGGACAAATGCTACTCTGTAGCGCTCATCTTAAACACAATAGGAGAGATTCCATCAGGGCCTGGATGGATGTTTGTTACTTTTCATATGTCCTTACAAACTTTCACGTTAATGATATAAGTAAGTAACAAGATTATTCATGTTATAATACACCACTGTAGCATTAATCAGCTTTGTCGTATTGTACAGTGCTATTCCCTATCCGGGAAAGAAATGTTATTATTGTTACACCGCATCTCGACTAGTGGACATTTCGGCCCGGACTGTTATCACGTAAAGTATCCCTTAATGAATAAATTGTTATTAATCGTATCTTGGCATTTATATAATGTGTATATATGTGTATCAATATTTCATTCCAAAAAAAATTTTTCACATGGGTTCTTATATTATTGGGAGGTTTTCTATTTCTTTTTTTCTTGTACGACTGACAATACATAAGACAAATTTCGTGATGATTTGTTTAGTAACTAGGAACTCACAGTGTAACATATGAACAAATAAACAAATTACTCTCTTATTGTTTGAAGAGCTATAACTTTTATCAAAATAATTTTATTGGATTTATCAGGCTATTTACCTATGAATGGACGCTCTGAAGCGTTCAACGATTTATGGCTTGCGCCGATTTGCTCGGGTTAAACTATTATTTATATTCTGTAATATATTTGGGTTTACATACAAAGTTTTTAAAAAGTTACATTGTGTTGGAGATAACTGAAACAACTGAACTCTTATTCATAGTGTCACTGTGAAATTAATTTGGGGAAAACTTTGGCATAAGAATACCTTATACTCCTAATATAATACTAGCTAAACTATTGCGTAGTCAGCGTCTCCTATTGCCAGTAGCGTGATGTTTTAACTATGTGAACAAATTTGTTTATCATAAAAAGGAAATAGTGACACTAAATAGAAAAATAGACATATGATGTAGGGAACTTTTTTTATGAACTTATTAAGGGGAATAATTTTTTCATACATTGTTTTTGTGTAAATTAAACCGTTTAGCTCTCAAAAGGAGTTTCAAGAGTCTCTCTCTTGAGGTCGTTTTAAAATGATATTATAGCCTTTTTCGATAACTGGGCTATACGACACTAAAATAATTTTTCAAACCGGACCAGCACTTCCTGACATTAGTGCGTTCAACCAAACAAACTATAAAACAAGCCCTTCAGCTTTATAATATTAGTATAGAGTAGTATATATATTGTTAGATATTTATGTACGCGATTTTAAAGTTTAATCCCAATAAACAACTATTTTCCCTTATTTTAACGATACTTTGTTTTTATTTTATTTATGATCTTTAAACTTTCTAAACTTTACATGAAATCGCTTCGCTTTACGTCTGTTCGACTTTAATGCAGTTTTCAGCAATAGAACGGAGTTTAAAAGTAAAAGGAATTCGAGAATTTCATAGACCCGTCCGAAGCCGGGCCGGGTCGCAAATATATTACAAGTCACTAAAAATTATATTTAGCCTTGCAATCTAAGATCACGGTATTAGCATAGCATCACTTTTTAACCTTTTTTTATTTTGTATCTATGTCGGCGGACTTGGGGATGTTAGTGGCCCCCCAACCAACAGGACCCGTGGTGGCGGCGCGTAGTGTTCCTGTGCGCCCCTCTTTGAAGTCTCTGAAGTCAAACACCTCACTCCTCTCGCTGACGAGATGTAGTCCGCAGAAGCGGGCCGGCACCAGTCGGGGTTTGCGGATGTCTTTTTAGTTCCCGTGATCCCTGGTGTAGGTGAGAGACGGAACACGGGGGCTTTTAGTCAGTAAAAGTCTGACAGATCCCTTCGCCCTCTCCCCAGAGCGGAGGATATCCATGAGGATTTCCCACCGTTAAAAAAAAAGGTCACGGCTATCTAAATCTAAACGTTACTATTTTGTTCATCTTGTTGTGTGGCCAAGGGCACTCGAATAGACAAATAGGGCTTTGTTCGGGCGTTGTAACATAAAACATTGTTGTTTGGTTTCTAATGCTTTGTTTTATACAAAACTATTGTGTACGGTTTTCGGAAATTGTTTTAGTTTCAGCCAGTGTCTTCTTTTATGTCCATAGACTTGAAGCTTAAAATATAGGTGCAATTTTTATGAATTGAAAGCTTCAGTCACGGATTGCAAGGTTTAAATCTGTATATAAAACAGTTACTATATATATATAAATATTTTTGACGCTTCTATGTAAATATTTTCATTGTTTTTTATTCCTAGCGTTTGAGTTTATTTTTAAAGTAAGTATATATATATGACTGCCTCTGTGGCTCAGTGGTAGCGAATGCCACTGCTGTGCTAGAGGTCTCGGGTTCGATTCCTGAGTCGAATCAAATATTTGTATGATCAGCAAATATTTGTTTCGAAGTTTGGGTGTTTTCTATGTATAATATGTATGTATTTACAAAAAAAAGTATATAAGTATTAATATCAGTTATCTAGTACCCATAGTACAAGCTTTGCTTAGTTTGGGACTAGATGGCGTTGTGTGTTAAAATGTCTGAACATATTTATTTATTTATAAAGTTTTAAATGTATTTTTTTACCACTCACAGTTACTTAATTTTGTCAAAAACCGTCGTTCGGGATTATATTATTCAGGTGATAGATTCGATTGGTGTAAATCTATGTTATATAATACACTAGTTTATGCTCACGGCTCCACCCGCGTATATGTCGGTTATCGCGGCAAATAGTAGCCCATGTGTTATTCTGATGTATTAGCTATATTACTGTAAAGTTTCATCCAAATCCGTTGAGTCGTTTTTACGTGAAAGAGTAACAAACATCCATCCATACAAACTTTCACGTTTGTAATATTAGTGGGTTATACTACAATACAATATTGAACATGTTTGTAAACTCTATATATTTTTTTGTACTTTGAGCTGAATAAATAAAAACAAAAAATGAGGTTAATAAATTTTTATACTTTTATAATAGACTAGTTTATGCCCGCGACTCCGCCCGCGTATATGTCGGTCATCGCGGTAAATAGTAGCCCATGTGTTATTCTAATGTATCAGCTATATTACGTAAAGTTTCATCCAAATCCGTTCAGTAGTTTTAGAATAACAAACATCCTTATAAACTTTCACATTTATAATATTTGTGTAGATATATGTATATATGTATGTAGGTATATTAATACAGACGCATATATGTATGTTTATGTATGTTTCACTGTATATATTTATTTCTTCTAACATATAAGTATATGTATATTCAGGCTAATAGTAGTATTTGTTAAAATCACTTTTATCATATTCTCATATTATGTGCACCTACCTCATCTTTCTCTGCATTGCCTAATCGGTCTACTGGCAGAGATTGCCTGAGGCATTAGGTTCGCCGATGCATGTATTTCTGCATAAAGTAATAAAAAAAAAATACTTGTTAAATTTTCATATTTAATAGGAATAATGTCAAAAATAGTGATAGAAAAGAAAAATATTATTTTATAGCATCAAATACGGAAACGGGTAATACTCGTTTCCGTATTTGATGCTCTTACTGTGAAGATGGTGGTTTTTATTAGGCAATAAAAAACCTATAAATTTCTTGAGTGATCTAAAATAAAATATTAAGTTATGTTACTATAAAGTTATTTATAGAATATTTTTTTGCTACGAATCGTAAGATGTAAACCCGGCTCATAGGTTTTCCTTTCAAATAGAGATGTGTTATTCTCAACTCGAACCCAGAAAGATACTTGTATTTAGTATTCCGTCAATAGGACAATATAATGTAGATATGTATCGCTGAGCTACTGCTTGACTGCTTATCTAGGGTGAATATGAATTCATAAAATCCCTAAGTGTACAATACGTGATTTGTAGCCGATACAAAGGGTCATATTTCAAATGAATTAAGTACGTATATTTCGTTTCAAATAAATATATTTTTGATTTTCTTTTGCTATCACTTGTATGTTTGGTTGTAAATGACTTTATTATGTATGTTTTTTGTTATATTTTTTAATTTAAAGCCTTGGTTCGGACTTTTATTATTCATTAAAGAAAAACTAGTGTCAATCCGCTTTCGAGCTAGTTTTTTTTAATCATTTTCTTATTTTTACCATATTTAGTGGTTATTTATCGAGAAAGAAAACAAATCTATTTGTTATTATTTGAAACTGATTTGTACACGCGGTTGTTATTGTAGCTTTACAACAGGAGCCGCACGATACGCCGCAAGTATAAATAAATTTGCATAAGTTACACTTTATATCATCAGCTATCTGCCAGTGAAAGTCCCGTCAAATAAGTCTCGCCGTTTGAGAAATAGAGAAGCAGAGGGACACACAGACAAACATTTTAATAATTGTTTTTTATGTAGTACCGTATATACTTTCATATGCATTTAGTGAAAAGATGTTAATTTGAAATAACAAAAAGACACTTTATTTTTATTTATTTGTACGGATGATTAAATTAGCAATTACATTATTTCACTGATTAGGATATTTAACACACAACGCCATCTAGTCCCTAACTAAGCAGGTACTAACACTAGATAACAGGTATGATTTCATCCTTATTTTTTTTATATAAAAAAATATACTTTTTATACAATGAAAACACCCAAACTCCGAAAGAATTATTTGTAAATCATATAAACATTTGGGAATCAAACCCGAGAACACAAGCACAGCAGTCGCATACGCTACCTCTGCGCCACACAGGAAGTCAAAGTCAAGTCAGTATATACATATATAAGTATAACTTGCAGACACTTTGTTGTAGAGTTTGTAGAGGTCAATTTCACGATTGCGCGACTTGAGTCCCTAAGTGCGTTCCAAATCACCTTGTTACTGCAGGTTTGATATCAGCTCGAGTACATGACGTATTGAGCATGAAGTGTTGCATTCGAGGCCTAATTAGGGGTAGTGTTGTACAGACTTAGCGTTAGATGACAGCGTGGTACATTTACAGGGTTAATTCAAATTTGGGTATTTGTTGATGTTTTAAGTGTTCTATGCTTAATTTTTGTTTGAATTGTTCACGTCTTCATCGTACTACGTATTCTGACAAAAAGGTTATTGATAGGCGGGTAGATAGACTGACAGGCTAGATCCCATAAGGGATCCTATATTAAAAAAAAAATTTAAAAGGAGTACGGAACTGAAAAAAATTATCTGAGTATCAAAATATTAACTGTATAAAAATATTAGAAAACATTAATATTATTGTTCTTTACGTACCAGTTCCATCAATAAACTAGCACTCATTTACATAGCATATCTTTCACAGGTTCCCACGACAGTGTACAGTCGCGGACAAAAAAAAAACTGCTTCCCTTATCTTTTAATTTTTCCTGTACACAAATTTTGTACATGTAAACGAACACATAAAAAAAGAATTATTTTGTTTGGTGCAGCCGATCGGAAGTTATGCGCGTAAATACATTTCAGCGATTCATTTATACATATATAT
>PKRV01000318.1:423606-524313 GCA_003709505.1 Hyphantria cunea
ATATATATATAAAGAGCGAAAATAAATATAAAATTCATACATAGAATGCTACTCGTAAGTTTCAAAATTACACTAGTGATAACTAGCACAAAGATCAAACAATATTTTGAGGACTATAGGTGACTCATTAAATCACTTTATACTCATACTATAAAAACGTCCACCATTATTACCACGTTACATTACAAAAGAATTACAGAATTACATTAATAGCTTTCTCACTTACCTATATTATTACTAAAATAGATCCCATTGTTGGCCGGTAAACTTTGAATACTGTTATTTCTCGGTGTATACCAATTCAGTATCGCGCAAACCAACGCAATGCAGAACAAAAGAGCAGTAATTTTCGCTACGTATTTCATGTCGTCAATGAAATACAAACCAAGAGTTAAAACAAGTTAATTTAAGTACATGAACAGAAGGTAATTTATGCAATACAAATTAAATTGCATGTAGTGAACTCCAGAACAATTATAACCCACAATGGTTGGCGTTGAGAATGCTTGCAAAATTTCACGTATTTTCTTTGTTTGAATTTCCTTGTTTACGTGACACGCTAGGAGCTGAGGGGGTCGTGAGGGCAGGTGAGAGGTAGGGAGGGGAGGTGAGACGTTAAAAGAAAGAAGCTTTGGATTGTAGGTGTTTTATTGCGGTCCGGCAGTTGTTTTGAGAATCCTTTTGTTTTCCCTTTTGCATTTTCCGTGATACCTTTAGTTACACGTGGTGTCAGAAGAATACAATATGTATAAGATGTAAATTTTATATACTGCGGCTTTTTTTATTGCCGTTGAATTAGTGTAGTATAGTGGTGGTATACTATTGGTCACAACTTTTTTGGTTACCAAAGAGTAGGTATGTTGAAAAAACAAATATCACAATGCCTGCCTGCTTGCATGTTAGTCGGCTGTCGCTTCTTATAGTTGCCAATGTGTTTTTCTAAAGTGTATGCTATATTATTGTAAAGCTTTGTATAAATGCTTTCAGTAGTTTTTACGTGAAAGAGGAATGAACGTCTATTTATTCTCACAAACTTTAAAATAACATTTACATATTTAAATATTAGTAGAATTAGTAGGATATAGTAATCAGCATCAGTAAACTTCAGTTTTTAAACGAATTCAAGTTTGGTTACAGGAACAATTTTATAAGTTTATTCAAATTACGATCGAACTAAATTAATTTAGTTTTTAAATCAGCAGGTTTTAGAGACTTACGGGTTTGGTGAACAAATCTAGACACTAAAACAAAACAATATCGGTTTCTAAGACGTAACTGAAAACCTCTAAACTGCCTGAAAAAAATATATGGAAAAATCTCAACATCCAGCCATTTTCAAAGCATGAATATTCAATAGTCGTCTAGCATCTCGCCCCAAATGTTCTGCTCAAATTGCACAAATAGTTGCTGTCGACGGCGAATTACCATAAAATGAGCTTTTATGAACATGCAGTAGGCCACCGGTACCTAACCCCAGCCGTGCCAGCAAACTGGAGATTTCTTTACTGATATTAAACGAAGTAAAGGCGAAACTTTGTTATGAGATCATATTTTTTACGGGAGAATACCGTGTATATTCCGTGGCGTCTAAACTACTGAACCGACTTAAATCAATGATATGTAAGATTTGTAACAGAGGCCTGAGTGACTTGGGCTATATAAATTTCATTAAAAGTTTAGACATAGTCGGGTTTAAGTTTTTTAAACTTTTTGTAATCAATAATATGCGTTTATTTTTAAACTCATAGCATATTATTTTGTGTTTAATGGCTACTACCACTAGCTGTTAATCTTCGTTATTGTCTTATTTTAAAATTTATTTTTTTCCACTACCTTTTACAATTATTTCAAAAGTAATTATTATCTACTGCATTTTAGTTCAGCAAGATGAAATTAAAATTCATGATTTATTTTTGTACGAAAGCAATTTCATTGACTTTATGTAGCAAAACTAACGCAAGTTTTTGTCAACAACATAATTATATTAGGCAATTTGTATTACCCATCAGTAATATAAAAATGTGTTACAAAAAAAGTTTTCTTGATAATCGTGACCAAGTCAGTCGCAGTTACACCCTCTAAACACGGTTCGTTTACCTTCCCCAAAATACGAAGCCAACCTTTTTTGCAAAGAAAACGTCCACCAAATTAATCTGTATTATTTGTACGATACAAACGCAGGCTATCTCTGATGGCGAAGGGGACGAGGTACAGGGAAACTACGAATAAACTTGTTACTGAACTAAGTTTCTCCTAATCTCTTTGTAGTAGCTTAACACCGAAGACAATTCTGGAAAGTTACCTGTAAATTTAGACATGCTCTTTCAAATTAAACGATTATCTTTACATAATCAAAAATGAAGTCGCCTACGCTGTCTGTTCACTTAGATCTTTTAAAGTACTCAACCGATTTTAATGTAGTTCGTAGCATTAGATAGAGTCATTCAAGAGAAATGTTTGTAGGTGTAATGAATGCATATTATAATAGAGGATATCCGAGAATTCCAAAAGCTTCCGCGTGAAGTAAATAGTCGCGAGTATTATGAAGTGAAATGCGTATTTTCGATGTATGTACCTTAACAAGTTATCTAAAATAGAAATAAGTTTATATATCTAGTTTATTTACAATACGGCAAATAATACGATACAGGCATACAGTGAGGCGCCAATAGGGAAGCACCAGTACTTTAGTAGTTAAAGAGTAACCTCACTGCTTTCTACTGCGCTAAGTGTTTATTAATATTATTTGTTCCTAAAAAAAATAACAAAAGATGAGTAACAAAGCTGTAGATGTAACAATTGATGATCTTATCGCTCACGGCGATTTCTTCCGGACAACCTCAGCATGGATATTGGGTGTATAATATTTTAAGGTAGTTTATACACCAGTAACACAAAAACACGAGAATATTCAAAATGAATAAAATACAATAAAATATGTGGATTACTCATCTACGACAACACTGTCCATTTTCAGATTTTTGATCCACATCCATAATTTACACGGATGAATAATAAATAAACAAGAAAAATTAAACACATAAAGTACATAGAAAACGCGTTCTGTTTATCTAAACATTAAATCTATATTATCTAGTGGTTTGTCAAATTGCTTTTAAGTTCATTTATTCGCAAATAAATTTTATTCACATACATAAGAAACGGCAGTAGGGAACTTTTCAACTTTTACTTTGTAGATACACAATCTTCCATTAAATAATATCCCCTGTACCTCTTTTTACAAAAATTATGCTACTGAGGTGTATGAAATTAAGCTAATTCAAACTTTATATGAGGGAAAAGTACAAAAGGCTAAAAAAATAAAAATCAAAACTGGGCGACAACCACTTTTAATGAAAATACTGATTATAAGGTTATACAGCTTGATAAAATCATTATTACAAATGCATTCTTTCGCTTATATAATTATAGCTAATATAAGACGCAAATTTAGTTAAAGGTGAACAGGGAAGCTTCAAATGAAATTCAAATAACCGAAGAGGTTGTGAAATATTGAGCACCAATGCAGTGTTAGTCAGAGGGACATCGAATATTGCGTTCAGGCATAATATCCCGGGGGCTAGAGGCTCTTCAACAGGCAAGAATATGCGAACAGCTGCCACATTACACCGATATTTACGTTATATTGGACACTTTGTTCGACATATTAAACATGAATCGTTTATGTAACAGATGCCGTTTACATTTCCTCGTTTTGTAAGAGAACATCTTTCTTTCTTTTGAACGAAATGGATATCTTAAAAAACAGTTTTGTAAGTAATTACAAAAATGCAATTTTTATTAGTGAAAAATAACAAAAGTATCTATAAAGTTTGAGTTTTACATTTTCGTATTTTCTGAATACAAATATTCTATAACTTTCTGGCTTTTGTTTTCTAAGTATTAATTAGTAAAATATACCTTCATAAGCATCATTTTAGGGATTTATAATTAACCTGAACTCCTCTAATCCATATTTCTTTATGTGTTATTTTACTATAATAAAATATCTTTATTTTTAGATATCTCAGATACATACCAATTATTACATTTATAACAAGGTAATAAAACAATAAGAACAATAAAATCAAATATAAACTAATTCAGTTAAAAATATATGTATATAAAAAATTAGCTATGTTCTAATCATAAATTTGATGAAATAAACATTCAAAAAAACAATAAGCCTATCGAGCACCTCTTGTAAATAAACGAAGGTTTTAGCTTGGATTAATCTCTTAAAATCATTTATAGTTAAAGGCGAAAGATGTAAAATTTGGCTGAAGCTAAAGTTATTAATATTGTGAGATGTAATCAAAGATAACTCTAGATTTTAGCCATAAGCCAACAAAAATTGGAATTTATGTTTTAAAAGTATATTATTTTGGTTATACTATACAGCTACAAGTAAATTCGTAGTTACTAGTACCTAATTTTCTTATACCTATTTACTAATGTTATAAATTAGCAAGTAATTCTGTCTGTATGTTCCGCTTACACAGCTGAACGCAGCGCTCTTAATAAAAGGCATGGAGATATTTTGGTTTTTTTAGGAAGGACACAGACTATTTTTTACCGCAATAACCGACATAAAACGTAGTTAGAGCTGCGGGCAAAATGTAGTTAAATATGTAAATTGAATGAAAGTTAGCCTTTTAATTGACAGTTTAAAAGTAAACCTAAGTTCTAATAACATTATAGCAAAAAAAAACAAGTAAGAAACTAATTAGCAGTGCACGGTATGTCGATAAAATATAACATGACAATATACGAATAAAATTGTGGTATATCACATTTCAGGGTTAGTAGAAGTCTCAATTACCTATCTTTGTGCCACAGTTCTTCGTGAGGTGTTGAGCTAAGCCGTAGTTTGCACACAGCTGACGTCATTGTTATTATGTAAATTAGTCTCTCGACTTACGAGTCGTGGTGGATAAGTAGATAACCAACCAAATGTGGGCCTTGTGCGATTCATCTCGAAATAAATTAAATTCGTCGATTAATAATTAATGAATATTGAAGTTGAATATATTATAATTGACGGCTTTCGTTTTGATTATCGTGAAGAGCTTTAATGTGTTTATGTGATGTGAAGGAATAAATTTGAAAATGTCGCATAATGAGAAAATGTATACGAATCTGTATGGTTATAGGCGACGCCACGTAACTTATTGGCCAGGTTTTGGCGTAGTGGAGGTAAATTTGCGCATGGTGCATTTAGTGCAACAAATCAAAACAAACAAAATCGAAGTGTAGTCGACTTACGCTCCAATCGTTCGCTCGGAACGGTGCTACTACAATCCCAATTAAAAACTAAATCACACTTTGGTTAGAATGAATTTACTTCGGTTGGGTATACCTGCTCATAATGACAGAGAAAGTCTGACTGAGGAACATTTTAATCACAAAATAATTTATCGACTTCTACTTGAAGCCACACGCGTAGATTCTATTAAGGAGTAATTTGTCTTAATCGTGTTAAGTAAGGCGCTATGTGGGCCCCATCTAAATAAATTAATTTTAATGTGTATTCAATACAAACTAGTCAACCATTAAAATCCAGTCTTTTGTCGCCTCTGGTAATTCGTTAATGCCTAAATAATGAAATTGAAACGCAAATCATTCTTCATGGTTTTATCTTTCCCCATTTAAAAACATGACATATTTAGTCTATCTCTGACCTCTGAAACGGATACACCTATTTTGATTAAACCTTTGCCGTCTTAACTTAAAAAGACATTGGCTGTATACAAAAAATATAATGCTCTTCCGTTAGAAGACACTAAAAATCAAAACACAGGAAGACATATGTGAGATTCGTTACCGAATTGATTCATCAATGATGAGTCAACGAACGCCAAATTCATATTCAAAACACGTGACTTACCACGTGTTTCTTTGCCATTAGCCGCAGTATTTTGTGTCCTTCCTAGAAGCATCATTTGGAGTCTAAAAATACGCAGTCAGTTTTAAACTACAAGTAACTAACTGACATAGCGTTACTACGAAAATGAATGGGGATTTAATGACTAAGAAACAAATATAGTCCTCTGAGGTTTTCGTTTACGCTTAAGAATCAGTTATTTTAAGTTCAAAATTCTTACCCTACATGATTTTTCACTTTTTATATTACTAGCTTTTGGTTTGTTTAATCCATGTGTATGTCGGTTGCCGCTGAAATTAGTAGCCTATATCCTTCCTCAAGAATCTAGGATTTCAATTATAATTTCATCCAGATCGATTCAGCGTTTTTCGTTGTTAAAGCATTACAGGCTAACAGATAGAGTTACGATGGATTTGAAAATTCTTCGATTACTTTTTTCGTAAATTATTTAAGTTCAGTAAGACGAAATACATGCTAAGATACATCAGAAAAACTAAAACACTAAACTACGCATACGAAGATTGAAATGTATCTAACCCTTTTATTTCTATTTCAGAAAGCTCAACGATTATTTTTATCGTGACTATGAATAATCTAGTAATGTTTACATTATTCCGTCTTTCACCATCGAAATAAACCGTTTCCTAACTTCACAGTAATGCTTCGTTGATCCCCCATGCAGAACCGCCTTCCTAATATTTTACTCAACAGGCTAGCACGGGTCATAAATCAAATATTTTAATAGTCCGAGGGTGGTGGAGCTTCTATTTATATTGTCTGACTAAGCGAAATTGTCTCGTGTATGTAAATAATCACTTCTTTTGACGTTGTCACAAAGTTTTTTTACAGTTAAAATGACATTAAATAATATATATACGAGTACTAACGTTTGTCCTATCCTGAGTCCTGAATTTTTAACTATAACTTATAAAAAAAACGACCTTAAGTATTGACTGTCATTGCTAAATTCATAACACTGCTCTCGTTACTTAGTTCAATTAGAAATTGAAATATATTCATAACGATGGTTGAAGTAGATAGAACGTAAAAGCATAAGGAGAAAACAAATTTCTTGTCTGTCGGCCATAAACAAAACAAGCCTAGACCCTTTGCAGTATTACATGTTATACCGACCCCAAATAAAATTTGGCAAAGGGCAGGAAAATTATGATAATTTGTAGACACCGAGACGTTCACTTACCGTCATTAAAAACTTGATATCGAAAGTAATACCAGTATTTACTGATCATAATATAAAGTAAGTGAATGGTGAGTGTTATCTTTTGCTATCAAAATGGAATATGCCTGAGTATTAATGTCCATATGTTTCTGAAGTACTCTCTCGTAAAAAGCAAATAATGGTTACAGCCCATTAATCATTTTATGAGGTTACCTTCAGAACTTTGTGACAGTAAATTACTAGTTAATAGGGTTGTTTAGGCATTGTGAAATTAGCAATTTCAGTAAAAAAAATTCAATCTGGATTCAGAAACATTTTGTTTGTGATTGGTTGGATTGGTTTGGTTGGACAAAAATGCAGTTTGAAATTACATGCTTAAAATATATAAAGTTATATTACAAATATACTTTTTTTTTATATTTGTAATATAACTTTTTTTGTTAATACATATTATGTATACATAGGAATCACCCAAACTGCGCAACAAATATTTGCAGATCATACAAACATTTGGTCCAACCCGGGAATCGAACCTGAGACAAGCACAGCAGTCGCACACGCTACCACTGCGCCTTGGAAGCAGCCATTAACAATAAAGTTACGATGCCCCGAGAGGTTCAGATCTTGATTGAGATTATGAAGACTCACTCACGTTTACTGACACTGAACACCCAAATTTCTAGAACAACATCTGAAGGACCCAGTTAAAGTACCTCTTCTTCATAGAAGTCTATAAGTAGGTTACCAACAATAATGACATATTACAGTTTTGTATGTTGCTTGTCTTGTAATCTGTTTTTTTTACATATGCCTATATTGCATACACATACATTATCATATTCTATGTGATACAATTATGTTACTGTTTCTATTAAGACCTAAAGAAGAAGAGCAGTTACACATATTTTTGCATGTTAATATTCGCACTATATTAAATCTATCACCTCTCAAGTGACTTTGCCATGATACAACAAAGGTTGTCAAAACTAAAACAATGTTGAATCCCCATCAAAGCGAAAACAGAAATATAAATAGCCTGTTATCGTGTCGGATTATTGCCGATATTAATTTGGAAATATGATCGTATTCAATTGATGGAGAACAGCCAAGCCCTAGGCGGAATTATTACAGCACTTGATATATTGTGTGTGGTGAAGTATCTGTCTGATTGACTCAACAGCGCATTGTGTACATACATGTAAGTTATGTAAAACCTTTACTATTTATTATAAAGCAAAATAATTATATATAGTTTGTTTGGTGCGCTCATATCAAAAACTATTAGTCGGAATTGAAAATTTCTTTAGAGGACAGCTATTAAATTTAATGATAAAAGTCAAATATTTAAAAAAATTGAGAACGGACGGACCATATTTTATAAAACTCAGTCGAAATTGCAAGAATCACTTAGTACTCGATAATCATTGGAATAAACGGATGTTGTGTTACAAAGCCTTATAAAAATCGTACAACCGGTTATAACCCTTCACGGCGGTATTCATTCATTAAAGGTCACATAAGGCCATATGTTAACTCATTGCAAATGTCAGTGAACTATACACTTTAGTACGTGATCATCAGTATCATGATCAGCCTGTTGCAGTCCACTGCTGGACATAAGCATCGCCCAAGGAATATCACAGAACACGGTTTGCTGCTTTTTGCATCTGGCCGCCACCAGCCCTCTTACGCAAGTCATCTAGTCAGAGGGCGCCCCAATTACGTTTACCAAGACGAGGTCTCCACTTCAGAATACGCTTAATTGAACAGTTATCGGTTCTGCAACATGTATGATTAGCCTATTGTCACTTTAACCTACTAATTTTCAGAGCTATGTCGTTTACTTTGGTTCTCTGACGAATCGGCACGCTGAGTGACTTTAACTTTATAAATTAGCCTTACAGTCAGTTTATACGTAAACATAGTATGTTTTATTTCTAAAATCTAGATAATACAGGTAAAATTTCTTGAGGCATTTTGAGATCTGATGTAAACTGAAGTATGTGTGGGTTTCGATATAGAATTACTTTCCTCGCAGAAGTAGCTGATTAGCTGGTTGCCCTATTATCAAACAAAGAAGGATTGCTTTGATGCCTGTAATACTAGCATGCCTGTAAGTCTGTGGTCTTATAACCCAATAGAACAGATAAAATGTGATTTTGTTAAAAAATTGCTTTAATTTTTTTCATAAATTAATTTTTATAGTCACAGCTTAATTATAATGAAGTGTGATATAAATGGATATCCCATCACTTTTTCTTTACAATATTTTTAACCGACTTCAAATAAGGAGGAGGTCATCTATTCGCCTGTTTTTTACGTTTGTTACCTCATAACTTGATGATATTTTTTTTATTTAAAAGCTAGTCCGTCCCGTGTAGTCCCATTTGAATATTGTCCAGTCCAGTCAGTATTTTCTTTGTTAAAATTTGTTGTTATTATTACAAAAGAACATTTACATCTTTTGTAGTAAATTGAAAAGGAAATAAGGTGGTAACGGATTCCTTGGTTGTCAATATGACGTAATAAAGAAAACCCCGTACTATTAATGAAAAGTACAGGTACCTAACACTTGTATTTGAATAAAATGTTTTTTTACTTTCCGAGTAACCGTCTTACATCTTACACGATCGGCAACAGGCTTAATTTAATCTTAAACGTTATTCTATTACTTACAACGCAGTCATAAATCAAAAAAGCCATTTTTATAATTTATTACGTGTTTTTATTACAAACAGTCTCCGACGATATCTCACAAAAATTCTCATCACGCCACAATATAATTTGCATCCAAATCTTTCTTAGGAAACAGGCTCCTTTGAACGTGTCAGCGCCTATTCTAAACGTTTCATTTTAAAACATAAACAAACAACGAGTTTGATGAATTTGCTTACGCAATTCTGTATTTTAAATACTTTTACTTCCCGTGGGTGTCATAAAGAAAGCTCAGGAAAGACGTCCATTTCAGTAACTTATATTTGTTATAAACGGATTTAGGTAAGATAGCCTTATCCTATCTTCTATCTATTGCTTCTTCTTTTGATGAAATGGCAACCAGCTAATGAGCTATTTCTGCCAATGTCAAGTGTTCAAAGTCTTCAAGTCTTAAGTCTTAAGACTCGAAGTCTTAAAGTTTTAGTCGCGATGATAATAATGATAAAAACTAAAAAAATGTGGATGAGATGAGATGGGGGACCGTCTTTCGAAAAAACAAAAAACGATCTCCTACCTATTGCTATTGGTTTTATGAGTTGAGAATGTTTTGAAATGACGTCATTTGTCTTATAAGAAAAATACCTCATAAAAGTACAACAAAGATTGACAAAACATAACTATTAACACAAATATTAACAAAACATATATTTATTTTCTTTTAATTCTTGTAATTTTATAAGGTATCTCATCTTTTAGAAATATAAAACCGTAAAATTTACATAATGTTGTAATTTCATAGCCTGTTTACATTCATAGTTGCTTTAACGCGGGAACTTATCGCTTTCTCATACTTGGACATGAAAGGAACCGGACAAAGTTCTGTCCAATTTATTTAACAGTTAAATTTGGAAATATATTTTTACAAAATATTTGTACTACGTATTCTGACTCATGAGATCATAGTTTAGCTTAACCTAGGCATTACTTTAGAGGCCTGGGAGGGGTCCGGATGGCGTAAGAAAGTGGTTCCCGAATCTCTCCCGTCTCAGGCGCAGAGTGGCACACCGTGGTGGTTTAGTAGGTAGTCTGGCGAGTCGAAAACGAAAAGACGTATCACCTGATGGTAAGCGATTACCGACGGCCATGGACACCCGCAACACCTGAGGCGTCACAAGTACGTTGCCGGCGGGATGGGGGAAGGATTCGGGTATGGGGCTCCGGTATCCTCAGTCACTCAGTAAAACATATCGCAAGCGCTGTTTCACACCAGTTTTTGTGAGGCCGTGGTATCACTCTAGTCGAGTCAGCCCATTCGTGCTGGAGATTTATAGGAAGAACCGCCTTATTAATTACTATAAATTACTATTATTACTTATTTTTTTAAAACATGGTGATGGCTGATGAAATATGCTTAAAAATTTATTGCTGATTGCAAGAATTAAAATATTTGGCTCATTCCTGAATATTAATGTCAATTTATGAGTAAAAAGTTTTAAAAACAATAAAACGAAATTAAAAAAAGTAAAATACTGATATTCATTTTCTTTTTAAAATTTTTAAATGAGTAAAAGAAATTCCATAGAAAGCCTTACATTTTACTACATCCCGAAACATTCTTCCTAATTGCAACACAGCGGGTGGATCGATGCAGGCGCCCTCAGGTTTACGGAGCGGAAACATACTCGCCCCCTTAGTCCACGACTACGTTACAATGTTATATATACAAATACAAATACATATATAACTACCGTTTCATTGTTTGAACACAGCCAAGTTGAGTAGCTTGACATCTCTACAAAATAAAATTAAAGTAATTTGTAATTTCAGATTAACAGCTTTTCACTAAATGCAAATGAAAGTTTTGTCTGCCTGCCTGTTTGTGCCGGCCAATCTCTAAAACCGGTTGTCTGGACGGATTTTACGGGGTTTTCACTGATATGTAGCTGATGATATAAAAAGTACTACTTTTTTCGGTAACATGGGGTTCTTAATAATTGTTTTGTTTACAAATATTCCGAAGAAAAAAATTTTGTTTTTATGTCTTTGTAGTTACAAAATAGCTTTTCTTGAGATGTTTTTTTGTAATATCATAAAAAAATATTTATTTGTACAGAGTTAATAACTGAGTCACGAAACTTGGAGCCTCATAAAATTGTACATTTTATTATTTTCCTGATAAAGTTCGTGTGCCAAGCGCTTTGAAGAGTTGTTATGATATTTGATTACGAAAAGTTTTTTATAATTCAGGGAGTACGTGCTGTAACATTTCTTTGTTTTGATCGTAATATATAAGTAATATACCTATTTAATTTCTATTGTAGGCCAATGAAAATAAAGTGGCCTACCTATTTAGTGTAGTGGTCAAGTCACTTGCTGATCACAAGAAAAAAAATTACAAAACCATAACCATACTGATAAAATGTATATGTATAACCAGTGTCACCCGGCCTATTATTAAAAACCGATTGACACCTCATTCAATTAAAATTGGTTCAGTTGTTTACGTGTTACGGTGAAACATACCAATACAGACCGCATAGAAATACATCTAAATGTTATGTGTGCATGGACGTATAAAAATCCTAATGTTTTTGTCTATATTCTTTTATAGTACAAAACTTTCTAAACCAAGAAAATTTTGTCTAAAAACACTGCATAATTTATTAGTCTAGACTTACAGAAGAAATGCGAAAGATGCTCTACTGTAAACCCGTAGTTGGTTTTCAAACAAGAAACCTTAAAAAATACCCTAACTTGTTACTTCCACGAGGTTTGGTTCTTTCTTAGAACTTAACTTTTTGTTGTATTGGTATCTACACCTGTTTCCTCAAAACTCTAACTGAATAAGGAACTGTAAGTACAAAACAATAATGCTTTTATACTAGTGTACTTCATGACTTCACTAATCTTCTCGATTACGGTAATATCTAGTAGGGCCTTTTATTGTTCATTGTATTATAACGAATGCGGTACACCCCTGCTTTATGGAAGGAAATGACCGAAGAACAAATGATGATGAATGAATGAATGAGTTTTAATTTGAATGAACAACATTTGTAGCTGTGAAATAAAACTTGTTAGTGATATCGCCGAATTAAATCTGTTATCGTTACCTAATTTATTTCCTGTGAATTAGTAACCCATATTTTAGCTTTAAGCGGTGATTTTTGGAAAATCTTTTCGTAGTTTATGGTTAAGCAATAAATAGAAAAGCAACATGTTTAATTGCCTTATCAAGTAAACATATAAATGGAGTTGTGTAAGTTTAATTTAAATGCTTATGTTCCAGTGAAATGTTTAAAGACTGCAAATATTTTACGGGCAAAAGCTTGTAGCGCATTTGGTGGACCTTGCTATATCGTGCTCATACTCTCTTAGTTCTAATTAGAGGGTTTATTCTGAAACCTTAGCTGCAATGTATGTACAAATTTTGTTAGATTCAAGCTGTTGCATCACAGTCGACCGGTGTTCGTCACGAATGACGTTCTAGCTTGTGACTAGATAGCTAAATCAGTTTAATTCGATTACCACAAAGTTAAAAGAAGAGGTAATAATTTTGGCAGTCTATGTACATACATAGTCAGCGTAGCGCCTAAATTACTGAACCGATTTTAATGAATGACGTGTCAATAGATTCGTAATAACGACTCGTGTGACATGGGCTGTATAAATTTTATCAGAAGTTTCAAGTGCTTGTCTAAAGTGAAAATATGGAGGTAACAGTGGGTTGTTGTCTATTGTAATTAACAAATGAGTCCAAATCTGTTAGTAGAACTCAAGCGAAAAAGCACAATTGTCTACACGGTTGGCCTAGTGGTTTCAGTGGTCGCCACACCGCTTCCTACTGCGCCAAGTGTTGTGGGTTCAAATCCTACATGGGACAACACTTTGTGTGATCCATAAATTGTTGTTCTAAGTCTGGGTGTGTACTTTGTGTCCGTTTCATCTATGTTTGTAAAGATCCCCACGACACAGGATTTTATATTCATAAAGCAGGAGTTGTCTTTAAAAAAAAAAATTAAAAAAAAACTGTGCTTGGTTTGATTTGAAGGTGCAAATAATACTAAAGTTTGTAATGAAAGTCAATACAACTTCTTTTAAAATATCTAACTGTCAAATTGTAACTTATTTATATTGCTAAAGGCCAGTCCAGAAATAATTTATCAAGTCTGTTTATATTCCTTAATCGGATTGATTTGCGACAAGATTCAGAATCCAATTTCCGAATGATAACAACGTTTCTGCTTTTCTTGACAACTCTTGAAAGCTTTTAACGTTACAGATTTAGATTCGAGTTCTTTTGAATTTTAAGATACTTATTTATGGCAAAAGTAATCTATATTTATAAATAGCTACCTTTATCTAAAATCACAGGTTGTCATGAACATCTATGGCAATCGTTATTGGAAAAGTCAGTTCCCTCAAATACACTGAAAACTATTTCTTCCTTCGAATTCAGTTCACCCTTAGGGTTGCGGAGGTCCGATGCCAATCGCTCTGTGTAAAAATGATATTCAGGTAAAACCGGTTGAACTAGTTGTCGACCTCAAATAATCTTATAATATTAAAGGCTTGGAAGATGACGATAATCTAAAATAAACCAATAACGGAGATGATTAAGGATTGTACAATAATAGACTAAATATTAAAATGTATTGTCTGAGCAATGTTAAAAAAACCGATTCGAATATCCGACATCCATAGAAACATTTCATAAAAAAGTATTTTTCAATTTAACGCGTTGGGCAAATTGCTTCCTGACATCCCCTAGTGATGCGTCTGTTGATAAAGTGTCACAATAAGCTCCACCTTTGAAATGATCCAGTTAATACTGTTTCACTTCCTTATCGTACTTTTACACATCAGTAACTGGAAACAATTAGTCAGCTTGTTAAATTTTGTTATTTCCTGACAGCTTTCATTTGTGACTGTGATTACAATTTCTACGATAAGTGAATTATTATTTCTTAATTTGATAACTACTACTTAATGGTCACCATACAAACTGCCACTGCCGCGATGGTAGGGTTTCGGATTTCCTTATTTCTCTGATTATTCCTATGATTACTAAACAGTTGTACTGCGTTTAGAAGTAGGTACTATAAGTAAGTTATATGTTTTGACTTGTTGTTAACTTTAGGCCAACGAAAAGGAGTGTAAATGAGAGATGCTTATTATTGATACTGACCTAAATATGATTAAGGAAACTGATGAAGAAAAACAGAATTTTAATATTAAATCATCCTTCATGAATACGTATATCATCCTTCATGGATATATATATATGATAGGTATACTACATTTTTTGACCGACATGTTTTTTGACCAATATAGTTAAAAAAGTGCAAAATCTAAAAAAAAATAAGCAATTATGTTCCTAAAAGATATTAAAAAATAAAGTAACAGCTACATAAATCTACGGTGACGGTATAAGTCATATTAGTCGATAAAATAAAACAAATAATTCAAATGTGGTTTGAAATTCGATTGTCATGTGATCGTTAGTGATCACGATTTGATAAAAATAAAATGTGTACGTGAATAAGTAGCTATTTCGTTGTCTCGCCTAAACTCTAGAACGGATGGACCTCTATGTCTAATTATGATCTTGAAATATTGGTGGAAATTCAGGGAAATTCTGTGTAGAATTACCTAACTATGGAAAAAATAAAAAAATGTAAATAGATTTCAAATATGTATGGGTGCGTTCAGAAATTTGTTTGCATATTTTACACAGATACATGGAGGCGTTACGAAGTTAACCACCCGATGATCATCTAATATAAGAAAAAAAATCCAAACATATTTTTATGTATTTTATTATTTGATTCCTTACTATATTAACTTTATAAAAGAAGAATAGCTAAGAACCAAATTGTCTTAAAAAGTGAAAGTTAAAAATGCCAGATTAATTTTGATGGCGTTGTGTCGGTGCTCACCTGAGCATTTCTCGAACAAAGGAATGTAATTATGAGCACGAGGGCTCCCGTGAGCTTTTAAAGATGCCGTTAATGCCTTTGATACTAGATTCCACCATCTAGTGAGATTTAGTGAAATTTGAGATATTTGTTCACATTTTAGTTTCGTATACTTCCAATCTTGTTAAAGGAATTGGTGTCTTTTTAAATTTTTAGCTACCCCGTACCGTATCGTATTCCAATGCTTTACATTGGAATCCGGTACTTAACATCACAATTCGAACTGTATTTGTGTTCTTGGACTTCAGTATTGGCGTTAGTTTATTGATTTTAAAAATAAATTAATAAAAATAGCCTTTATTTCCTGTAACCTATTTTACACTTTCTTTTTTTTCAATTGAAAATTAATTAAATGATATCTGATCAAGTAGCATTATCGGCAAACAGGCAAGGTTGTCTTCTGACATAGGCCTCCTCTAATTCACTCCACTTGTTTCGGTCTAAGCTCGTTTATTTTAATATACCTTATTCCAGAATGATGAATATCATCTGTCTTTAAAGTATGTTACTCAGGATATCTGTAGTGACACTCTTAGTCATTAAACTACATCCATTTACTTCTAGCGTTTTGCTGGGCCACCTTTCTGAAAATTTATGTAAATTATAAAGTTTAGATCTAGCGGTTAGTGTATGCAACTGCCGATCTCGGAGGTCTTGCTTCGAGTTCCTAGTGGGGAAAAGTTGTGGTTGGTTTTTCTTAAAAATATCCTAATGTCAGCCCGAACAATGGATATTTGACGATGTTTCACGGCCTTGCCTCAGAGAACATGTTGAGTTATCGGTCGTGGTTATCATGAACATCTTGTTATTGGGAAGTTAGTGCCCTCAGATTGACTGACAACTAGTTCAAGCCCTTAAATTTAGTTCCTCCTCAAGGTTACGAAGGTCTGATGCTAGTTGCTCCGTGGATAAACTGATATTCAGATAAAATATAATATTGAGCTACTATCCGACCTTAAGTAATATTGTGAATAATAAAAGTTAGGGAAATAATGAAATACGGTTACAAAACATGTTACTAGTATAAAAACTTTCAATAATATAGACAAAAATCAATGAGCCAAATTGTGGATGAAAATATATTTCATATCACCTATTTTTAGTGTGTACATAAAGTAATATGCGTAGTATATCATTTGTTAACAGCCCTCTAATTACTCACTTAGGGACTATTACTGTCGCGTAATTCATGTCATTATGCTAACCTTAAATTGCATCCCGCTGGTTTATACTCGCAAAAGCTGTTGTGTGGCTACTGAGAGAGAGAGAGATACACTAAGGTTATAAAATAATAGCAAGTATCTATGCTCGTGGGCGTACCCAGGATCTTCAATCTGATTTTTATAATAGACCAGCTGAGCCCCGTGGTGTTTCCCGCTTTTGTTGTAGCCGCGAGTAACGCCGCGGGGCGAGACTTAAAAACGAATTTAGTTACTTACTTCAAATTAAGTTACTCTTTACATCATTAGCTACATGCCGATAAAAGTCCCGTAAAAATCGGTCCAGCCATTTCAGAGATTAGCCGAAACAAACAGACAAACAAAAATTTAAAATCTTTCAATTGTAGCTGAGGAATAAGGTATTGGCAGTACCATTTGTAGAGATGTCTTCACCTTCGGGTCAAATAATTTTACTACTTGTATTAACTCAGTTCTACCAATATTTTTATGGAAAAGCGGCAAACGAGTCCATCGCTTTAAATAAACAACGGTAGTTTATAGTATTAGATATTGGTTTTTGCCATCAATTGAAGTTAAGGTTTAGTTATGTTAAAAATCGTCATCAACAGTATTTAACAGTTTACTGTAAGATATAGGCCTGTTCTTAGAAAAGAGACTTTGGCCTACTACACCACTTTGACCTTGACGTGAGAGAAATGTGTTAATACAGGGTTTGATTCAACTTTTCCTTCTCCTTGTAGTGATATTGTCCTTCGTAGTTTGAATCTTGGGTCACCTTTTACGATATCAACGGAATGAATAATAATGGTGACACTCTATATTCTTAATCCGTCACCACATCAGTACCAGAGTTTTATTTACCGTACATTGAGCATATAATATGTAGGTATTTTCCCTCACCTCAAAGAACAACAAAATTTCTAGAATATGTGTAAGAGACCTACATACTCATACCTAAGAAACTCAATGCATGTGACGTTTGATTTAGTGTTCATTGAGGTGGAATTCAGTGCGCCCATCTTGGTGGAGTATTAAGTAAAGATAGGGGAACCTTTCTCATTTTATAGATGGGTATAATATTATAATTTAGGGTTGATTTTGTATGTTTCTTTCGGTATCTCACTCAACACAGTCTTTTGAAAAATAACTAGTCTTAAATGTCGTATTGTTATATACGTTTTGATTAGCTTTAGTTAACCGTTATTATATGTGAAGTAGGTAAGTTAAATTGCATATTTTTTATAATTATGACAAAAATATTTTTGACTTAAAAGTTTTAAGAAGGAATGCCTTAGAAACTTGTGGTTTGTTGCAATAACTTCACGCCCCATCTATGATATGTCCATTTGTCTGTTAGTTTAAAACGAGTTTGCTAAGCTTTTATATGATATAATTGCTTTCTTTACTGCAAATGATTTTTAGGAGAGAAAGCAAACTTTGAAAAGTGACAACAGAAACAGAGATAAAGGAAAATGAAACGGGGTCTCCAGCTCCTCGCTTCCGATCTCCGGCTTCTCGAGAACTTGGCGTCCTATGGATCACTCTAAATACAAATTGCAGACCGCACGTAGTAACGTGCATTTTTTTATTGTTAAATATAACAAGACCGTTATTAATTTATTATGATCATTATTTATTCGTCTTATATTTAACAAAAAAGGAAAGACAAGACCGAGGCAACGATGTAAACAGCTTCCTACTTTAATGGCTCGAAAATTCAGCAGGATCGCAAAGTTATAATTGAAAATTTTAGGTAGGGGAAAAAATGAGAGGGCTTAGAGGCAGATTCTTGCATAATTAACGATCTTGTAATTTCGCAAGTATGAATTTTACCTTGTTTTTAATGGTGTGTTGCTACTAGTCTTAATCACTATTGTGCATCTACCGTGGTGCAGGTGAAGTGAGTAGCATTAAAAATTTGTTAATCATTCTGTCCATGTGTTGTTTGTTCATTCTTTTTTTAATGAATAGTGGGCAAACTAGCTGACGTATCGCCTGATGGTATCGCCTAACATCAGAGGCGTCACAAGCGTTCTTCCTTCTCTTTTAAGATTTGTTATTAAGGGAATAAGCGCTATTTTCATGCTTCACAGATACAATAGTATCTTCATTGGCAAAAAATCTTGTAGATCAACAAATATGTAGAGAAGCCTATATCCTTCCTCAAAAATCAAAGTGCAAATCTCCATGGCAAATTTCATTGAAATAACTACTTTCAACTTTTCATTTATATTACTGTAGTATGGTTAAGTGTGGCCACTAAATAAAGTCATTATTAGAAGTTGAATTATATAAGATTCTATCGCACCCACTATGTGCATATCCAAGTGAAAGACAGCCATGTTTTTGACTTGCTATTCCGTTCAAAACTTATCTTTTCACTTGAACCAAAATAGTGAAAAATAAACAAATAATAAAATATATTTTAGTTAACAACGTCACACATAAAGTTGCGTTAAGCATACGCCATTGGCGTTTTACGGCCTGTGAAAAATGAGGGTGTAAAAGAGATAATCCTTTTGGTTGTAAAATTGATAATGATTTGTAACTTGAAATGTGTAAATACATGAACATTTACATGTTTATGGAATCACTCTTTAGGGTTTTAATGTTACGCGTTAAGTGATACTTTGTTTCAAAATGTTTTTGAGGTATTTATTAAACCTAATGATTATTACATTCGACAACTTTTATCAGTAAATGTGTTGGTGATTACTGAACGTAGCGAAGTATTTTTTCACCATCCCGATGTTTTTTCATCGGGATATTTTTTTGAGAGATATTTACCGTGTTGTTTATTTTTGAAAAAAAAACATATACATATGCCATAGAAGTTATATTCATATCTAAGACTTTTAAGAGCTAGAATTAGTCTAAGGGGAGACCCGTGTCTAGCAGTGGATTGTTAAAGACTTTTGATGTGATGTGATTCATGCAGCTGCGATGTTCTGAAGGCTTACAAAAACTTTAAGAATACTACTATTATCGCTATTAAGTAACAAGTCTCTTGGTGTGATTCTATTATGGGAGTTGGGTTGACAGATGTTTTCTAGAAACAGATAATATAAATAAATACTTTCGGATATGTAACAACGCTATCTAGTTTCTAACTAAGCAAAGTGAGCTTGTATACAAGTGATATAAACACAAATAACCTTATTTTCTAAATACATAAGTATTATGCATTGAAAACACTCAGAAACCGAAACAAATATTAGCAGATCGTACAAACATTTGTTACGACCGGGGAATCGAACCCTCATCAATCAGAAGACCTCATGCACAGCAGTCGCGTACGCTACCACTGCGCCATCGAAGCAGTCAGTAACTTTATTTATCTTAAGTTCTTCATAATGAACTGTTATCCCTTCTTATCTTAGCCACTATTTGAATATGTTTTTATCCAGGTTACAGTTTAGACAAATTTTGTGTCATAATAAATTTTTTTTATGATTTGTACAGTTTAGATATAAGAAAGCTATCTTAATAACTAATTGTTACTGCTAAAAACATAGTATAATATAAAATAGTTTCAAGCTCTTATCAGGCAAAATAGCTATAAATTTTAATGATTTAGGAAAGCACATTAGGTGATTGCACATGGTAGTGAAACACCAGAATTGTTTACGCCCGCGTACGCGCTTTGAAACATCAGATAAAAATTAAAAAATGTTGACAGATGGCAGTCTATATCACTTTTAATTACATGACCATCGATCTTGTCCTTTTATCAGATTAGTAACGACTTCCTAATTGACATTTGGACAAAGGTACTGGCTCCAAATGTGTGCGCCGTCGGTGTAAACTTGATTAATTGTTCGCATGTGTGAGATATCTTCTTCACGTGAGAAAATAGGGGGTAATGCGCGAGGGAGATGCTTCAAGTGTTGGGAACAGATTGGTAGATGTCTATTTTGGTTACCGTGATATATGCTCAATGTAAAAATAAACTGAAATATGAGGATGTTTAAATGCTTCTTGCTCTATTTGTCGTTGTGTGAAAACTACTTTAGTAACAGTGTGTTTGGGTATGTTTATCTTGTAAACGTTCACTTCTTAAGCAAAGTGATCGCTTGTGACTAAATTAATATCTTATTGGTTAGTTTGTGGATAAGGGAGAGTCATTTATTTTAGATGTTGCTTAAATTACGAAATTACAGTTGCGAGACTCAGTTAATGTCAGTTTTGTGACATAAATGTGTCCAAATTTAATATAAACACTATGTGTCTATAAAATAATAAAACCTTACAACTATGTGTCAATCGGTGCCAAATATTGCCGTGGGTGAGCCATGCTTCGGCATGAATGGGCTGGCTAGACCGGAGTGGCCTCACAGAAAACCGGTGTGAAACAGTGCTTTCGCTGTTTCACCGAGTGAATGATGATACCGGAGGCCCATACTCTTTCCTCAAAGGCCGGCAACGCACTTGTGATGCCTCTGGTATTGTGGGAGTCCACGAGCGGCGGCTATGAGGCGATACGTCTGCTCGTTTGCTCTATTCCATAAAAAAAATATGGAACTAGATATCTATGACTTGAAAATCAGCGACTTAACCAGTAGTAAGTGCGATGCCTTCAATTACACTACCAAATAATACTGCTTATAAAAGTTGCATTGCTTTAAAACCAATATATTAAATTAGAATGCATGATATTACCATTTAAAAAAAATTAAGAATTTTTGAAATGTGATCTTTTTTACATGTATGTATCAACCTATCCAGCAAGTGTGGTGTGGTAGGCCAAAACATATTTGCTAAGAAGAGGGCTATGACCAGCAGTGAACTATTATAGGCTATTGTGATTGTTTACATGTTAAATTAAACAGAAAATAATAAATAATCAAATAAACTCTTAGAAACCATTAACTATGTAAATGTTTATTGTACCTGAAGTTTCACAAGAAGTTCCGGGGTCACAGAAAGCCGGTGTGAGACAGTGTCTGCGCTGTGTTTCACCGAGTAAGTGAGGGTACGGGAGGCTCACCCCTCCCTCCACCCCTTCTTACCATCCAAAGGCCGGCAACGTACTTGTGACGCCTCTGGTGTTGCGGTTGTCCATGGGCGGCGGTAATCGTTTACTATTCGGCAATACGTCTGCCCGCTCGCACCGTAATCCATTTTTTTTTATAAAACCTAAATACTCAGTTGCAACAATTTTGTAGGTACTACAGGTACTACAACTGCATTCTTATTAGTCTATATATGTATAAATCCTTACTAGACTGTCTGGCAAACAGCTATTGTGACGTTGAGGGTCCTGGAGCCGTCTCAGCTTACACGACGTGTGACTATGCACTTCGGTGTACATTGTTTGAAGTAAAGCTTACATGACGACAGAGTTGTAACCATAATAAGATAGATTTGTGAGAAGTAATTTGCGATTTAACAAGGCCAAATAGGTTCTTCATAATTATCTTAGGAATTAACGACCTAGATATACCTATTAATAAAAATATTAGATATCAATTATTGGTGTTGTTTTGAAATTTATTTTAATTAAATTGAAAGGCATGCATAAATAGGTATGTATATCATTTTAATTTAACATAGCATTTAAATACGCCTCGTTGGTCTAGTGGTTAGCGTAAGTGACAGCAGATCAAGAGGTCTCGAGTTCGATTCCGGGGGTCGGACTGCTGTTGGGTTTTTCGTACAAGGAATTCTTAATAGGTGCCCGGAGTAAGGATTATGGCGATGTTTCCCGCCCGAGCCTCGGAGAGCCGTCGGTCCCGATTGTCATGAAAATATATGGCAAACGCTATTGGGAAATCAGTGCCCTCAAATATACTGACAACTAGTACAACCTTTGAATTTAGTTCACCCTCAGGGTAGCGGAGGTCCGATGCCGGTCGCTGCGTGTAAAAACTAATATTCAGGTAAAACCGGTTGAACTAGTAGCCGACCCCAAATCTTGGGAATAATAAAGATTATAAAAATGATAGTGATAGAATTTAAATACGGTTAAAAATGTATTTTGTCTTCACAATTTACGTGCTTACCTAAGATTTTTATACGAAGCCTATCTCTCTTACTTTTATTTCTTGAGAACAAATATTAGTTCACGTCAATTATTTAATAAAATACTAAATATCAGAACTAATTTCCACGGAGCGGAGAGCGGATCTATACCTAATTCGATCTCGCTAGTATGCTGCAAGTGGACAAATTATGTAAATAACCGCTTATACTCGTAACGAATACATCCGTCCGTTCAATGTTAAACGACGCGATTTATGCGAGATTGCAATTTTTTTTTCTCTATGACATAATGACCCTTATTTCTATTCAATAAGGTTTGTAAATTATCGATTGTTGCCCTTTCGGCATGACCCAAAGCGGTAACCGTCCCAGGACTTGGGACACCTTTGCAAATATACACGAGTATACATAGCAGGTGTTTGTGAGTATGGATTATGTACAACGGATATTGATGTTTGGCTGAGTTGTATAGAACAGCTTAAATTATATAATTAGAATGCTTGAGTATCTATTGTATAAGCCTTTATCTATATTAATATTGTAAAGAGGCAAAGCTTGTGAGGTTGCCTGCAACCTCAGTTTAGCCCCCTTACAGCCACTCCGAACCTGAGACGGGAGGGAACCGGGAATCGCTTTCGTACGCCATCCGGACTCCTCCCAGCGCCTGCCCGCTGTGAAGCGGGCACTGTCTCCTGTTAAAATCTCTCAATTTAGGCGACGTACGGCACACGCGTAACGTAGCCTCCTCACTGCACCTCAGTTTAGCCCCTAGGTGAATCTCTAAATCAGCAAAATAATTCATTAAAATTATTTCACCAATAGAAAGCCACATTATTATAAAGAGTGTAGACTATACAACATCATCCTGCATCCTCAGCGCGACATGTATATCCACTTTAGAATCACGAACAGGATGCACCGTTACTATAGAACACGTGATGTCGTGAGACTCCTCTTTTCTACACTAATATTTTAAGTCTAAACTACCTCGTTGGCGTAATGGTAGCGTAGGCGACGGTTGTACATGAGGTTTCCCCGGTTCGGACCAAATGTTTGTATCTGCAAATATTTGTTCTGGTGTTTCAGTGTTTACTATGTATAATATGTGTATATTTATAAAAAAGTATAAATTTATTTTATTAGTTGCCTAGTACACATAATATAAGCTCAGCTTAGTTTGGGACTAAATGGCGTTGTGTAATTAATTAAAGAGGTTTTTGTGAGTTTGTAGGGAGTCATGTCTGGTTCTACAAAGCCGAATTTCAAAAAGATTTTACCAATGAAAGAAAGTCACATTATTTTTTAGAGTCATCTTCACAAATAAATGGAATTGTAGTGTCTGTTTATAATATTAAAATAACCGTTTTTTACTAAATGTATATGTACAGACGTTACATGTACCAACATAACTTTTTTTTCAATTTTTATCTGTTTGTTTGTGCCGCGTGATCTCCGGAATGGTTAGACGACGACGAGATTTTCTTCGGTAGATAGCTGATGATATGAGTACTTTAGGTAACTTTTTTAGACTAGCTTCGCCCCGCAGCGTAGCCCGCGGTTACAACAACAAACGCGGATAACACCACGAGGCTCAGCTAGTTGACTTTATATATTCACTCGAAAAATGATTACCGCGATATCCGACATACACGCGGGCGGAGCCGTGGGAAAAGCTAGTCAGGATTAACAGAGACATAAATTAAAAAAGAGAAGAGATAGATTGTTTACAAGCACTGGGTTTTCGCTTATATAACATTGATAGGAAACCAAGTTTTGGATGTTTGTTAAGATCCTATTTTTGGACACCGCTTTAGTCTCGTTACTGGTTTTAGTTATTGATTTTGGTCAATAACTATAATAAATAATATAAAAGTATGGGTAGGTTTATGTGAACACTCTCAAATTATACAATGTATGAGTATTGCATAATCTTTAAGAAAAATATATGTCATTTATGTTTGAACAGCCAACAAAAAAGCAACCTTTTAATATCACGGGCACAACGATGTGCAGACATACACTATCATTCATATGATATATCTATTGTGTCTGGAAAACTACAATGATATTGATGTGAATGACACAATTGATATTGATGTGAGTGATGTGAGAAGCTCCTGTCATGTGATCTCAGGAACTGCTGTGTGTGAAACTAACCAAATACACTTTCTGAAGTGAAAACTTCTTTAGCCGCGTTGAGCACTTTGTAATAGGAGAAAATTTTATGAGTTCACGTCACCGACATGCTAATATTTAATGTTGATGATTTTAATTTAAACTCTATGAAGTCTCTAATTTTACAAATAGCATTGTAACTTATTAGTTTTCACTTCTATCGGCAGACATTATGACTGCGAATTTATTTTTATTTAGCAGGTTTTTTAGCCTTCATCATCCAATGTAGGGCCAGCCCTGTAAAAGCTGTTAATAGCATCAACGAGCTACTTTTATTCTTATAATCTGAACTTTATGTTGTAATTTCGCTTTTAGTTCAGAAAAAACAAAACCTTTAAAAAACTAAAACTCTATGGCACCTTCATAAAGATCTTCTTTTTTTATAAAACATGTTCGGACATTTTAACACACAGCGCCATCTAGTCCCAAACTAAGCAAAGCTTGTACTATGGGTACTAGACAACTGATATCAATACTTATATACTTTTTTTTTGTAAATACATACATATTATACATAGAAAACACCCAAACTCTGAAACAAATATTTGCAGATCATACAAACATTTGGTCCGACTCAGGAATCGAACCCGGGACCTCTTGCACAGCAGTCGCATTCCCTACCACTGCGCCACAGAAGCAGTCAATTGACAACTTATTCTTTAAAATCGGTTCACTAGTTTAGTCGTTATCTGGAACATCCAACTTACGAAAACTATTACCCTTCCTTTTGGTTTCGCTGCAGTCAGGTAAAAAATACTGAACTGAATAACTTTCTAAGCAAGGGTTTTCTGCTAAGCCGTTTTATCACTCCGATCAAGTAACGGTTAAGTAAGTGCGGATGATGTAACTCAAATCATAACGAGTTTCGCAAATTTGTGGGCATTTGACATCCCAATCCCAAGCATGTAATCAATCATCATCTGTGTTTCCTCTTCATGTAGCTATACAGTCGTCATTGTAACACCTACGAAAGGATTGTAGCACTCTATACTAGCATATGTTGTAAAAGAATAGTCTTCACTTGATCTTTTAATATTACCCATTATTAAAGTGTTCTTCTTCTTCTTTTGATGATATGGCAATCAGCCGGATCAGCTATTTCTGCCAATGTCAAGTATTTCAAGTCTTCAATTCTAAGTCTTCGAGTCTTCAAGTCTTCGTCGTGATGGAATTAATGATAAAAAATATAAAAAATGTGGATGACATGAAATGGGGACCGTCTTTCGTAAAAACAAAAAACGATCTCCCTATTAAAGTGTTAGGTATTACAATTGTTCGTAAAGTGATCGACATTGCTGACTGAAGTTAATATCAAGTGTCTAATGCTTAGAGTTTATATCGTTCAAGACTCAATCATTGAGTAAAGAGGATTTTAGATACATACCTATTTGGTAAATAATACCCGAATGCTGACTACACTACTCTCCCCAGCATTGAGATATTATTTATAATAATGTATTATGATAATTTAGATATTATGCATAATAACATTTGCATGAATTTATTTGATAAGAAAAACTCTTCTAAGAGTTACTGACCTAAATGTGCTGAGCTGTGATGTAGCTATCTCTTACAGGCAATTATGCTTCAGAGAAAATTAGAAATCGACTTTAATACAACCATGGTGGCTGTTCTGTAAAATATTTAAAATAAAATATCTTAGAACAAATAGCCCTGCTTTATTTTCTTTGAATTCATAACAGCTAAAAAATAGCCCAAGAATTGATTTTGTTTGTAAATTGCTCCCTTTGAAAAGTTTCATAAATACCACTTTTAACTGCACATTTATTGCGCTCGCGCCGGTTGCGCTGTCTCCGGCGCAATCGACAATATCCTCTAGTACTTCCCTCCAGCCTCCCTCACTGGCCCCCAGTGGCCTTCGATCGACTACACGTGATTTGAATATGCGATAACTTTTTGTTGTAATTTTTGTACTTTTGAGATTGATATTGATTTCAAACTATTCAATAAGTCTCGTTTCCTTTACGAGAAAAGGCATACATTATGATTACTCTCGTTTTTAAACAATATATAAAAATAAGTTGATTGTAAAACTAGAAATGAATTAAGAATCATCTTTCCATCTATCACAAATAATCTTGAGAATAATAAAATTCTCAATATTATTTGAGGTCACCAAGATACGGACATGAAAACATCGAAAACTTCCATACTCCGAGCTGTTATTAAGAATTTCTTATAAGAAACTTAACAACACTTTTGAGAAACTCAATCCGGGAATCGAACCCGAACCCTATAGTCAACTACATTCGCCAACCGCTAGTCTAAAGAGGCAGTCAAACTAAGTAAGAAAAACAAAGTAGGAGTTGTTTGTAGAACAAAGTTACGAAACCCAGTATCAAAATATGATACTTAATTGTTTAAAGAACAACCTAAAACCTTAAGAGATTTCCTTTTTATTAATATTATACCAAGATAAAGGTTTTTTCGTTGCAAAAAATGAAACTGAACCTGCAATATGTTCCTTGTTTAATGAAATCAAGTTTTTATGTATCTTGTTGTTTAATCTCAGGCTTTGTTTTCTTTGAGATACAAGTACTTTTAGGGTCCAATGTTTTTACCGAATAAGCTTTCGTTCCTGACGATATTAAATATCTTCATTGATGTACAGGGAATGAATTAGAAGTACCTACTTTTGACAAGGAAGCGCATATTTATAAGTCAAAGGATTCAGGTGTACCATACTCTCGAATAATTTTAATTTAAATACAAAATACCCCTAAACAGGAATGCTGTTTATTGTCCTTATTCTTTTACGAACTCATTCATATTAATTCGTCTGCGTCTCTTTTCAATCATGCTCGGCTCCTACAGGTCCAAGCGTTATGTTAACTGTCATATCTTGACACGCCAGCCAAACACATATTTAAAAATAACGTGAATATCGGTTAGGTTTAGATAGTTTCGGAGTTCATCGTGAGCAACAACGTGACACATAAACGAATATGAGAATCATATAAACAGATAAGACTTTAGTATGTAACTTATTTCTGCTACGATTTTTGTAGTATTATTATTATTGTATTGTATTATATTGTATTTTCTGCTTTAGAATAATAAGGAGTGGTGGTTTAGCTGTTTTAAGAATTAGTATCGTATTCTTTATTAATAGTCGTATTGAATTAATATACGTATTTATTTAATATCTAGTAGATAAACTATTATAAGGTTGAGTTTAGTTGGTTAAAGGTTAAGTTTTGAATATGTTACTCCTATAAAAACACTCATACAAATAAAGAGTTATCTATCTATCGATCTATCTATCTATCTATCTCCTGTAGTTCGAAGTCGTTTCGAGTGAATGATTGTAGGAGCTAACGAAAAGGTATTGTTGATAAACTCAATTCTATACAATACAAAATGGGTCATCTCTTAATCATTGTGCCAGGAGTTACAAAGTTTTATATATAGTGTATTAAATATAAATAAGTATAGTATAATATAATGCGGATACAGCCCTATAATCAGCTTGTGTAAAGCTACACATTCGATGTTTTTACAAAAATTGTGGTATTTATAGAATTTCCTGAAAGAATGTTATAGCTTTTACTAGCTGTTGCCTGCGGCTCTGCCCGGGTGTATGTTGGTTATCGCTTCAAATAGTAGCCTATGTGTTATTCTGATAGATGAGCTATGTTACTGTTTCATTAAAATCCATTCAGTACTTTTTACGTAAAAGAGTAACATACATCCATCCATACTTACAAACGTTCGCGTATTTAGTAGGATTGAGAATTATATTTTTAGAGTTCTAAATATAAATGAATATTTTAAAATAAGTTACAATAATTGTCTTAATTTTACCATATCTATTGTATTTTTCTAATTTTGGATGGGTTATTATAAGCAAAAACAAAACTTTGATCTAATAGGAATAGCTGCGTGTAATATAAATGGGGATATGAAGAGTGTTTCCAATAACTCTTGAGATTATTTTATGAAGTTATTCTCATTATAAAGTAATAATTCACGAGTCAAAAGGGAAGGTCTGCTTTTGGTGAGGTAAGTTTAACGCGTAATCTAAATGGTGATTATATAAACAAAGCGAGCTGTTATATTTTAAAGATATTTTAAAATTTTGTCCTTTGAAAGATATATGTTAATATTTAAAACAGTATCATTTACCAGCGTGTAATTGTCGCAAGGATAATTACATGCTGGTAAATTGCAATATAATGCAAGGAAATTAATACTACTACTATATAGTTGCGATATTGGCTTAAAAGTTCAAATCTTAACCTACTGAAGAAAACTCACTTTTACATATCAACATTTGGCTGTTCAAGCCAACTTTTAATTCTCTATTAACACAAAACAATTAAGTATAGTTAGAGACCAATCGATCATTATACAATATATGACATCGAAATAGTCTAGAGATATTTATAAATTTGTTAAAATCTAATGTGTGTGTCATCTATACTAAAGTGCTATCGCAAGTACAAACTCCTCTACCTTTTTTATGTATATCAAAGGACGTTGTAATTCATAAGTAGGTCTAGGAAAAATGTCGTCCTATATTTACGGATTCAATCCGTCATTTTTAAATTGATACGACGTATTGTCGTTTGAAATAATACGGTCCATTTAGTTCCATCAAGTGTCTATTTACTAATTTCGCTGGAGAGGCGGTCGTGCCCTCATGGATGCAATAATGGCAGAACGAAATTGCAGCAATCCTGGCGAGTATCATCGAGTTAGATCAGTTAATCTCCTGGGCCGCCGGCGGGTAACACAGTGTTAGTACCGCCTTTGGGAGGAATTCGTGTGTCCTTTGAAATGTTCGGTTGTGAACGATTTTGAAATTAATTTTTAAATGCATTCATCAAACATATTAAGTGCATCCTACGAAAACAATAGAGAAATAAAAATAATATTTCTCTAAGAAGACAAAAAACAATTGAAAATTGCTAACATATCACATGAATTTATTATTTTATATCTATTACAGTAGGTAAATGACAATCAAGTATTTCAAAAGTGGAACGGAGTACATTTCTAAATTCAAAATGTCAGGGAGTGACAGTTATATTGAATGAATAGTTTCGAAATGAAATTGAAGTGATTTGATTCGGATTAGTATATTGAAATGAAAATCACGGAAACTATAGTAAATTGCAATGAAGAGGTACCGCCAGTACAGCCACAAGAGAGGTAAGATAACTCTGGTGCTCACTTATAGCTCACTTATATAATACATTAATCTGAATATTTTAAATGTTACTTGGTGTTTGTATTTCTAAAATACAAAAATGATCTTAAGGCAACACTAGGAACTAAAGATTCCGTTTTGGAAACTTATTTGTAATAAAGATAAATAATTATGTTTTAGAAACTGGTTTTCGACACATAAGGTTGGATCTTCTATTTAAGCTCTTCCAATATTGGAATTCGAATTAATATGCCGCAGACTCCTTCGTTAGAAATAATGTCCTGGCTACTTAGAAAGAAGTTCCCGCAACACATCAGAAATCAGTTTTCCAATAAAAGAAAATAAAAACTGTTTTGGAAATTGGGTTCCAAATATTAGTTTTATTCAATGCGTTCGAAGGGGAAAATGGGTTTCATCATTTTTATCTATGACGTTGTATACGTATTATTGTCGTTTTGTTATAAACGAATTCAAGATACATATTTTTAGGAATATAGTATGAGGTATAGCTTAAAAAAGAGTATACTTGTATATATGTATATGCTTGTTGTGACCTGAATGACCGAGCTTTGCTTGGTATTTATTTTGGTATTTAAAAAAAAAAAGAATCGTCCCCGGGATCCCTTTCATACAAAATTTCATGAAGATCATTGCAGCCATTACTGAGATTCAGTTTACATGCATATGTACGCAAGAATTGCTCGTTTAAATAAATTAGATAATTGTGGTTGCAAAATGAGTTTCTTTTATATTCTGAATTAGATAAATTGTACCTTACATTTGTCCTTTATTGTTATGGATCGAAATCCTAAATTGAAGTAATACTTTCACCAATTATTTCACCCAACAACAAATCAATTTTAAAGCCTCCTTCATTTTGGAAGTCTTCCAAGATATAAATACGATTTCGACTCACCCCTGTATTTTACGGAGTTTCTAACGCAAATATTTAAATCACGTTTAGTTTTCCTATGGCTACCCAACTTTATTGGTTCAGTATAAAATGTGTATTTCGCTAGTATTTACTTTGGTACTTTAATGTACGACTATTATAAATTTCTGCTTAATTCTTTGTAGAAATCACGAAAACCTTTTAAAATATAGTCACAGCCATAAAATATACATTATCATCATTTTCATCAACAATACCTTTCATACGATCCCTACATATTACAATAAATCATCTGTTCGATATAAAAAGGAGAGTTTAGCTACGCTGGCTACTGTATACATATTCATAGAAACTAAAATATATATACCCTAGCTAAACCGATCAAAGTTGCTTTGCCATAAATAAAAAAAAAATGACAAATATTGAAAATAAATATTTAGAGATGGGTCAACCTTATCATTTAGGGGTATGAAAAATAGATGTTGGCCAATTCTCAGACTTATCCGGAATGCATACAAAATTTAATAAAAATCATTAAAGCCGTTTTGGAGGTGTTTGGTAACATTCGCCGCGACTCAAGAATTTTATATATGAGACAAAAGAAATATTGTTGGATAGTTTGTAAAAAAAATTATTGCTTTAATATTTTTAATAACCTAAATAAAACTTATTTCAAATAAATATTTCAAACATCTAACACACAACGCCTTATAGTCCCAAACTAAGCAGAGCTTGTGTTGTGGCAACTGATATAATTATATAGTGTGTACTTTTTATTGTAATTATATACACATTATACATGGAAAACACTCAAACTCCGAAACAAATATATGCAGATCATACAAAAATTCAATTCAACACGGGAATCGAACCCGAGACTTCAAGCAGTCGCATATGCTAACACCGCGCCACCGAGGCAGTCCATATGTATAATAATAGTTTAATATAGCTATTTATACTAAGAAAATCAAACGTCTTATATAGAATATATTTGAAATATGGCCATTAACTAAGTTCAAACGTAAAATAAAAATTCTATGAAAGAATTTGCTCAAGGATGTAGGGTCAGGTTTAAGAGACACTTGTCGTAACCATTAGACGGACGAAATCACGGATGAGCAAAATTCACAGGAAAGCTTTTGTTAATACATCTTTCATTATCCTTTAAGAGAGATTTATTCCTAAAAAATTCTTGCGTCCTTATTAAAATACGAGTTTCGTAATTTATTACTATGAAATTTATATATATATCTATAAATGTACAATTATTCCCGTTACAGTCTCTTACTTTCCGTAAGAGTGAAATTATTAAAGGTAATATTGGCAGTTATAATTTTGGTATGATTTCTAATTCCAACGATTAAGTAAAGAAATAAGTAATGCGAGCCTATACAACAGTTTACTTGAAGTAGCACCTTAACAAGACATAATGCTTTCATATTTTATTAGAAATTAGCTGACCGGACGAACTTCGTAACGTCTTTTTTTTACTTTGTAATAATATATTCAAATTTTCCCAACAGCTTCCTACCACCGGTAGTGTACATTCGTAGACTAAGAAAATCTGGTTTTTTTTCTATACGAACTTTGTCCTGACATTAACAAATTTTATAGAAAAAGTTATTATTCAATGTGGTGCAGTCGATCGGAACTTATGTACCTAGAGATTCATTTTTATAAATAGTATAGATGTAGGCTATTTATTTCAACGACAATTTGGTGCTCCGTAATTTGATATGATTAGATATTCTGCGAGGGGAGAGGGCAGTTTAAAATTTTCTCGTCTCAAGAGAAGTGTACACCCTAATCTCGCAATAAGATTCGCTGATAGTTGATGAGAGTAGTATCACTGGATGTATAGCTCTGTTGCGACATATTTTACTAGGGAAACCTGACAAACTGTTAGATTATTGTTTGAAACAAACAGATTGCTACGTAGCAGGATATATATATATAAATATATATATATATAAAGATATTCTGCAGCTTTTCCTAGTGTCATACATACAATTTGTTGTCTAAGTCCCATTGGGTGTGGGTGTTCAACAAAGACTTCTTTTACGTAATACTATAGATAGAACTATCTTTAAAAACGTTTTATCCATTTGTGGTAATTTAAAAAGAACTCAAGTTAGCTTGTGCAAACTACCCAATATATTTCAGTTTATGTGCCTCTGTTAGAGGAGCTGCGAATTTTAGTCTAGTTAGGTAATTTTAGAGACGCTCCCAAAAAAATTTTGTTCTAAGGTATTGCTATTCATTAAAATGTCAATAAGCATTAGATATTTTCACAAGGATTATACTTATAGCTGCACTACATTAATACTGCAGGCAAACTTACAATTATGTACAAAATAATATGACATAGGTATATAGCAAGGAAACTAATACAACTTTAGTTATTTAGATTCAAGTAGTTTTGGTTTCTTCGCTGTATTAAAATACTGTTTCTTAATTATTTCACCTAGGAACTTTTTAGTATAACTCGACCGGTTGTAGCGGCAAGAAAGACATATTGTCGACAGCCCCGAAATCATCGAGTCTCTTGAAACTCTGCAGTTGCGTAGATATATCGCCTCTAGGGCGATCCTCTATCGCCTTTATCATGGAGAGTGTTCTGAAGATTTGTTCCAACTGGTCTCTCCTTCTCCCTTCCTCTACAGGATAACACGTACCTTGGAAGTCACCGCTTTAGAGTGGTAGACATACGTTCTCGAACTGACCGCTTCGGTTCTTCCTTCCTGTTCCGAGCGGTCAAAACCTGGAATTCACTACCAGCGTTTTCCTCCCACTATGAACCCGGGTCCTACAAGCGGAGCGTGAAAAAACATCTCACTAGACTGCCATAGAGTGGGTCACCATGCTGCATTGTCCCAATTTGCATTGAGGAAGGTAACCGCCACTCCTGGATTCTGCTCATGCTTTCCATCAGGCAGAGCAGAGTCATTTTGTCAGCTAAAAAAATAAAATAACCATTAAACTTGATAAGTAAACAATAGTCATGTAATATTTGTAATTAAAGACTGTTATGCCTATACCGCTGTGTGTAATTAGAAACCCCTTGTTCTGGGATTGGTCCAATTAAATTTAACTTCTAACCATTACCTCTTGTTTCGAAACAGTTGAATCAAAATAGTGTTTTTTGTATTTTGTGGGGTCGAAAATAACACCTATAAAATACAAGTTAGTACAATATATACATGTCTAGTTGTCAGTGCTCCTGACAACTGTGCTAGAAGTGTAATTATCGACTTCACCCAGGTCAAATAGAACTCCCTAATATATGTAATATATATCCCTATCCGACTGGGTATAGTTTATTAATAATTTGTACAAATTTATTGAAAAACATAAAAGTATTTTTATGGTACTTATTTCGGCCACATGTATACCACTGTAACTCCTGTACACCAGGAAAAACTGTAGTGATTTACGAACACATGGAGTTACGACGCTGGGCAGTCCTAGGAAAAAATAAATTGTTTTGAAACCCGAAACGCCAATAATCAGAAAAAAATTGGAGGAGTTGGAATTATGATTAGGCAGACACCGTTTCAAATTACTTTAAGTGTTAGGCAAATATTTATAAATAAAAAAATCATGTTTATTGGCTGTCTAGGTAACAAGAAAAAATTTACAAATCCGACTAAAAAAAAACATTTGGTAAAATTTATAGCCTGTCACCCAGTCCACTATTATGAATCTATTGACACCTTATTCATTAAAGTCGGTTTAGTCTTTTAGGTACTATGTCGAAACATACAAACATAAATAGACCACCTAAACTATTACCTTTCCTTTTGGCTTCTGACTACTTCGACTGACTACTACGACATTAGACGGCCCTGTGTGAGGCGCGCCAAGATTTTATTAAAAAAAGAATATATACTAACAAATATTAATTGATGTACCTATAGTATTCGGACATGGACAATTGTTTATCATTGAATAAGGAGTCAATTATATTTTATTGACTGTTAGAGTGGACGGACATAGAGGGGGATTGATAAAGAGGTACCTATCAGTCAATCATTGATTTTTAGATTTTTTTTCTGTTTGTCTGTACGTAGGTACACCTCAATCTCAGAAGCGGCTTAACCGTTTTAAATTTGATCTTCACTAATGCATTGCAGTTTGCTCCACTTGACATTTAGTGTTTGTTTTATTTCAATCGGTTCCTAAATAAAAAAGTTATATCAGTTTGAAGAATCAACGCGATAACGAACTTTACAAAATAAACCCAGATCTAATGTATAGGAACAATTATATCTATTTGTATATTAAAACACATAAATCGATAAAGGTTTTATATTAATGTACCAACGAAAGTCTTTTTATCGCAACAGATTTTATTTAAATCAATCCCGCACGAAGGCCTGCCGTAGTTATTCTACTCTGCATTTTGGAAAACATAATCAGAATCCAAGAGTGCAATATGGCCTAGTGATGCTTCTGCATCATTCACATAGATTTGATGTTTACATCGAACTTTATAATGAAAATTTAACTTATATATATAGGTACAGGTATTGACATTTAGATTATCTATTCGTTTATAGATAATCTAAATATTAATGCCTGTTCCTAATGAAATGATGTTGTATTGAGTGGATCAGATTAAGTGACTGAACTTATTTCCAGGTTTATCATTGAAAGTTTTCATGTCTATACAACATATTTGTAGCAATATGTATATACTAGATATGTATACTTACATAAATTACATATTACAATAACCATAATGCAATTAAATTAAAATACTTGAAAATAATAAAAAATAACTACAATATTTACATATAAGCGTCAAAAAATTCACAAACATTCCCAAAAAGCTGGCTCCCAAAAAACTGGAAACATTGCCGCGTTGAACGGCAATGATAATTCTCCGTGCTAGAAAAAGGCCGGCCTTCTGGTCACGAGTAGCGTCAATCAGTTGCTTAGCTAGTTGTTAACACATAACGCGAGCGCAACATATTATTTTTATAAAGATGGGGATATATACGTATTTTTATTTTTCGTTTCGTATTATTCGTATTTTTATAAAAATGGGGAAGGATATTAAATTGTCGTATTAAGAAATTCCTATACCAATACGACCCGATAACGATTTAACTTTATCTAAGGTGTTTTCCAAGGGAAAATTTACAAGTTATCTAACTGTAAATTATGTATTTTTACCTGAAAAAAATATATTACTGATGCTATGTTATAATTATACAAAGCTAGTCAATACGATAAATATAACGACAAGCTACAAGTTGATACTTTAAATCCTTCGAAGCCCTGGGGATCAAAATCTCGGTTTTAGTTTGAACCCCACCGCGTCACTGTTATGTGACAAACTGCTAAGGTTTAAAGGTTAAATCTAGCTTATCTCAGTGATCATGGCGTAGCCGCATAAAGTGCATTATTATTTCAGTTTTAAGTCAGTAGATTTATGCTTTGGAATTTATAAATAAACCTACTTTGTGAACACAAAACAATACATGTAGAGGCAGAGTTAAGTTGATGCAAAAATTAATAAGATAAAAGCTAGAAATAATGTATACGCAATATTTTACATTTATTTTTAATGACTTCCATCCAAAGTCAGTAACTTTGAGAAAGAGAAATTCAGCTTTTAGTTTGTTCGGACTATAAATTATCAAGGCAGGCATATCTGCTTAAATTACCTAACGTTGAAATGTGAAAAAAGTCAAGCACACTGTATTTACATTACACACTGTATTTGATAACCTTTGGGCCATGTTCTTCAACTTGGAGTAAAGCTTGTTTGAGAATTTCTCAGCTCATAACTTTAGAATAATGCTCTTTTCGCTGTTTTATTACAGAAATACATTATTTATGACGTTTTAGAAACACAGACGTATACAAATAAATTAGTCTCAATACTAAGAACAATCTAGCATATACTATATTTTAGTACAATAAAATAAAATCACTTAGAAATGCAACGGATCATATTGTTATCACATGCTATACTATTGCTGCAGTAACGCAAGGGATAAACCCTACGTCACTGACACTTGCTTCCGTCACGCGAATGTTAACACTAAACTTATTACGAAACAAACGGTAATTCAACAGGACAAATGCAAGTATTTAAGAACTTGAATAGATCCAAGTCGCTTCGGACAGCCCCTCGCCCTACTTCCTGTTCTATATATTCCTTTAACTTTGTAAACATTGTTCGTCCTAAATACAAGGGTCATTGAACTCGTGCCGTTGACAGGGGTGGCCGGCGATTAATTTTAAAACGCAATTGTATGTGAGTGGTACACGCAAACGTATGTGATAAACATAATAATTTATTTAGAATACAAATATAAATTAAATCTTAATGAATTAAACAACTCTTTGTTGTGGATGGCGGGTAAGGTTGCATCGAGAAACAAATATAGCTACAGGTAGTCTTGTGTTATGTAAATAAAGAGTCATTTATATTCGGAAACGCTAAAGTCGTACTAAAAATATCACGTTTAGAGGTTTTTAGTCGATTGTTTGTTTTTGTTTTACCCTCAAAGTAAAGGTTTGCTGTCAGATACCGTTTTTTGTGGGTAGTTAACAAAGTTTATCGTTTTGTATCATTAAAAAGTTTTTGTACATATTCGGAGCCCTGTATGACACAAAGTATCAGCTAAATCATCCAGCTGCGAGATTTTACAACATTCCATTTTTGAAAATGACCATTTAAAAAGCTCTCTCAAACACTCCGGCGACGTGATCACCCTGCAGATTTAATCGCCACATCAAATAATACTTTGATTCAAATTTTAATTTCGAATTTAACATTAGATATAAAAAAATATTAAATACCAATCTTAGAAGAGTTTTACAATTTAGTAGTAAGTTAGTTAATCTTTGTCTGAATGTAGCTCAACTTTGACCACGACATTGTATTTTTTTTTTGTTGACAGTTCTTAGTTATAGTCATAAGAACTTCTGGTGATCGGCTTGATTTGAAAATTTCTATCCTGAGCTCTTAATAATATTATAATTACATAATGCTCAAATCTTACCCTTCATAAAGCAGAGAAATTATGTTAGAACTAATTGAAATAGTCTTAATGATAGGATTATTTATCTATAGGACGTAGTATAGGACGTCCATAGGCCAGGTGGAGCGATGATTGGCGCAAGACGGTTGGTAGGACCTGGATGCGAGAAGCCATACCTATGTCCAGCAGTAGACTGCGATAGGCTGATGACGATGATGATGATGAAGATAATGATCGTTTTGAACTTTCGTAGCACTTATTTTAAGACAATAATTTTCTACTTCTTTAAAAATAATCATGGAAGGTTGGTTATGAAGATTTGGAAGAACTGTACTTTGAGTTTGTTTTCCAACAACAAGACACTGTTATATTTTATTGAAGTGAAGAAAGTGAAGACATCACTTTTTAGAGATAGCATTTTATGCCTTGTTGCTTGACATATTCAAAGGCCATATATATATATTTTTCAATACTCAGAACAATATGCTGCTGTTATGTCTGTTGTACTATAAAGTGTATTCTATTCTATTCTCTCATTCTATATGCTAAAACTTATCAACAACAATTTGTAACATGTAAATCTTATAATTATACTAGCTGACCCGGCGAACTTTGTACTGCCTTATTCATTTTCGTGAATATTTTCAGAATTACCGAAACACTTATTTTAATAAGCCTGAGTTAACTTACCACGGGGCCTTAGCGTATACGACTAAGCGGACTAAGAAAATATAAAACCGTTTTCTTTAATTTTTTTCCATACAAACCTTGTCCTTACCATAACAAACACATAAAAAAAAGAATTATCCAATTTGGTGCAGTCGATCCAAAGTTATATGCGTATATAAATTTGTGTTTTTTTTTATGGATTAGGGGGCAAACTAGTAGACATCTCGCCTGATGGTAAACGATTACCGCCGTCCATGAACAGCCGTAACACCAGAGGCATTATAAGTGCGTTGCTGGCCTTGGGGGATGGGGAGGGGGATGAGGGGAAGGGTTGGATTATGGTCCTCCGGTAGCCTCACTCACTCGGTGAAACATAGCGCAGGCGCTGTTTTATAGCGGTTTTCTGTGAGGCCGTGGTATCACTCCGGTCGAACCGGCCCATGCATGCCGAAGCGTAGCTCTCCCACGGTAAAAAAGAATTGTTAATATTTATATATATTGTACCAGCTGACGTGTTCAACATCATCTGGGTCTCTCAAATGAGTACGTAACGTTAACAATCCTTTCTAAGCACGCCAGCAATTCACACATTTAAAAAATACGTGAAAATCTTTTGGATAGTTTCAGAGTCCGTCATGAGCAACAACGTTACGCGAGAATTATATATAATGTTAGAATATTAGGTTTTTGAAAAGGCTATAAACTTAGGCTGGTTCCATTTGTTCATGAAATAAACCACTCTTTAATGGAACATCTCGCAAATCTATCATTCAAGAGTGATATTATTTTTTTGACTTGTGACCCATTTTTTAATATTTATTAGATTTCCGTCTTCAAAGAAAGAAAAAGAAAGAAACGGAGGATCCTAAAACCAATGAAATGCTTGTATATTTTCAAAGTACTTAATTCCATCAATACTGAAATTGCTCGCTCTAAAAGAGCTTCCCTTATAAGCGATTTCTGTATTAATTGGGTTCTTTAAGTTCTTAAATGGGATGCTAAAAGGCTTTGGGCTTTTCCGAGTTTACTTGGGGTCCCTATAGAAAAACTCTTTCAAACATTTTAATATTCATACTAAAGGAGCGTCTGTTTTACCTGATATTAATAAGAAATTTTAACTTCGCCCTGATACTTCTTTCGTTCAAACTTTGTTACATTTTTATACCGAATGAGTTTGTGAGTAACTTTTCATATAAGTACTATATACCTCGGTACATGTTTACAGTACATATTTAACATATTAGCCATTTATACCTGACTGACTGACAGCATATTATAATTGAAATAGGTGTTTATAAAATATAACGTCAAGTGTTAGTCATTTTAAAGGTTTGTAGCTACTTAAGACAAGCTCGTGAGCGCACCAATACTCGTAAACATGCATAACTATATCTGTATATTACGCAACGCGGTGGCTTAAAATTAAGTTAATTCTTTATAAAATATTCACGTATGCATATTGTTCAAAAGAGTATATTATTACATGAAGAATGTAAGTTTATTTGTTGCGGTGGAAAGGCAAATTGATTATAATTAAGCACAAACTATGATAACAGTAGCCGTACTAGTTTACTTCATATGCAAGTATCCCATGTATAAACAACAAACAGTCTCGTTATAAGAACGTGCAATGCTGCTTGCATCTGTAAAAAAATACCGGGAAAAAGGATCTTTGTGTCTTTTTCGAAATAAAGAAAACAGCGGCTGCATTGGAATAGCTAAAGAAAAACGCGACAGAAATGTGTGAAATGCAAGGCTGTTTTTTTTAGTAGTAGCGGTTACAAAGGATAAAGTTTTTTGACTTCATTTTTCATACACATTACTTAACATTTTGCATGAACATATAATACGTTGGAATGTACACATTTAATTTCGAACTGAATTTTGTTTGAGAAAAAATTGTAGTCGAAGTCATTAGCAAAAACGATAGGTAATCGTGGAATCGTGGATTTTATCTTTAGGTTACTTACCAAGAAATTTTATACTCAATCGAAGATCAGTGTCCATTTACAAACAGCAAATGGAAGTACCTATGTAAAAGATCTGTTTATCAGATGAAAATTATACATTGCACAAAGCTATGAATTCTACACGCAAATAGTTACTAAATACACCTGACTATGAATAACTTTAAGTATCTATACGATAGGTATACTATAAATTTATTTTCGACCCTTTCCTATTACGTGCTTTAAACAATTTGTTAATTGTTACCGTTACTGTATATTAATGAATTCTAGTAAGTCAAATTTAATGTTAGGATGCGATTACAATTCGAGAAAAAAGAAAATCGAAATGATCGATTTGACTTACTTACTTATCAAAGTGTAAAGTGAACTAGCCGTATCTTGAATCACTTTACTTTTACAAAGAAATTTCCTATAATTCTGACTCTCTACCATATTGTTTATAAATATCTTAAAATAAAAATTACTTAGTGACTCATCAAAAGAATGGACTACAAACAATTTACTAAACGAACTAAAACGTATACGTAAACGTTAACCTTTTAAAAGGAAAAGCATTTCAAAATTACGTTCAGCGTGAAAGTAGTCTGGTTGTACAGACTCCATTGATCAGAAGGCGGGCGGGCTGCCAACGAAAGCGAATGCTCTACTACACCTCGACTACAAAAAGGTTGCAACTCCTTCAAACTTTGCTATTGGAATTTGTATAACATTTCAGGGTCCATACAGTGCAATATTCTTTATCACTAGCTGGTGGTTAAGACAGTTGCATTACAGGAAACTGATAGTATGTAGTGTGTATCAGCGCGTAGTATGTGTCTAACTAACAATGTTTATAGCTCGCGGTCAAAGATTAGCAAGATTTTAGATAGTATTATTATTTTATTTTTTCAGAAACAACTCGGGCTAAGAAATTAAATGTTTCGTGTTCAATTTTTCAGGTAAATCATCGTGATTTATTTAATATAGTGTTATTATGTCACAAATCGCTACAACATTTATCTTTGAATTTTGACATTGATGATTAATTCCTTTTCTTTTGTCTTTTTACGAAAGTTTATCTATTAATTTCAAATTTATCGTAAGTCATGACTTAAAATTAATGAAATTCATGAATCATTGCGCATAAGTTTTTTCAGATTAAATTAAAGCTCAAATATACTATATATTTAAAATTAATGAAATTCATGAATCATTGCGCATAAGTTTTTTCAGATTAAAATAAAGCTCAAATATACTATATATTTATGAATTATAGATTGCAGTACTTATATATTAAAGACTATGAATATGGAACTCTAAAAGGTCTGTTGATGTACAATACGAAATTGAATATCAAGTCTTCCACAAAACTCAAAGTGTTCCCATGTCGAATTGCATTAAAATCGGTTCAGTACTTGAGGCACTACGGTGAAGCATACAAACATAGTCAGTCAAAACTATATAATATTGTACCTTTCAATAAATTTTAAATTTAATTTTGTCACCAGTTTCCGCTTTTAACTTAGAATGCATTGTTGTAATATTGTCCGTAGCTATTTCCTTAACAGCCCCTAAAGGGGTATGCGAATGGCGCGTTGGATTTTTAACGACAGAAAGTTTGAGACCGTCTCCATCAGATGGTGGCGTAGCAAAATGATTTACATTGCTTGTTTGCTGAAATGAGATTAAGTGTTCCTTGCAGTTTATACATTTCCTGCAACTATTTATTTTATACTGTTTCTGTCTCTTTTAGTTAATCGTGCATGTTTACATTAAATGTTTAAGAATTTATAATAATGTTGACATAAAAAGAGGACGAGGCTGTCTAACATTTAGTAAATAATAAAGAAATACGTAATTTTGAGACGCAACGAAGCTTTGCAATGCATAACGAACTTCGATGCAAGTTAAACTCAAAATTGACTACTAAATTTTGGGGCAAGCAATATTAAACACTAATGTATATTACAAAACCGTCTTAAACCTTCGAAGCCGGCGTTTATCCTAGCCGACCTTTTTAAGCCCCGTATAAGCTGTTAGCTCGTTAAAAGCTCTGATACGAGCTAAGTGGGATATACAAACATATGTAGCTATGTTCACTTTAATAGGTATCTACTACCACTACCACGTTTACAGATGAAATGTCGCATTAAGTGGATGTATTTCCTTTAAATAAATCCTCGTGTCACCAGCATAATGGTTATATAGTTTAATTGTGAATTTTAATAAAAAAAAAACAATTGGCTCCCATATGCATCCTATATTTTTCGATTCATTTTTATTTAATTTCGATTTGTGGCCATAATGGGTAGTGTATAAATGGTTCATGAAACTAGTCCATGTTTAACTTAGAGAGAAGAAGTTTAAGCTCTTTTGTTTTACTTAGGGCCAATTTCACCACTTGCCGTTAAAGTCGCCAATAGACAAATGTCACCTTATCTGCCAGATAGTAACAGATCTCTGATTCACAAGACAAATATGTAAAACATCTATATACCTACATATTGGCAACTCTTGTCTGTCATATCATGGTATGTTTCAGAAAACTCTATCTGAAACTTTATGAAGGAGTGATGAAACTGCACATTAGTATTGAGAGTCAAAGCTAATACTTTAAATTGTTAACTACAATGTTGTTATTTATAAGAACATATTTTTATAATAATAAATAAGATAAATAAGTTTGAATGTTAAGAATACACACAAGTTTACCATTGCATTGGATTATAAAAGAAATATTGTGAGTAGAATTCATTTTGCCTGATTACAAGAACATATCCGAAGGGTGGAAAAAATACTTTTATGTTCACATTCTACGCAAACATTTACTTTTAAATATAAGAGAATATCAAACCATTTCGTACCATAACTATTTTCATACAAAAACTGGGAGAGTTTTATAACTGTTAGCTTTTTAACTGATACTAGACAGTGTTGTGACTGCGATCGAAAATTAGCTAATAGGCACCACAGTACTGCCGCTATTCCAGATAGCATTCATGAATATTCCAGTGTTAAAAGGAATAGAATGGGGATTAGCGTTTAGTTTAGAAATTGCTATTAATGTATTTATTCACAAAGGAAAATCTAGTTTGCAATTCGTGTCTGGTTTTCAGGGCTCGTGTGAATATAAATTTTGTTAATCGTCACAGGTATCTCTTTGTTTTTTTCAGAATGAATGGATATTTTCAGTATTTCTATAGGATTAGTGGAATTTTAAGGCATTAAAAGAAAATAAAAGTCCTAAGCGCGATAGTTTGTGAGTATGGATGGATGTGTGATAATGTTTCAAGTAAAAAGTACCGAACGGATTAATATATAAAGATACAATTCACACAATATCTTTATACCGCGGGTAATACCGCGGGGCTCAGCTAGTATATAATACTAGTTGTAAATGTTATAATAAGAATTAATGTAAAAGTACACCGTAGATAGTTTATTTTGTACATAAACTGGGCAAAGTTGAAAAGGTCATCTTTTAAGATTAAGGAAAAGGTTGTTTAGACGGAGTAACATTAGTATTGATATAAAACTATCAAAAAGATTATTGAGGGTCATTTTTAGACATCATGTGTTAAAAAGTTATGATCGATTCATCATCGACGTGGGCAAATAAAGTTTGACCTCCTACGCATCGTTTGTTATAAAAATTCTGTTAATAAAGCTAGTGTTTGGCCTATGAATGCATATCTGTTTTAATTAGTTTATTTTAATTTTAAATGGTTTGTATTGTTGGTTTCGCTTGTGGAGCTGAGGCTAGGTACTTGTAGCTTTTTACGGTAGCTCGAAGGCTAATAAATTGAACTGATCTAGAGTCTTCTGGCTAAAATAGGATTATACTTATTTAAAACATAAGAAGTTTCACTGTTTGATTTTATTTCGGCAATACAGAAGAGAAACAAAATTAATTTGATAAGCTATTCAAGTATGTAAAAGAAGTCTGGCGCATTAGTCTTTTTAATATTATTTTGTGTAATATTTATGATATTTTCAATTTAAATCTAGCGAGATTATTCTGAATATAATAACTATGTAAATGATGTATACTTGTTTAAATCAAAGGTGTAATTGTATTAGAATTTTTATTCCTAATATTACGTTATCCCAGAACGATGCCATGAAGAAAAAAGACCTTTAAATACGAACTTCTTCTAATTGCAAATTACCTTTGAAAATATTAATGAAATAAAGTACTTAGGTATATGTGTTTATACACTCTTACTTGTTTACCAAAAATAATGTGAAAGAGAATCTGCACAGGATTTATAAAGCCATTATTTTTGTAATATGAGCAGCGGTATATAAATATTTAGCGGCTAAAGATCTTACTCAGAAACCAAACTTTATTATATACAACCATGGTTCCTGTGGTTTGCTGTGATAAAAAAGTACCATTAGATGCTAAACTTATGATAATTGATTCCATTGAGAGATCAGGAACTCATCCCACAAGTGACATGTAAAACATTATACAAGCGATAGTGAACGCAAAAACAGTAGATTCAAAATATAATTTTAATTACAGCCTTAATTCTGTAGGCTTTGCAATGGTAATTCCGGTATGAAAAAGCTTTAAAACTAATTGGTTTTCAATCTGCCCGCGTTAAGCTCAAACAAACAGGCGATGAATTATTTGTAGCGTTAAATTATTTACTGCTCAACGTGACAAGGCTTGTTGCTCTATCTCTATTAATTAAATAAAAAACATTACGTGATCTGTGACTAACAGGTAAGAACCCATATGTCTTATGTTAACAAGCCAACGTTATTTGGAATATTTCAAGAGACTTGCTGTTACGAGCTTATATGTTTAAAAACATTATATCTTATTGAACTATGACTTTTTTTATTGACATTGACATTAGCTGACTCACACAACTTCTTCTGCTTCTTTTTCAATCATGCTTGGTTCCTATTGATCTAAGCGTGATTACCCAGTCAGCTAAACATATTTTAAAGAAACAAACCTGGTTAGATAGTTTCGAAATTCATAGTGAGCAACGACGAGCGACATTAAATACGAGCGACGTGACATTAAATTCCTAAATTCAATTGTTTTTCTTTTCCAAGTTCATAGTCCATGTTTTGCAATGAAGCGCCTAATTTAGTGACTCTTACCATATATGCCATTAAAAGGGGTTCTGTTTATTCGTTATTGAAAAACAATAACCTAAATTCAATAATAACTTATCCAGACTGATTTACAGTGAAACCATGCCTGCGTATTTCCATATGATGCCACACATATTTAAAACAGAAACGATTTATTTGATTTATACCTATTGTATTTGCGGTTTGAAATGATACAGATGAACGTACGAACACAGTCCAGAGTTGAACGTTAGTATTATTAAAATAAACGTTGTAGGTAATCCGAGGTAAACCGTTTACAGGAGAGACGGTACAGGAAATCGAAAGCGGCCATATTTGATGCGGAAATGTACGATTGGCGCCCATCTGACGTCAGCGTTTGACAGTTATTCAATTTGTGGGACCATCCGAACTAAGGGAATGAAGCATTTGTGGAAAGGTTTAATACAGTTATGTACCACTTCGCAAAAGCTCCTATCTATAATCTTATTGAGATGAAAAGATTTTACTTTGGAATAAGAAAACAATTGATTATTGTAAGAGATAAATTCTGCACAAATTTACCTCAAGAAAGTATTCATAAGTTTCTGCTTCTTGAGTTACCTAGTATTGCGATGATTTCGAGGTGATGATTGATTTTGTCTTGTACATGAAAACATCTCTAAGTAATGAAACAGTTCAGTAGCATTGAAACTCTATTGTTTATTTCTTGTAGGTACTTTCGTACCTACTACTTTATACTATTAAATACTTTAACATAATTCAGCATATATGTAGATGAATTAAGCTTTATGCTGTCTTATATGTAGTTCTATGAATTGCATTGGTGAAAATCACAATATTTATTATTTTCTCTCTCTGTATGTTTGTCACGTATCTCCATCGCATATGTGTGTGCATATGTTTCAGACTGCCCTTTTTATGTTTGATATATGCATATTTTAACATGAGCTTAACATTACATTTGAACTTTCTACTAAAGGTTTGTTTTGCCAACTACATTGTTACAAACGATTTCTTTAAACTGCAGAGAGCATAAAGTACCATTATAAAAATTAAATGTAATTACTTTCCAGATGCAGTACGAACAATGGATGTTCTTCAGCTGTAGAACACTATACAACATTATACTATGACATAACTATAAGAATCGAATATACTATTTCAGTCTCATTATAAATTTCTTTAATCACGTATTCTATAGGTAGGCTTATTTAATTCGTATATTCATCAATATATTGGGTGGTTTGTGGAAGAGCGATTTTTTAATAACAAAGTGCATGTCCAATCGTTGAAATCAATGTTTTTAGAGTTAGCTTCTTGTTTTGACTTCTCAACAACAATAGTTGCAACACTAAAAAAAATTGAAGGATTTTTCTATTAAATAATAAAATAATAATACCTAAATATATCGGACATCTGACGCAAAACGTCATCTAGTCCCAAACTAAGCAGAGCTTGTACTGCGGGTACTAGATAGCTGATATAAATACAGTTATACTTTTTTTGTTAATTCATTGTTCAAAAACTACGAAACAAATATTTGTATTTCGTACAAACATTTGGTCCGAACCCGGAATCGAACCCAAGATCTCAAGCACAACAGTCGCATACGCCATCGAGGCACTGTAGTTAATAATTTTAGGAAGTGTAAAACTACAATAATCAATAAATTTTCCATTTATATCCGAATTCTGCCCAAAACGCATTGAAAAACTTTTTTGGGTTATTCTTTCAAAATCGCATTGTCATTATGATGCGTATATTATTGCGAAGGTAGATCTATCAATAATGCTTCATTTTTCGTTGCATATTCGAGTGTTTGTTGATGTGAGCTGATGATGAATCTATTAGATTTTTAGCTGACGTCAGCATGATAATTTTGAGGTGATAATGACTTTCAGCAAGGATACGATCATTTTTCATCTCTCTCTCTCTCAAAAAGAGATGCACAATTATTTATAGATTTTAAGTCAAATCGCCCCAAGGAGCACTTAAATAGGAATGGTTAAAGAAAACGGACGTAGTAGAATATAAAGTATTAATTCATCATTAGCCTATCGCAGTTTACGGCTGGATATACTCGCAGGCCTCTCCCATTTCACGCCACTTGATTCTATCCTGGTACAACTTGAGGAGGAACTTGGGAAGATTAGGTGGCATATCTTAGGGTTATGTGAAGTCCGAAGAGAGGGGGAGGATACCATAATCCTGGACTCAGGTCACCTGATGTACTTCCGCGAGGGAGACCAACGATCCCAAGGTGGCGTGGGGTTTCTGGTAAACAAGTCGCTTTCTGGCAACGTTGTGGAAATTTCCAGTGTGTCGAACAGGGTAGCGTACCTCATTGTCAAGCTTACCGAGAGGTATAGCCTCAAGGTAATACAAGTGTACGTACCGANGTTGGGGTAAACGAGTTCTTGAGTGGAGACCGCGTCTCGGCAAACGTAGTGTAGGACGTCCACAAGCCAGGTGGAGCGATGATTTGCGCAAGACGGCTGGCAGGAGCTGGATGCGAGAAGCCATAGATCGAACTAAGTGGCGTGAAATTGGAGAGGCCTATGTCCAGCAGTGGACTGCGATAGGCTGATGATGATGATGATGATGATTCTATCCTCGGCTTCTCCCATCCGAGTGCTGCCAGCAGTCTTGCGCAGATCATCACTCCGCCTGGCCTGGAGATGTTCAACACTACGTTTGCCGAGACACGGTTTCCATTTAAGAACCCATTTAACCCAACGGTAATCAGTTTTGAAGCTGATATGGCCAGCCCACTGCTACTTCAGCTTGCTAAGTCTAAGTCTTTTTGGCTAAGTCATTACTTTGGTTCTCTGCCGGATCACTTCATTCCTGATGCGGTCTCTTAGAAAAACGTTTCTACTCCGTATTTAATGACAGGTAGGATGCACTGATTGAAGAATTTCGTCTTTAGGTATTGTGGGTTCGACGATGGAAAGACCCGACGAATTTCCCCACTGTTCACCTCGTTGAAGTTGTTTCTACCTAACTCTGCCAAAGTCTGCCAGAGGTACACATATTATAGAACAACTTCGAGAACGCCACCGTATACAGTGACCGGTTCCGGTAATACATGTTCATTGAACACCACCTTTCACATCTTGTTTTTCAAAAACCCACGCTCTATTCCACGCCTCTGGAGTTCTTTTTTTAAACAAAACAGTACCCGCGTCTATATCTAGCTAGTAGACTGAAAAAAATATTAGAACCAATTCTTTTCCAATCTGTAATTCGAAATATCCTTCCTTACCATTCCCTACATATCTTTTGGCAGACAAACAGTATAATTCCCAATTCTATTCCCTAAAGTATAAGATTGATGGCATTTGGCTTAGTCCTTATAACAGAAGTCAGTGTAAGGTTTTAGTTGGTGTAAGTGTTAAATACTCATATGCCTTTTTCAGGATATAGATGTTTTTAATATATAATTGTCTCATTATAAAGCAGCTTAAAGCTGTCCTGTATTTCAATCTCGTGTATTATACACAGGCGTAGGGACCAAAACTTTGTTTTTAATTAATGTTGTCAGGAAGCCTCTTTAATTAAAGTCAGCCATTCGAAGAACAAATGCCAACTTGAACAATGTTCTTGACAAACTTTTCAATGTTTATAGTCGTCCTTACTAAACTATTGTCGTAATATAGGTGTTTTGAAATTGGTATTTAATTATTTGTTTACTTATTTAAAAAAAAGACAACTCCCGCATTAAGAATATAAATCCTGCGTCGCGGGGCACTTCACAAACACACATGAAATGTGCACAAAGAACCCCCTAACTCGGAAACACAAATTGTGGATCACACAAAGTGTTGTCCCATGTGGAATTTGAACCGAAAACACTTGACTCAGTAACCTGTAGTTATTCGTCATTTTTTCTTGCACTGAAGCATTAAAGCTCAGGAAAGAAATAACGAATAGAGAATGAAGTTATTATCTTTTTCAATGTTGGAATATCTTATCATATCTTTAATAGATATACATATAAGCTTTGTTCTTAGATCCTAATGTTAACCGAGTTTTTATATATAAAATATATTGTTGATGTTCCATAAAATTATATTTAAATAATAATAATGTTTTGGCCTTGAAGCTACATTATAACTTTCTTTTCATTTCTACGCGAATATCAAAGGAAAACTTTTTTATTTCATCATTGGCGTATTATATTCTGGCACTATAATTAATATTTTTAGAGTGCTTATGATACCTTGTACATAATAATGTATAACTATTAAATGTAAATAGAAGGAACAAAAACTCATAAAATTTTTACTTCGATATCAATAAATCTGGTATTACCAGTCAGATAACCCTTTGGTGACATTATCTATTTAGCCTACTGCCTTTCACGGTTGAACGAAGATTGCCTCGAATGAGCGCCAACCATCCCGGTGACATAACGGGCTGCAAAAGAAAAAATAACTTATAGGACACTATTAGTATAATTGTGTAATTGTATTGTATTTAAGTATGTAAGTTTAATAAAAATACTTTATAATAATAAAACCCTCTATTGAAGAACAAGACTCTTTAGACATAAGCTCAGTGACTTACGCTTGCCAAATGCCTAATATAAAAAAATAAATAAAACTGATTCACAAAAATGTATGTACGCGCATAACTTTCGATCGACTCAACGAATTCGATAATTCTGTTTTTATGTATTTGTTATTGTGAGGACAAGGTTTGTATACAAAAAAAAAGAACCAGGGGTGTTATATTTTCTTATTCCGCTTAGTCGTATAGACTGCGGCCCTGTGGGAAGTTAATACGTGCTTACTAAAATAACTTTTTTGGAAATTTAGAAAACTTTCATGAAATTTAATAAGGTGGTACAAAGTTCGCTGGGTCAACTAGTTTTTAACATTACCGTTTTTTTGTTGCAGTTGTTACTCAATCCCAGCAAACAATATGTCGGGAGGCTCGCACGTGTCTCGAGCAACTTTCGGCGGGGCTGACTCCGAAATCTCTGGTGGAAGTGCTCCTCCATTACCGAGTCCAGCATCTGCGGGGGCAGCTTTAGTTTCCCCTGAAACCTTAAGTCGACACAGCAGCCCTCCTCCTTTACCACCACACCCATCACACCAGCAACCGGCACCATCATGTTCATCACATCGGGTGCACTTGGAATCACCTTTGAGGTATTAAAACAAAATACAATTACTAATTGTGTAAACCCCTATATTCTAAGAAAAGTGTAACAATTGGACTTGGTGTCCTTCCTTCCCTCTTCTAATTGAATCTAATTGAAGGGGAAGGATCTCTCAAAAGCTTTCAACGTACTCGTGATTCTTTTGCTGCCAATATCCATAGCAGATACTAGACACGCACCATGAAGTGTGTTACAGCAGTTATTTCAGTGAGATAGCACTGCTCTATAAATCTATCTGTCCCAAATTCTTACCTGGCCAGTCGGTGCCACGAAGAACATGTAAGACGAAAAAGTTACAAAACGATGTATTCAGTATTCGCCTCAGGTCTTTTCACGTATAACTCGTAAAGCTCAATAGTTCCTACTTAGGAATATATAAACAGTAAGAACTTACTTCGCTAAGTATAATTAATTGGAATGCGACATGTTCAGCCGAGTCCACAAAGTTGTGTGTTATATATTTTACGGTTTTAGTATCACGTGCAATGTATAAGGTTACTACGTGATGACCATCATCACGTAGTAACCTTATACATTGCACGTGATAGCATAGTCGCTAATTTAATCTGATTTTATGCATATTCTTTATAAATAGTAATGTGACAGGAAAACCAGAACCATACAAACCCGCCTAGTCAGCATTTTATAGTAGGCCAAAACATCCTTTTGTAAGGAGAGGCGTATGTTGAGTAGGGGACCTTTGAGGGCTGTTGATGTGATGTGTAATCCACTTTATTTTTATACTGTTGCAAATTATATCTACTCGAGACACGCAATAAGTTCAGTTACTTTAAGAGTACTGATTCCTTTAACATTTTACTAGTAGGTATGACGTAAAATACTGTAAAGTCCAATACAAAATCCAAGTTTAAAAATCCGAGTTCTGAAATTCGCAGTTTCTCATTGTCCACTAACAAAATTTGCAATTCTGAAACTTATAAATAGTGAGAATTAGAAGTTAATTTACGCACATATTCATTGACTTGCTCTCATTGTGCTATGGACTGACTATTCGTATGTCATGTGTATTCATCCATCAATCTGCCTCAGATCACATTGAAATGGATTAACGTAGTCACTATGAGAATGCGGCTCCGGAAGAACATGTTTTTCCTCTCATTTACGCCTTCGCATATAGCGAAACTAAAATTGTTTAAAAATAGGATCTAATGGAATTATTGTGAAATTGTTATTTATTGCGCGCGCATAAAGTAGAAGGTTAAAATTTTGTTATACTTCTAAAGTAAAAACCATTCTCGTACAAAAATGAAATGAAATATAATTCTCTAGCACGTCGATAAAGTTCATTAAAAAATTTGAATTAAATACATAATTTAATAATTAGTTTCATCCAAACTTTCGAAGTAAAAATTTTGCTGTTTTGGAAGATCAAAGGTTTACCTATACGTGACCACAAGTCACAAAGGAACGAATGGCCTTTACGCCATTTGACACTTTAATAAACACTGCCAAGAAAACAAACAGCTACCCTCGGATCAAATGTGGTCTGTAATTCCATTTACATTATGTAATACACAAAATTCGAGTACCGCCTTTGTTTGTAAGGTTTTATAATGAAGCAATTTGACGCTGACGAATTCCTTTTATGTTCAACTGTGGTTGCTACTTTTTGGTCACAAATTTATTACCCTACTACGGCAAAGTCATAAGAAAGAATATTTTTTTTATATACTCTATTTATGTTTGTATTACATGAAGTCGAGGATCGTACCAAGTGGCGTGCATTTGGAGAAATCTATGTCCAACTGTGGACTGCGATAGGCTAATGATGATGGTGTTTGCATGTTTCACCCTACGGTGAGTAAGGCGCTACGCCTTATGTGCAGTACCAATTTTAACGATTGATGTGTTAATAGTGTTGTAATAATAGCCGTGTGTTTATATTATTTTATAAAAGTTTTTACGATGGATGGTTTTAGTTTTTTTTTAGTTTTTCTTGTATAACGATATAGGCAGTTACAGAAGCAGATGATTCAACTAACAGTAAATAACTACTGCAGAAGATGGCAATCTGCCAAACAGCCCCCTTAGCCAATATGCTAGTGTTCCGCATCGAATCCCTTTCTACAATCGCTAAGGGCCTTATCTTCTTGTTATATTGGTTAATATTTTGTTATAACTACGTGATATGCCGTTGAGATGACATTAACCCCATACATTAGTTAGTTTCCTGTTGTTGTTTACGTTTGTGCAATTTCAACTCGGCTAGGGCAGGCACAAGTATATTTTTTTATGGAATGGGGATCAAACGAGCAAACGTATCGTATATAGATGGTAAGCGATTACCGCCGCCCATGGACACCCGCAGCACCAACGTCATCACAAGTACATTGCCGACCTTTGGGGGAAGACGACGGGATGGGGGATGCCAGTCGCTTTGAATTCAGAATATGCTATTTCTAGATTTGGATGTCGTAACGATGCAGGCACAGTTTATTCCACATAAATAGTTCTTTAGATATCGGATTTTATTTGATTCCAGCTAAGTGTGCTTTCGTTCCAATGGTTATAATAACGTTAGTATTTTCAACAGAATGTAGAGAAAAAAATTTTATAAAACGAATATTTATACATTTTATTTTGTTTCAAATATATCATAGATAACCTTTAACTGTTTCGCATTGAAACATGTCTTATTGAGTGCTGAAACAAAGGAATGTTATTTTCATCATCTAAGATGCACCTATTGTATATTGAGAATTGTTAATTGTTGTTAATATGACAAGTTTATTTGTATCAAATTCTTGCTAGTACTATTTATACTAAATGTTGGAAATTCGAAAGTAACTCTGTTCGTCTATCTAGCTTCACGACTAAACAATTGCAACCATATTAATTTAATTTATCATACTACTTTTAAGCACGATAACGGAACCACACGCAGGTGGAGTCACAGGCAAAAATAAATAATTCATACGTACGACTTTCAAACATTTATAAATTCATTATAATATCTATTGAGTTATACGGAGAGGAAATCTCATTTGATCAAGAACAATGTTTTGAATGTTGAAGTTTAATGATGAAACATACAAACAATGATATTGCGTTTATAAAGGACATGTGGATTTACTCAAGTCAAGTGCTAATTCGGTAAGGCTGAGGGGGAACATTCAATCCTCGTAGAAGCCTATTCTTGTGTGTAATTTCATTTTCAATCTATAGATAAACCTTGTGATTTTTATAAAGAGTCATCATTATCATCTCAGTTCAGTTCTTGAAAACGCTGTTTTTTTTAGAATTTTTGATTATTTATTTATCTAATAGCAATGTAATTTGACTGATGCAAAGCAGAAGCAGAATCCAAGAGTAATGGTCAGCATACTCATTGCGAATATAGACAATGCAATCACACCATGGCGACCTAGTGCCTCGTGCCTCGTGCCTCTGCATCATTGGGCTACCTGTCTTAAATTTATATGTATTTAGACAATTATCATTATAATCTTTTACTTCCTGAACAAGGCCTACTTGCATAAATAACAATTGTGATTGTAATTTATAGTCTCTTCGACGACTGAGCACTGCCACTACAACACATATCACTGAAATACAAGCTTCCGTTTGGTTTGGGAGACAGTATCCGTACCTAAAGCACAGAACATTTACTTCTAAGTAAAGTGAAGTCTTTGTTCTTTATCAAGAATCATAGTATAAAGTAAGATAAATTTCATTTAAATCGGTGTAGCAGCTTAGCTGTGAAAGCATAACAGACAACCAGAGCACTTTTGAATTTATAATATTGTATGGATTTTATCAATATAAAACGCTTTAGACAAATTATTACATACGAGAGTAACAGCCTATCTATAACACGCTAAGTTCTTGTTAAATTCATTCGTCTCAGGCTTATCAAACGTCAAATTAATGTAAAACTGAATTTAATTTCCTGGAATATACGTAACCAGTATAGCAAGTAAACAGTGTCAGCGAGTTTATTTTCGCCTCTTACTCGGAATTTCAACCCGCACTCTGAATTACGTTAGTTAGAAACAGCACCAACATTTAATTACGAAACTTTTGTAGTAAATGTTACTAGTTAACTAGTACTACCTATTTAATAAATGTTCGTTGGAGACATTAATTAATACAAATATACATTTAATGTAGAACTACAATTAATAACTTTTAAGGACTGCCGATAGAAATTAAAACTTACTTACACTTAAGAATGTTATTTGTAAAATAACGTGTAAAATCAGAAATTTCTTATTCTTAACATAACTTAACTTAGCATCTCGGTGACGCGAACCCATAAGATTTTCGCTTACCAAAATGTGTTCAAAGCGGTCAAAGAAGTTTTATAACGTCAGCATGTCGGTGACGCGGTGACACGAACTCATAAGAGTTTCTCCTGCCAAAAAGTGCTCAACGTGGCTAAAGAAGTTTTCACTTCAAAAATCGACAGTGATAAGAACTGCAGATAGAAGTGAAAACTTATAACTTATGAATTTTCATTGTAAACTTAATGAGTAAAATGAGAAATTTCAAAACGTTTAAATGAAAATTATCAACATCAAACATTAGTGTGTCGGTGACGCGAATCCGTAACATTTTCCCCTACAAAAAAGTGTTCAATTCAACCGAAGAAGTTTTGTGACGTCAGCATGTCAGTGACGTGATGACCCGTGACATGAGTTCATAAGATTTTCTCCTACCAAAAAGTGCCCAAAGAGTTGTGGAGATTTTTGAAGTGAAAACTTATTTCACTTCAAAAATCTCCAAAACCCAGTAGTGGTACTCAAACCAATGGTTTTAAAAGTTCTTGTCTCATTTGCGGTGCTTAAATTAAAACATTCTGAGTGCAGTTGTAAATGTAAAAGCTTTATTTTTAATTGTACCCCGTTGAAACGTAATTTTTTCCTCCTACTTGCCGGTGCAATGTTCACTTTATTTGTTACATTAAAGTAACAATGAAATTGTATCATTTTGTTAAACAACTATATTTTAAAACACCTCAGTTACGAAATATAATTACGTTAATTGTAATTGTATAATAATTACGTGTAATTTACGTGAAAAAGGGCAGTTCAAGTTACAATTCAATTTTTATAATATGAAATATAGGAAAATGAGGTCACTTCCAGGTACTGGTATTGTTATAAAATTCTCTGTTTTACATACCTGCTTATAGCTGTATAACTTCGGAAAATAAAACTACTTTGATGTTCGAATTGAATTGCTGAGGGAACCAAAGCTTCGATTTGTACAAACACAGACAGTTGATTTATCCCGTATTGTTTTGTTTTCTAGGAAAATCCAAATTACTTAATATTTGTATATCTGACACAAGGGAGTTATACGTATGTTTTTGGCTGCGAGTACACATTGAAATTACTTACATATTTTTGATTGTATTTATTTAAAAATATCTCAAAAGTTTTATAATACTTCAATTTTTTAAATCAATTATGTTGACATTATTGATTTCATTAATAAAATTAAATAATTTTGCCTGTCTAATATAGTTAATACATACAAAAATATATCTGAGGCTTAAAAGGTGTTTGATTAAGTAAGGAGGGTACTTTATTTCGTTGCACTGATAAGTTCGACTCGCATAAGTAATCCCTATTTCTGTCAGAGATTTACGAACTTGAGATAGTTCGCTGTCGTCTTTAACAGATTAAGCTATACTTAATTCTATAGTTCTCTCTTCAAGCCTGCGTTGGCTGACTTGAAGTAACGTTAAAAAGTTCTAAGATGAAAGGCCTTCATAAGCAAAAGCTATATCGTTATGCAAATTATAATATCACGTCTTTTCAGAAAGTCACAGTTCACAGTCTGAAATGTTAAAAATTTTACAGGTTGATCTGAAGTGGTCTTCTACAATGGTCTTTTAATTTGTAGAAATGACATACAAATTGATTAAACTTGACAAAAATAATACTTAGTATGTTATATCTCTTCATGTGTAAAATTATGACTGTTTTATAACAACACCTACGACTATGCAAGAAATTCTCAGACACATTAGGATTATTACTAATCTTGATTGTGATATATTTAACGTTGAATATTATATTTCTTGTACTCAGGTTATCAAGTCCACCATCGATGTCCTTAGGCGGCTCATTATCGCTGCAGCCAGTGTTGTACGGTCCACCTGGTGGTCCTCCACACGCACCGCTACCTCCCTCCCGTCGGCTGTCCAGGCCCTCCGCAGCTATACAGCATATGCACGTTATAAGCGCGTAAGTACTTAACAATAATCGTAGATTGATTAATTGTAAGCATAGGAGCATGTCCGTGGAGATCCGAGATCCAATGATGCGAAAGCATCTCAATAGGTTGCCTGGTACCAACCGGAGTGATACCACGGCCTCACATAAATCTAAATTTCACCTTGATTAAAAAAATGATCTAAGTATCTCGTTATTTGGCCCACGTACGCTTTGATAAAAAAAAGCGTAACAAAAATAAAATACAAAACGTACATCCGTGAATAAATTATGTAAATGCGTCTTTTACAGTAATCCTATAACATGATTATAATTCTAATATACATAAAGGCATTTGTCCACTTAGACACGTCTCATTTATAACCACTAACCATTGAATGAAGTAGCAACCTTTATTATGCTGAGAACAGTCAGCGGAAGAAATTATAAAAACAAATGACATCAATTTATTAGCATAATTTTTATAATTTACTTATAATGTATCTGGAACTTGACAGGATTCACATGCTACTTACTAATTCTGTTGTTGCAAAATGAAGGAGTTATTTCCTGTCAAACGACGTCCTAAATGTTAAATTTTGACTAAAATTGAATATGTAACACTAAAAATAGATGTTATGTCAATAAATATAAACACTGAATTAAAAGAATATAAGATATAGTTTAGTGATGCAAAATTAACACCATTGTCATACAAACTAAATGAAAATAAATTTTAAAGTGTAAAAGCAAAACTAAATATGACGTTACTAGATTTAACATCGATTTCTTGATGTTTTGATATTCAGCTGGGCTCATGGATTTCATAACTTTTGTTTTATGAACTTCATTCTTCGTACAAGATTTTCTAGTTTGTGTGTCAGTTGGAGCGAGTTACTTTGAAAAGTTCAATTCTTTAAGGATTAAAATTAGATCACTTACAGGTTTAATCCTCTTCCTGGAATTTCTCTCCGATAAACTTTTCAGATGTCACTTCTAAGACTGATCTGAATTATGGCTTTATTGATGTAGCTTTTGGTTTCACTAAAATTGGCTGGAATAATATCTTTCCACTTTAAAAGCTATAGATTACCGTAGTAGATTGCCAATTACAGTGCAGTATTCCCAACGTTCTGAAAAATTAAGTAAAGTATCTTATTTTTGTCAGATTTAAGCTCATTTTCAAATTTTCCCCACAATTTCACATCATTTATTTCTACCGTGCTGCATTTCGGTTAATAAATGACCATTGAATTTGAGAGCTGGCAAAAAAACGTGCTCGAACCAATCATTGGCAAGGCGGTAAAATTACCACGGTGAAAAATGCTGCAGAGAGGAGGTGTAATAAATTACAAGAATACGTAAAAGCTTGCAAGCTCTCGCACTTCCCCCCTCCGAAGTTCGAGTGCAGACAATTTTTTTATACAGGTAATATCGGTGTGTGGCGATGTTTCTAGATGGCTTCCTTAATTTATTAGGATGCTCAAATGGATTAGAGTGGTGATGTCCACAAATGGAATTGAATTTAATTATACGGCGGTGCTAGATAATTAAACAGGTTTTTTTGGATATTTTACATAATAATGTTTACTCACGATATTATATAAAATAAAAATTAAGCATTGCTTAAATATTATATTTATTAACCTGTTACTGTTTATTGATTTATTAAGAAACTTAAAAATGTTTGTATGATTAACACGTATGTTATTGCATTTAAGCTTTTAATTACTATTTAATGCACACCTGCAATAAATGTTTCGATCCTAATTTTGCAATCGTTTTAAAAGTTGGCTAAAAAGCTTGTCTGAAAATAAAAAAGTTAAACAGGAGGATAATCAATATTGTCTTTCATGTTATGCTTTTCGTAACTTTTATACAATTTTTTTTTATAAAAATATATCGACAAAAAACATATTTATCCCATCACTAGAATCACCATTCGCGCTCGCAAGGGAAATTGCATTTTCCCCACTGAATGTGCACTCTAATGAAAAACCCTTAGAGTGGTGACACAATGTAGCCTAGTGCTTGGAAATTAACAGAGGTACACATTTACATACAGCCTCTTGAGTGGCTGTGTCGTACTCTGTGTTTCTGTGACCATAAAAATGGAAAACACTTTTGTGTTGTGTGTTGTTTAAAGGTGCATCCAGAACATATTTTGTTAACGTTTTCATGATTTAGTAAACGCATTATACAATTTCACAACGTAGATTCAAAGTAAGAAATAAGGCAAATCTATTCAAATAAATAAAATTGAAGTGTCTGTGACTTGAAATTCACAGCTTTTTACTAAATAACATTGCTAACATCAAAAAAATTAAGTTGAAAATGTTTGTTTGTGTATCTATTTATTTCGGCTTATCTTCGGGACGACTGAACCGATTTTCACGGGACTTTCTGATGCTGATGATAAAAGAAGTAGTTGAGATAAGGTTTTTTTAATGGTTGTATAGTTAAAATAATAACTGCGTCTAACACCGCGGGTCTCAGCTAGGTCTTACTATAAGTTTATACTAAGTTAATATCTGTAGAGTACTGAATGTCTTGTTAAGATTGCATAATTTTCTGTAAGTTTGTAGGATTCATAAAATGTCAAGAGTATAAAATCAACCTCCAGACCATCATTAACAGCGTTCTCTTTGTCTTTTCAATTTCAGGATTAAAATGACAAATTAATGAAAGTCCATGTTAGGTTAACCCGTAATTTAGTGGCTGTTCCGAATTCAAAATTTCAGCTGATAAAATATGTTTAAAATTCATATTTTACAGAAAAATAAAAAAAAAAACAAATATATTTGTTTGTTGATTTGCTACTATCTTTATCCTGCTCTTGGCTCTGACTCTGCGTATGTCTGATATCGTATATTATTTTTAGGGTAAACATATATAGCTTCCAGGGATCTCTTTCCGAGGTTACTCCTGGTTTCCCTGCTTCTAGTAACCGAGATGGTGTGCGGTTTTTAGTCGGTTCGAGTCCGACATAACCACCAGTCGGTGGCATCCGAGGCGAAGTCCGCACAAAAAAAGGTAATATATTTACCTTTTTTTGTGCGGAGCCTATGACACTCACAAATAATATACTATTAGTAAAAGAATTTTCAAAATCAGTTCAGTAAATGCAGAGATCAACCCTACAACCTCACAAACTTGCAAACTTTACCTGTTTCCTCAATGTTTTCAAAATATTAAAGGCCAATAAATATAAAACATAATCTGTTATTTGGTTTCCCATCAGATTGACATTCTAATTTGATGTCTTTGTTTGTCGATTTTGTTTTTGCTATTAAAGGATAAATAAATTATTTATTTAGAGGGACATTCAAATAGTTTTACTAATATATATCTCAACGTTTTCAAAATATTAAACACGAACCTATACAGATTATGATGTGGTTTTCCACCAGATTGAAATTCTAATTTAGTTTCGTTCGTCGCTCTTGTTTTCAACAATCTTGATTGCGAGGAATATTCAAGTAGCTACAAAAGAGAGTGGATTGGTATAACAATGAATGTTAGAGACTGAAGGAAGGGGTGTGCTTTTAAATAGTTGACCTAATTTGTGAATTGCTGACAATGTAGCCGCCTGAATAATTGGCGCATTCATTATGGAAATACTTTTGGGGTTGAAGTAGATATTCTGTAGGTACCCATTGACTGTTGATTGTGAATGTTGTTTTTGGGAACATATTACAACTGCTATTTTGAATAAAACTAAGTAACTGTTTTAGACAAATGCACATCTGAACTTATAATATTTTATTTTCGCACTTAAACGTTAATGTACACACATATATGTTTGACAGTTTCCCCTAAATACCATTGTCAAAATCAGACTTGGTAAGAAATGTATTGAATCCTATTCCCAATACATTATATAAAATAACACACAGCCAAAACCTCGATCTTTTTGGAATACAGATGCAATGGTCTGCAAAAGTGTTTTATTCGTTTCCTTCAGGTCTCTTATTTAAGAAACGATTGCATGAATTAAATAAAACAGGTACTAACTACTTTGATCTAGACGTTTGTGTTAATGTAAGAAAAGTCTTTGATAGCAACCAAGCAAAATAGTATTTAGAGTAAAGTTACGCTACTCGTATGTCTCTTTGAACAATATCACCATCGGAATATAAACATTTTTTTATGGAATTGTCGGCAAATGTGTATGGGGGTGAACCACAATATTTCGCTCCCAGCCAATCTCACCTGCACGCCGTGCACCCTGCTAGATAACAAACGAGGCTCTGGCGACCAACCGATGGCGGTATATCCATCCCAACAGGCGTAACTAAATACAATAGGCCGGTGATGGGCAGCAGCGTCACCGGTGCAACAAGTTATGCCCTGCGATCACCAACCCGCCTGCCCAACGTGGTGATTATGGGCTAAACCCCTCCATGAGTAAGCAACAGAAGCCACGACCCCCAGTTCCAGTACCACTTGAGGAGGAACTTGGGAAGAATAGGTGGCGTATCTTAGGGTTATGTGAAGTCCGAAGAGAGGGGGAGGATACCATAATCCTCGACTCAGGCCACCTGATGTACTTCCGCGAGGGAGACCTACGATCCTAAGGTGGCGTGGGATTTCTGGTAAACAAGTCGCTTTCTGGCAACGTTGTGGAAATTTCCAGTGTGTCGAACAGGGTACCGTACCTCATTGTCAAGCTTACCGAGAGGTATAGCCTCAAGGTAATACAAGTGTACGCACCGACCTCGGCTCACTCGGACGATGAGGTAGAGGATATGTTCGATGACATATCGAGGGCCCTCCACTCCACAACTAAAACCCACTACAACGTTGTTATGGGTGACTTCAACGCCAAAGTGGGAGTCCAAACCTGCGGCAAATCGGTAATAGGATCCCATGGATTTGGAAACAGGAATCATAGGGGGCAAATGCTCATCAACTTTCTCGAGCGGGAGGGGCTGTTTTTGATAAACTCATTTTTCGAGAAGCGGCCCCAAAGAAAGTGGACGTGGAAATGCCCGACGCTATGACCAAAATGAGATCGATATCATCATGACGGACAGGAAGCACATATTCAAAGACGTCACGTGCTCAATAGGTTAAACACCGGTAGTGATCACTGTCTAATCCGAGGTTCTCTGAATGTCAACTTCAAAGCTGAACGTGTCCGTATGATCCAAGTCGAGATGGGATCTGAAAAATTCCAGTCAAATCTGGAAAATCGATTTGTTGCCATGGAAACCACAAGACACGTAAACCAGAACCTTGAAAATGTGGTTCGAATCCTCAGGAATGAAGGTACGAGATTTTGTCAAATGCAGCGTACAGGCACGAAGTCGAAACTTTCAGAGAGGACACCAGGGTTAATGAAGGAAGGACATGAGAACCCGCCAGTCACTTCATCGGCAAAGCGGACTCTAAACCGAGAGATTAGTAAGCGTGTACGACACGACCTCCGATGATCCAACGCTCTTTTGATTGAAAGAGCAATCGTCTGTGCGCCCTACGGATGAACAGGGACAAGACCAAGGTCATGTTCAATGAACATGTACTACCGGAACCGGATGCGGTACACAGTGCCGTTCTCGAAGTTGTTCAAAAATATGTTTACCTCGGGCAGGCTTTGCAATTAGGTAGAAACAGCTTTGAGGGTGATGTGAACAGAAGAATCCAGCTAGGTTGGGCAGCGTTTGGGAAACTTCGTCGGGTCTTCTCATCGTCGGTCCCACAGTGCCTAAAGACGAAAGTCTTCAAAGCGTGCGTCCTACCCGTAATGATATACGGAGCCGAAACGTGGACTTTACGGTTCGATTAGTCCATAAGTTCAAAGTCGCTCAGCGTGCTATGGAGAGGCCTATGCTCGGCGTTTCTCTAAGGTATCGCATCAGAAGCGAGGTGATCCGACAAAGAACCAGGGTCATCGACGTAGCCCACAGGATTAACAAGCTGAAGTGGCAGTGGGCTGGCCACATTTGCCGAAGAACCAATAACCGTTGGGGTAAACGAGTTCTTGAGTCGAGACCGCGTCTCGGCAAACGTAGTGTAGGACGTCCACAGGCCAGGTGGAGCGATGATTTGCGCAAGACGGCTGGCCGGAGCTGGATGCGAGAAGCCATAGATCGACCAAAGTGGCGTGAAATTGGAGAGGCCTATGTCCAGCAGCGGATTGCGATAGGATGATGACGGCAAACGAGAGTTCACCGCCGCCCATGGACACCCGTAACACCAGAGGCGTCACAAGTACCGGCCTTGGGGGATAGGGAGGGGGAGGAGGGGAAGGGTTGGATTATGGGCCTCACTCACTCGGTGAAATACAGTGCAGGCGCTGTTTTACACCGATTTTCTGCGAGGCCATGGTATCTGGTCGAGCCGGCCCATGCATGCCGAAGCGTGGCTCTCCCTAAATTTATATATATACTAACTATATATGTACTATACATTTGTGTAAGTTTGCAACCATATGTAATTTATGTATGGATGCACAATGTTTTCTAAGCACGTGAAACTTCCTTACATTAACTTTCTGTAGATAAAAATTATGTTGGTTATTTTATTATTAATGAATTTTGGATTGTTAGTAATATCGTACATCAATTTGGAGACTGGGGAGAAACAATAATTACCAAACTTTCAACCCTCCCCTCTATTGCGAAACGCGAAGTTTTGCGGTCGCACTAAGTTTCTTGAAAATATTTGTAAAGCTTTGTGTGAAATTTCTCTATAGTCGTTAGTAACAACACTAAATATAACATATATAGAGACCTAGGTATATTTACCTATATAAGTCAAAGATTTTCGTAATTTTTAAGTTTCATTAGCATAATTTTAATACTTTACTTTAATCATTATTGACAGAATCCAGAAGGTACTTTAAGTAAGTTTAAACAATGGAATTAATCCTTTGATAATAATTTTTAAATATGGTCATAATATATTGTAGTAAGTAAGTAATAGTTGTAATGAAGTGATATATAGGAGCGTTATCCGTTATGCTAGATATTGACGCAAATAAATTTGTTTGCTACCTAAACAATCCACCAAAAATATTTCATATCATATTCATTTATCACCCTAAAGCGCACTTCAACAAGATATATAGCAGCAATCTTTCAAAGTACAATTGTTTTGCAAAAAAACACGAAGACAATTGTGTGTGACACACCCTCCATTCTGATGTTCCATTTAACCCGTGACGTCATAATTTTAGCTAGTTTATGAAAAGAAGGCATATCGGTCGAGAACGGAACCGTTGCAACAGTAAGGTAGTGAAGATCGCTGTGGGGAGCTAATAACACGCCGTTGTCATGGCAACTGTGCGTGCTTGAGAGGGTCCCCTTCCCCAAAGGACCGAGTACTTACGGAAACCAGAAAACTGTGACATCTCCCTGTAAAGCGAAATCGAATAAAAACTCTCAAAGTTGATTCAAGCTTTAGAGAAGGAGGGTTCTTCTTTTTTGGACATCTATTTTATTTAGTACTTCTCTCTATGTCGACGTATTTTCTAAGATATATTGCTATCACGTTTATCGTTTGTCAGCTCTGGATTACATAGAATTTGTCGAAAGTTTTGTGTTTTGACTTTGATTGTTATGGGATTGTTGGTTTCAAATAGAAAAAAAAAATATTTGAGTTCGAATCTTTGATTTCGTTCCATATCTCTATTGATTTTTCGCTCGGTGTCAACCAGCCAAAGATGGCGTCGAGAACTTTAAATATGGCAGAAATATTTTCTTACTCAGCAAATAAAATTTCCTCTTTTATTTAAACTCATGGGTATTTTTTGTATTGTAACAAATTCAAATAGAAATGAAACATGTTGCCTTTTACACACAACAAGGATTATCTACAGAATCAATCAAATACAGAAAAATGATTCTTTTCTTTAATACAACTGTTAAAGGCTGCTTATGAGGATGATATTATGTCTAGGTAGAATTAACATAACTTAGGTTTTAATAGAGTCTAGGCAGCCTATACATCCGATATTCAAAATTTTTAAGAAATATAGAAACATGGCCATTGAATACCTAACTACCTTTAATATCTTCAAAGTTAATATTAAATTTTCTAATTTTAACCTCATCACACATTTTCATTCCAAAATGTTCGTTGAAAGCTTTGATTAACACAGTTTTGATATGAATAATATGAGTAAGCAAGAAACCTTGCATATCTAATGAGGTTTTTACATCAATGTAAGATACGGCAAATGAGTAAAGTGTTTGGATAAATAAAATATAAAGTATACAGATAGAAATATAAAGTATACAGATTGATGGCTTCATAAAAAATACGTACCGTAGAAAGGGAGAAATTGATAGTATAGACTTTTAAGTCCGTCTCAGAAATAGTTTTGATACACCTATATTAAAATATAGTTCAAAATATTATAATATAATAAACCAACACATTTGCCAGCTGTGTATATATTAGATATGTATTTGTATATATTTATACCCTAATTAATTCTACGATCGTCATAGCAAGTATGATAATATATATTAATATGTTTTGCCATACCTTTCCACATATTTTGGTGACGTAATAGAAATATATATATTAAAGCTACGTCTGTGACGGGCTTTAAGCATACACAAAAGTTTTCCTGAGCCTGAGAGAATATCTAGCCTCAAACCAAGCTGAGCTTGTACTATAAAAGCTAGATCGACTATAGTTTCTAGTTTGTGAATACATAAATATTATACATAGAAATACCCAAACTTCAAAACAAATTTTTACAAAGCATATAAACATTTGGTTTGAACCGGGAATTTTGCCGCCATAGTATGGATCATCATGCTGCTCTGTATACATTCGAATTGAGGATGGTGACCCCCACTCTTGAATTCTATTTATGCTTTCCATCTGGCAGAGTAGAGTCATATCGATAGCATAAAAAAAGAACCAGAGATCAAATTTCATCAGTTACATACGGTACATACGCATACGGTACAATTACGCTCAGCGTACAGTAAGTTATAAGTATATAAGATCATATCTTAGTATAAGATTATAAATGTGAAAATTTGTGAGGATGTTTGTTATTCTTTCACGCAAAAACTATTGAACGGATTTGGATGAAACTTTACAGTAATATAGCTGATACATCAGAATAACACACTGGCTACTATTTGCCGTGATAACCGACATATACGCGGGCGGAGCCGTGGGCATAAATTACTAATAGATAAAGAGATAAGAATTACAATTAATGGACGAGAGTAATATTGAATTATTAAAAAAAACTTCTGCATCTTTCCAAGTAATGGTAATCTTTACAATTCACTGAAACGGCCAAAATTAAAATCATAAATATTAATCAAGCAAGGTAAATTCCCCTTCCCCAATTCTCATTTTATACATATACATATATGTACAGATACTATTGGATGTTCCTAATCTGAGCTATTATGAGTCTATACTCAATGAATTCAGCTATAAACAAGGGTTGGAAAGGTAGATCAATTTGGTGAGTTCAATTGATCCATCCATTGAAACTTATATAAGACCCTCTTTCATAATATCCGAATAGCGATTTGAGAGCTTTTACGATTATAGAAGCCTTTAAACCGAAAACACAACAGTCATTCCTTAGTAGTCGAATTGTAATTTATCTCAGAGTATAAAGATATCATATATATTAACATATTTCTATTTGTGTATTTACCATATACATTTAGGAACGTTACGGTTTAGCAAAACTAATTTGGATTTTCGCATTATGGTGACTAAAATTAGAACATTTAATAACTGATGTTCTCATTACTCACGAGCTTATATAAAAATACCTACCAAAATACTTAACGCAAAATATACCATCAAACCGAGCTACCAGACAAGCCATTAAAATTAAGTGCGAAAAATTGCCGCCGCAAAGCTCAAAATTTAGGCGAATGCTAAATAACGTTGTAAATATGGAGTAATTAGAGTGACGCTGGCTGATTTCAGTTTCAATTAATAAGTTACGAACCGAGTTGTTACTGCCTTATATTGAATCATTTTCATTAAATGATAAGTACGTGCAGTAATTACATTGAAATGAACATTTTATTAAATTGAGTCCTAGGGTTAGTTCATCTTTATATTTACACAATATATTTTTATATATTTAACTACAAATTAATAGAAATGATTTTATGCTGGTCTTGAAACTGTTAACAGACCAATCACTTTTTAGGATGGATAATCAAAAGCAACATTAAACGTGTTGCTTTTGATTATAATGACATTATATGATAAAAATAGGTGCATGTGATTTAACTCATAGCAGAAAACATTAGACTGTTCGCTTATTGTTATAACCGATTCAATGTCAGCTGCACACTTGGATGTACATAAGAAACAAATATTAGGCTTTTGGCATATTTAGCCGACATTAGATGGTATTTACAAGATAAACCTTAGGGTCAGACAAGCTCCTGCCGAAATCTGTAGTTTATTTGGAATATAAGTTCAGAATAATTTATCAAAGACTTTATCAGTTAGTGGTAAAACTGGTCCTTAATATTCTTAATTTAGAAATTAAGGTTCCAAAGTGTGGAGAGACGGGAGTCATGACGAAACTTTATCAAAGGATTGTCACAACACAAATACATCTGATAGTTTTAAACGGGCAATTTTTGTATATATATATAATCAGAATCTCGGAAACGGCCAACAATTTTCATGAAATTTAGTATGCAGGAGGTTCCGGAGGCGATAAATCGATTTGGCTAGGAAAAACAATTTGCTTAACTGCCTCGGTAGCGTAGTGGTAGCGTATGCGACAGCTGTGCTTGAGGTCTTGAGTTCGATTCCCGGGTCGGACCAAATGTTTGTATGATCTGCAAATATTTATTTCGGAGTTTGGGTGTTTTCTATGTATAATATGTATGTATTTACAAAAACAGTATATAAGTATTTATATCAGTTGTCTAGTACACAAGCTCTGCTTTGCTTGGGACTAGAGCTAGAGACTCTTTCAAATTTATAATAGATATGGATTTTCCTGAAAACACAAGCCTTTCTTAAAAAAATGAATAACCTTTTGTTAATAAAATAACTAATGCTTAGCAACTAACTGTGCCCTGCTATGCTTCGATGTGCATTTGAGAGAATTAAGAAACAAAACTAACAATTGTTTTTTACTAGAAACCATATTTTTATCGTGTAAGAAATTGATCACGATCGGTGCAGTACTTTTAGAGTTTGTAAAACATTTTTACACACAAACCTTTTTAATATTTTTATATACTAGTACATAGATTAAACAAATTACAAAAAAAACATATTACATGCCTGTTACAAACAGAATATTTAAAATACGATTTGGTAATGTTCCTTTGTATTTTATATATAATCTACATCTATGGTATTTAAAGAATTCTTCTTCTACTCATTCCAAGATGTAAAATACCGTATAAAATAAAATGATTCCTGTAACAAACTTAAGAAGCAAGGTAGAACAACAGATTGGTTGGAAGCGATTAAATTCCAAGTGAATGTAATTCAGATAAATTTCACCATTTCGTCGAAATTGCATTCTGAGGATTGAACACACAAGGTATTCTCTCCAATAATTGTACCGCACAGTCTGAAACCACTGAACTCTGAATGCCATAAGACTATTAATGTATTTAAAGTCCCTAATCTTACCTTTTACAGGTTTGTATAAGCTACTGTAGGTAGTTATGAAGCTACCCATATGTTTTGTAATACCAGAATTTTTGCATATATAAGAATCTAAGGATAAGATTATTACCTTTTATTTGTATAACTGAAATTGTCTTAATAAATGTCTAATATAACTGCTTCATCTAGTAACTGAGACCACCAGCATCTATTTTAAAATTTGAAAGAAAAAGAACTGATTGATGAATAATGGTAAACTTGTTATAGTTTTAACTTCTCTTAAAGCCTAAAAAAATATTGGTAATTGTTTGTGGTTACCATCATGGCAATTATATTTTACATGACTTAAATTTTAGAGCATGGTTTTGCCCAAATACTTATAAAAAAACCTGCACAAACATTGCAAAGTTTTAGAAAGTTTGTGAATATCAATAACATGTCTAACTAGTATGATGTATATTTAAGAAGGTACTGTAAAATTCCTTCGTAGCAGAAAGATGGCTTATACTATGAGACAGTTTTAATTTAAGATATTTTTGTATTTTTATGATTTTTGACATAAATCGTTTAAAGTGCTCGCAGCTTCTAAACTGTTAATAATATTTGAGCCCTGTAGCACTAATAGCAGCCGGCGGCTCTGGACTGATTTCATTTGGGTTTCATCCGGTGTCGGACCTTTGAATTTTAACAAGTTGCCATTCCCAAATTAGGAGGGTTGAATAAATGAGTACCAATTGTTATCACTATTCTATACTTATGTCTATGGCTATAAAGAATAGTGTTTCTGGTATGAATTATGCATGGAACAGTAATTTATTTAGTTTGATTACTTTCCGTGACATGAATAGTTTTGTGATGTTTATTGATGACTTTGAAACAATTTCGATAAAAATAAAGCAGAATTGAGAATCTTTATCTTTTGAGATCCCTAATATATTTGGTATTCATTATTTTGGAAGCTTCGTGACTATAGTCGTTGGTAAAATATACCCTATATTCTAGTAATGATAAAACATTTATAGTGACAAAAGTAACTATATTTGTCAAATTTATAAATTGTGAACGAGAACTATGTTAAAGAATAAATTCACTAACCTAAATTGCAAAGCTGCAAAGCCCGTGCAAAGCTAGCTATATTATATGTATATACTTTACACCCGTTTTATCGTATACCATATTTTGAAGTGGAAGCTGTCAGACGCATACTCGGATAAATAGCAGGTAATTCGATGTTAACATGCTGTCAAAGTCATGAAATGTTGACGAAGGACGAAGTGCATTAACCGCGTTTCATCGACTAAATATTTATAAACTTCTGGATTTAGTTACATTAATTATTAAGTTATATCTACATAGTTATATCTGGCAGGAGCTGGATGCGAGAAGCTATAGATCGAACTAAGTGGCGTGAAATTGGAGTGGCCTATATCCAGCAATGGACTGGGATAGGCTGATGATGATGATGATGATGATCTACACAATACAGATCATTAATGATTAGGTATTCAATCATTTTTTAGATAAAACAAATGTTTCAATTGACACTGGTCCTATTAGATGAATCAGGAAAATGAGATATTTTTTTCTGAAGGAGGGACGTAGAATTTGGCATATTTAAAGTTTCCATTACATGTATAATGATAAAATTAGCACAGAGAGCAAAATTTTTACAGAAACAAGTGTTACAAATTTAAAGGAAATCGGGTTACTGACTTCTTTGTCATCTACAAAACTTTGTATAAATAATTATTGATAAATACGTAATAATTTTGACTTTTTGAATAGTTTGTACTTTTTATGACTATTTCCCAAAAAATATAATACCTAATCGAAAGCTAAAAATTATTACTGTAATTCGAAGGGAGATTAAAAAATAGTACGATGAAGACTATAAGTATAAATACATCGTAGATGTCAGAATCGATTTGCTGTGCTCTGTAATTGAAACCTGGACTACAGTTCCATACCTGTTTAATTGATAAATTATACGCATTGGCACGCCATACTGAATAACTTGTGGCAAAGTGTAATTTAACATACATCCATAATACGGAAGTATTTTGTGTACCTAGTCCTTTGTTAAAAGAGAGAAAACAAGAAACTTTATTGGAATAAGTAAAATCGGTGTAGAAGTTAAATCAATCAAAAATCATCAATAAGTATGTTGATTTTAGAGTTTGAAATCTTTTCAATTGATAATAAGTTACGTCTTTATCTAAATATTTCAAATCTTCACAGTTTATGAAAGTTAGAGGCAACAATTGTTATGTTTCTAGTTGAAGTTTCATTTTCTTCAAATATAATTCTAGCCGTCTGCATAACTAGGACATATGGTAAATTTCCTTTCTGTTTTCACTTACACTACGATTTTTGCGTGTTTGATAGACAAATCGCAGTAATCTGTCTCAATCATACGGTTGGTTACCCTTATGCCTCGTTCTTGGGATACATTTGCTAAATGTACTTCTCTCGTACTTCGATATCTACTTGTCATATTGTCAATTTACATGCTTGAAATACGTTCTGAAAGTAAACAGCTTAATGTAAGCGTTAGCGCTAGATATAAAATATTTAACTACACGCTTCATGAAAATGTTTAGTAAATTTATTAATTTTTTATATTAATTTTCTAATAAAAAGATAGTTTATTTGAATAAGTACCGTAGACGTTAGTCAGATATTTTGATGATATTTATCAGATATTTTCATAATATTTATTAAATTGCTCTTGTACATAATTAAACGCCTCATTTTTATTTATTTAATTTTTATTTATTTATCTTTATTATACACACTTGACAAAGTTTATATGAATAGGTACCGTAGATTTTAGTCAGATATTGTCATAATATTTATTAAATTGCTCTTGTACATAATTAAATGCCTCATTTTTATTGATTTTATTTTTATTTATTTATCTTTATTTTACACACTTGACAAATAGAAAAAAGGAAAAAAGAGTTACAACATACAAATGTAACAATTGCCGGTCTTATCGCTCGTGGCAATCTCTTACAGACAACCTTTATACGGATAATTTTGTGACATTAATTAGGGTAGCAGTAGTAGGGTACACAAATCTCAAATCTGATTAAATGTGAAAAATTACAAAAGAAAAACAACAAATTCAAAATATTTAACATTTATACATAAATACACATATACTTATATTACACATATAAACATTCATATACATAAATACATACACAGACTTAATATATATATTATAAATAAGGTATTATAATGAGAGATAATAATCCTTCACTAACTTTTTAAAAACCGGCAAGGTTTTAACGTGACGGATCGTTTCAGGTAAATCGTTCCAGAGTCTTAATGCTTGCACAGTAAAGGGTTTATTTGTAAACTGGGTGGAATGTTTTTCCATTGCTAGTTTCAAATTCTCTGACGATCTCAGGTCCCTACAATGAGTGTTGTGTAAGAACTGAAAGCGTTCTTTAAGATAAGACATTTTGCTAAAGTTTTATACTTTATATTTACATATCTCACTTTAACATATCGTTCAAGTATATTTTGCTCCAAACTAGGAGGACTTGAATAGACCAGGAGACCTCATCACAATTTTTTTTCTATGCTTTAAAAAGACCACTCTTGAATTAGGAGTATACATCATGTGTCGCAGAGGATTTTACAAACATACATGAAACCAGCATCACCCAAAGTGTTGTCCCATGTGGGATTTGAACCCATGACCCTTGTCGCCCCCTTAAACCACTAGACTAACCGTGCAGTCGGGGCACGTGGAGTCGTTTATCCATGTGCACCATCGTTAAAACGTGCATACATTATAGTCGAATTTATTATCATTATAAATTTATTAAGCTTGAATTATAGTAGTAGTGTATATTACTGTATACTAACGTCACGAAATTTGATAGTAGGCTCGACTATGCAAAGCCAGCCGCGTCATTCATATTTATGCGAGACAATTTAATCGGATCACTCATAGTCCTATCAAATCATTTGTATAGGAGTCCTATACACATGATCCAATAGAACTATATGATGATATATTTCAATATCGTTATTGTTTTATCATCAACAACCCATAATGTCCCACGGCTCGGGGTTCCTCTCAAGAGAGGGTTAAGGCCATACATCCCCATGCTGGCCAAGTGCGGGTTGGGGCCTATTATATTGGCTATGTATTATAGTCGAGATCCAGAAATGACACATTTAAAAATAAATTTATAGAGAGAGGAAAGAAATTATTGCTACTTGCGGCCGTGGTTCGTCACATTTAGTACCTGCAACCTTCAAAACCAATTTTTTTATACTTTTGTTACTGGCAGTACTAGTTATGCCTTGATTACCATATAACAATACATTAATAAGAAGACATATGCGATTATGGAACTATATAATGTGTAATCTTTAGAAACCTTTATTTTGTGCGAACTTATATCCATAACAGACAAGTTTTCTATTGGACAAAGCTTTTATTAAGCTGGTCCTCATTCCCCGAGGTGCAGATGGTCGTAAAACAAACAGTAAACGTCTTTAGTCTTGCCGTCCGCCGAGTATTGTTCGGAACTAGATAAATTATCTTGTTGGAGGTTAAGTTTTGGAGGTGCCGAGGCAATGTTTGTATCAGTAAAATTATTAATTTGTAGGCAAAAAGTCTTGGCAACATGCTTTATAGTTCTACCCGTTATTTTGTTTTTATTATTATAATGAAAATTGTTTTCGATTACATATTTTTTATGTTATAGTGGAAGTTAAGTCATGAGTTATTTTTACACCTTCATTCGAGTCCTAGCAGCGCAAAACTGTAAATTAAATATACATTTCGCTTATTTGAAGGCATTTCAGTTTTACACTATTTCAAATTAACATAATTGTTTAAACAACAAGATTTCAGAACTAGAATGAGTAGTAATATTAAATAATTTAAGCAAAATAACAATAACGTTTTAAAGATATTTGAAATTAATGAAAATTTTACATTATTTTTGCTAAAATATGATAAATTAAAACAAAGAATTATGATATACTTATTTTTATCCAGAATGTTCAAACATAATCTACTACAAATTGACAAATCTTTACATATTATATAGACTAATCGACTTTATTTTATGAAGACTAAATCAGTACTATTGTAAAAGAATAGTAATGATTGTTGGAAGTAAAAAAGTAACTAAAACCTATTTATTTTATGCAGGAGCGACGCATTAGCAACGACCCTGTCTGCACTGTACGGCAAACTACTCGTCGTGATGGGCATCGCCTTCCCCATGGCTGAAGTCATCTCGACATACATTCCACCCTCTTTCTATGAGGTAAGCTGTGACGGAAATTAATTTTCAGTATTTAGTCTGTCGTTTTATGACGTCATTACTTTAGACGCGAGATTTGCATCGATTCTTTTTCTACAATCGCTACCCCCTCTATTCTTACTTACTTACTATACTTTCTAGGTTAGTTTTGTATAAAACAACCATGTGAATTGTATCAGGGTACTATTATTATTTAACTTATCGCGGATAATTTCCTGCAGGTAATTGAGTATCGATTGCAGGATCTTGACTACTGCTCTATCTATCTTACCCAATATAAGGAAAAATTGAAAAAAATAGTGGACAGAAAATGATAAATAATTTCATTTACTAAGCTATGCGATAGTGCACAATTAAGTAAAACTGAAATGTTAAATGAAAAAGTAATGAATTTTTTTATTATGTAAGAATTCCACATCTGCCCAATCATGATTCATGCCATGGGTCTCATAAGGCCTGCGTGGTTGGCTGCCTTATACGGATAAGGCAGCCAACCACGCAGGTCAACATCACTACAACAACAAATCCTTTTTTTTACTTGTGGAAGCCCCCTCAGGCCTTCACCCCACCGAGGTTTGCGGAGGGGCGGTGTGTCGGAATCAAACCGTATAAAACCACACGGTGTGCTACTCTGCGCCTGAGACGGGAGGGATCCGGGAACCGTTTTCTTACGCCATCCGGAGCCCTCCCAGCGCCTGCCTGCACTGCACCGTCTCGTCTGCTGTTAACACCTCTCAATTTAGGCGACGTACGGCACACGCGTAACGTCACCTCCTCGCGGATGGCCTGTGAAGCGGATGGAGGGGAAAACCCGTCCCGCCCATCCGCGGCCACACTCACGCTGGTAACGCGCCTCCGCCGCCCGGTTCGCTGACGGCGGATCGGGTCCGAGTGGAGATCGTCCTGTTGGGCCTTCTCCGCCGCCTCCTTCTCCAAGATGACTTCTTACAGAAGGTCGCGACCGCGGTAAAACTGCTCTCGCTGCCGGCCATGGAGCGTACGACGAGAGATCTCCTCCGATGACTGCAGTGAAGTCCCGACGCTGCGGTGCCCAAGCGGGGCACACCGCCAGCGTGTGCTGGGCCGAGTCCTCACTACAGTCGTAGTGGTGGTAGACGGGACTCAATTCCCTCCTCCTGGCGTTCGAGTGCAGGTACTTCCCGAAGTAACCGTGCCCGAAAAGCACCTGCGACAGTCGGAAGGAAAGGGTCTCGTGCTGCCGCCCTGCCCACTCGAGGATGACCGGCTGGAGACCCTCCACGATGGCGAAGCCAGCACGTAGAGCCTCTAGCCGCGACGACCACCAAACCATAAAGGCTCCACGGGCGCCTTCACGCCACTCGCGTACCTCTTCGAATGGAGGGCGAAAGCTACTCTCCGCCCGGTATTCAGCCACCCGTCGATAAACTTCATCGAGCACTTCCGCCTCCAAATCCCATGGGGGTGTACTGGTCAAGGCGCACGTCGCCTCGGTCGACACCGTGCGGTATCCGCGTATGGCTCTGACCGAATACCCTCTGAGGGTACCAGAAGCGCGCCTTATTCTGGGCGGTCAGAGCTGACACCCATACCGGTGCGCTGTACAGCGCCATCAACCGGACAACCCCGTGAAGAGGCTTCTCGTTGCGACACTGGCTCCACCCAGATTGGGCAAAAGTCGCCCGAGGGCGGAGGCAGTGTCGACCAGCTTGAGAGCAAGCTGCCGGAAGTGCTCGTTGAAGAGCTACCTATCGTCGAGGATCAGGCCCAGATACTTCGTCTGGACCCGAACCGGTAGGAGGACCGAGTTGACCATAATGGAGGCCCGCGACGAGGCCCATGAAATAAGGCATGCCGCCTCCTGGAAGTTTACCCCCCGGGCTGTGACCAACGTGTCATCGGCGTAACAGACTACGCCCAGTCCGAAGGGGAGAAATCTGTGTGTGTTGTCTTCGGTGCTTTGAATATTAATATATATACTTATTGTTCTCAGGGCTTCTACCTCTATCTATACATCGGCAGCATGGTGTTTTTATTGTATATGTATGCTGCACTCGCGAGAGATAACTCGAAGTCTGCACAGGATACCACCGTTTTGCCAAGTTAGTATGAATATTTTTTTTATATGTCTTTCTCTCTCTGCCTGTAAGAGGAAGCTTATGATTGACATACATTGACATTGACATTCCCAATACGTTAAACAACTATATAGTCCAATTTGAATTTTTGAGCGTGTTTGTATACAGACATATAAAAATTAATTTTTAGAAGACTAGTCACGATGTCATGTTATAACCGTGATATACTACTATGATATACTATGAAAAAACAATTTCCTTAAGATGTGTATTTTAGGTAGTAGAGTTGCCACTTAACAAACCTCAATCATTTTTCAAAGTGTTCTCAAATGCCTTGATCTTCATTTTACACAAATAAATAATAAAAGAAAGTTCACCTCTTCTCCTCAAACAGTATTTTTCAATGGCATTGTTTGTCTTCAGCAGTCATATCTCATAAAGAACTTCTAAAAGAACTACATATTTCATCAAAGTCTGGTTGAAATTGCATCATTACCTCACAATGAGCGCCAGCGAGCTGAAATAGAAAATATGAGCTTTCGAAGTGCCTCGAGCGATGCTCTTTCATTCATTCACTCAAAGAACGACACTTTTTTGGTTTCTTTTCCAAACGCCGAGCCTACTTAACAGTATTGTCATCTATTAATTAAGTTCGTTTCCACTTCGGTATAAGCTTTTAAAGTGTTATCATTGGTATTATTTTAATTTAATATCTTAACAGTTTAAAAGGAGGCAACGGTTCCTCCGTTGCTTACTATTCAAGTAATGATAACTTCGTCATTGAGGACTGCGTCAAATATGTGGTCTGGATCTGTCCAAGAGTAGTGCGAATAGGGCCCGCTCTTGTTGGGGTGATCATAAACATCACATACTTACATTGGCTTCTGCGTCATCAAGAAACCGGAGATTTAAAGGATTTTCTACACCGTTGCCAAAAAATGTGTATTACCATATTAGTTAACCTTGAGCTGAATTTTGTCTTAGCAAAAAAAATATATATTCTGCAACTTAACTTATAATTATCAATTTCATTCTATTATTTTAAAGTTTTAAAATTTATTTTTCAAAACAAATAATCAGTAAATATTTTCGGACATTTAACACACATCATCATTTAGTCCCAAACTAAGCAAAGCTTGTAATACAACTTTTTATTCGAGTTTTAGACAAAACAATGCTCTATCTTTTTTATTGCATTCAAATCTGGCTTCTCCTTAGATTATAGACACCGGTGTCTGGGATGTGACGGCAAAGTGCCTTATAAGTTCTTGCTAGATAACAAGCAACAAATACTTCCATTTATTTGAATAAAAGTGGTGTCGTGTCTGTCCCGTGCCACTATTATTTCACGAAGTTAGACACTTGAAATGCAATAACGTGGATATATTTCTTTTATTACTTTTTTCAGTAACGTTACATTTGTTGGAATTGAAGTGTTGTCTTCAGTGAGACATCAAAAGAGATCTATTATATAAAATAAAATTGTAGTGTCTGTTTGTAATATTAAAATATCCGCTTTTTACTAAATGCATGTTATAATTTTTTTACATTTTTTGTCCGTCGGTCTGTCTGTTTGTTCCGGGTAATCTTTGGAACAGCTATACCGATTTCGACGGGAATTTCACTGGCGGATAGCTGATGATATAGGGAGTTTCTTAAGTTACTATTCTAGACTAGCTTCACCCCGCGGTGTGCCCGCGTTTACAACAACAAACGCAGCTAACTCGTGACTGACTACGTTTTAGCGAGTCGCGAGTTAGATTCCTGTTTTAGTTAAATAGTTATGTTATAAGCAATTCGCAATGTATACTTTGTAGATAACTACAAAGTATGATTTAATTTTGTTTTATATAGTATTATTCTCGTTATAGTAAAATCCTCGACCCTTTTATTGTTTTAAGTTTGGGAGTCTTTAAAAGGGAGATAAATTTAGTGTTACAGGATCGGCAAAGTGCAAAAAAAAACTCAGTATCTTTTCTCAAAGATACTTTCTATAATTTTCATACAAAAAATACTTACTCATTCATAGTTAATGATATAAAAGCTTCTTTGTTTGTCAAAGTATTCATAAAAAGTTTTTTAGCTTTTAACAATAAAAAATTCTTACACTATGCTCGTAAATTTCTTTGATTCATTATTCATTCGTGAGAAAACGAATACACGAATAACACAAAATATTCTGTATCCCGAATAAGGAACAAATTCGTTCATACCCGATTTGTATATACAAGCCAAAGTCTTGGTTATATGGCGTACACACACTTTAAGGTTTTACCTACTTTTCCTTGTTTTCATGTGGATTTCCTTATGTTGCCTTCTCTTGATTGTGGTTACGGGCGGAGATTTCACTTGCACAGATTCGTAAAACAGTATTTTGGAGCCTTTTTCCTGTTTGCTCTATCTTTTTGCATTTTTCGGTCTTTTGTGGTAATAAAGTACAGATCAAAAGTGGATTCCTGGAAAATCTATTAATTTAATTAAATGAACTAACAGCATATGACAGTCGTAAATCTCCTAGAAAGATCATTCGTCCCTTCTTTGGCAATTAAAACCTATCAAAAAAAGAAAAAAAAAGAACCTGCTTCTAAGTCCTGCTGCATCAATAAGTATTGTATCAATGATACTGAAAAATAGAAAAAAAATAGGTTGTTTCAGTTTTAATTAGAGATATATTATTGAAAATGACTGTATCTGAATCACCCTAATCCTTTTTTCAACAAATTCTACGTGAAATAGGTAGACTAGGTAACGGAACCGAAAGCAATTGAATAAGTCACAAACATTCAATTTCGTTTCTATTCCATCTCTGCGATTTCATATTTCGTTATTTAAATGATGCAGAAACCCCAACGGAGGGCGTACAAACATGGCAGTTAATGTTCTAGCTTGTTTCACAGTTTTACGGCTCTTTGAAGTTTCATTTTTATTAAGAATATTTCGTTCTTTGGTCTGAGTAACAGTTAAGTCGAACAAATATCACGGAATGTAGAAATTAATGTTTTTTTCAAAGAATTAAATCATTAACTTTTGAACTCGGTGAAAAGCCTGATAACTATATGTAATTTAAGAATGAGTAATACCCAGATATAGAAATATGTTTTCTGTGCAGTAAACCAACAAGAAATGTTAGGTAAACTATAACCCGACTATGTAAAATCTTGATATTTATGTAGCCCATGTCACCGGGTCATTTTTACCAATCTATTGACGCCTCATTCATTAAAGTTGGTTTTGTAGTTTAGGTGCTACGATATAACATACAAAAATGCATGCACTGTAAAAACTACTAACCTTTATTTTAGCTCAGCCGTAGTTGGATAAAAAGCTACACATAAAGATATTTTTATTAATAAGTTTGAAGCAATATTAATCAACTAAACTTGGACTTGAAATAAAAAAAGATCATACCACTTAAGATTTACGTTGTTTTTCCTTTTGCAGAATCCGAATCAAGTTCGTCGCCCTCTGAGTCGGACTCATGTTCTTCGCGGACAGAGCGAAGTACTGCAACCGCACCACACATACCACCACACCTTGCTGCTAAACGTCTGTCCTTAGGCTTCGCACTTGCCACACGGACTCATCACTATGGAAGCTTTTACCTGAGGATGGGAGCAGTTGGTGAGATTTATACACTAAAACTTTAGAACCATAAGGTTTTAACAGCACAAATCTGAGTTGGAAATTTTGTTCGTTTAGAGTTTTTATTTATTGAATAATATAAGTTTTCAAAAAATCCTTCATGTCTTTGTATAGTGCAAGAACATTACAATGGTTCAATAATTTTAACCGACAACAACTGTGTATTAAAGCAGTTCTATTAGACTAGACCATTATAGTCAAGGAATAAAGTGTGTGAATAAGTCAATATGTAACAAAGTATCAAATTAATAAGCATTGAATCTATCTTGTCTAATGAAAACGGGTTTCCTCTCAATGAATCATTATTCATTTTGAGATTCAAATTGATTTCAAAATTTGCCCGATAATCTTGTGTTTTATTAAATAACTGCATACTTTGGAGCGGCTAGCGCTCGACAGACGGCGTTGTACATTTGCACGATCCGCTGAGTTGCGTTGTCGAGAGTCTCCACTACTGCATAACCTTCGGAACAGATACGAAATTTTTGCTCGTATAGAATTGAAAATTTTCAATACAAAAACCAATATATTGATCTATATAATATATCATTGACTCAGCAAAAATCCCTTTATTTACATTATTACATTAAACCTTATATATCGTCTTTGTTTATTGACATATTTATATCTCTTAGGTCTTGTTTCTTCAGCGCTAACGTCGCCTGCGCTGGTGTACCTCGTAATATAGTTAATTATATAATATACTATGTTTGTATGCCTATTACATGGCTTCAATAGTTCTCAAGTTAGAGGATTTGATATTTTGGAAACCGCTTGTTGGTAAATATTATTGTACGATATTAGTTGTGAAGTATGTCAATATAAATTTCTACTAAATTCTACTTATTTCAATCTCACGGCAACTAACTTTCGTAATTGTTTCGTAAATATAATTTACTTTGTTGAGTACACAACCTTCTGTTTACTGAAGCTGTATCAAGGACACAGGAAATAGTTGTTCAACTTTGGTATCCAAAATCTTAGATAATAATGGTACATAATTCAAACGCGAGAGTTAATTAAAGTTAGATGGTAATTGTGTTATCAGCAACAACCCATCATAATATCCCGCTGCTCTCTCTCTTGGGTCTCCTCTACGGTAAGGGAACAGGCCATACATCCCCATCCTGGCCGGATGCGGGTTAAGAACTGACAAGACAACGTTTTGACTACGAAATCTTACCGTTGGATGTTTTAAAGCTATCCAAAGGCCTTCAACTAAACTTCACGACTGTTATCTTATGATAACAACCGGGACCGACTGCTTAACGTGACCACAAGCGGTCTCCATCTACGCACTAACCGCGCCGTGGTTGCTTAATTAGTATATATTAATTCGGTAGCTTTAAGTTTTATACTTATACAATTTTCATAATCATTTTTAGTGAGATCAAAAGTAAATTAGGCTGATGTGAAAATGATCTCTTAGAGATATCGATATTTTCTTTTAACCTATTTGATAACACAATTTGTAACCCAGTTGCCTTCGGTGAATGAAAACAAATTCTGCCATTAGCAGCGATTAGCACAATGAAACACTGGTTCTTATAACACAGGCCTAGCTTAGCTTGAGAACCAGTAATATACAAATTGTTTAATTTTTCTGTAACGTTATTTATATTCTTTATATATCTATTACCTTTAAAAGAAAAATGGTAACTCTTTTTGCGAAGTAAACTATTATTATTATTATAATCACCGAAGGTAAGTAACAACAGCGCGGTCAGTACCTGGATGGGTGATCGCTGGTGGCACGATATCATGGATCAGGATCTCAGCGAAAATTACTTGTTGGTATCATTAACTGAAAATCGGTCTAAGTTTGTTGCCTGCTTATGTTCTGAAATATAACTATTTTCTGTCTGAGATCGAATCTCGTCAACCTTGTTAGCCACCTTCAGGTGATATTAGGAATCGATTCAAAAGATTATGCTTAAACTCCAATTGACTTCACATATTAATGTTTCAAAATAAGCTGGACCAATTAAATTGACATCGGCCTGATGGTTCATATTGCATAAACCTATCATTACCCGTCACCCCACCATCATTTATTAGCTTGAAATCAACCCTTCTCTTTTTCATTCAATTTATCGCTCCTTTAGAATCTGGTTACTTTCAAGTTGAATGCTCAATATTAATTTTACTCATTATTATGACACTTTTTTGTTAAGAAGTAATTTCTTTTGCAGTAGCTCTTTGCTCTTAATAAACACTCAGTTCATTTTGATGTACCTATTATAATATGGTTACTTAGGAGGAGCGTTTATGAATTTAACCTACAGTACGCAAGAAATAAAGTATTGAGTATTGCTAGACGAATATTAGGCTTAAAAAGTAACTGAATTTTGAAGAAATTTGTAAAATGTATATATTACGATCTATAAAACGCGTCAATGCACATTCGAGATGGTACGGTTAGTAAAAGTATGGCTTTCTTCTTTATTATGTATGATGTATGTGTATGATGCATGTGATAAAATGACCTATATTATTATACATAGATAATACCACTCTAGGGTAAAAGTAAAAAAAAAGATAAAACTGGGATTAAAACAAAAATACACTCACAATGCAACTTCACATCTTGCCAGCCCAATCTTTTACTTGCTTTTAATTACATCATAACATAATTGTTCTTTTGTTTTTTATTTTCAGCTTTCGGCATCGGGTCTATGATCTACTCTGGGTTAGAATTTGGTCAGTACTGGGAACTGGAGAGGAACACAAATTGTCACAACGTGCTGCTCGCACTCACACCCGCTACTAGAATGGCCTTCATATTTATACAAATGTACTTTATCTTCCTAAACAATGAGGTTTGTTTGCAAATTTTCACATTATTTATACCTAAATATTATACAAAGATTAAATGGCCATATGAATAATATACTATGTGGGTAATACACGGGCTTACAATAAAAATATTTGAGCTAGCCTGAAAGTAAATAATCGTGAAAATATGTAAAATATTGTTATTAATTTAGCGATTAAATTATAATTTAACGGTCAGATGTATTAATACAAATGACCGCAATTTGTATGCCATGAGTGATTCAGTATTACGATTCTGAATAATAGAGTAAAATCATAGGTTATCAAAACTGATATGACTTTTATATTATATTCTCTTAATACCAATGTTAGGGTAGTTAACAAAATGCGTAATTGGTTAACCTAACTATGAATATATATTTTGATAATATATTTTCCAAACCACTTTTAGCCCAACGGTAATCGGTACTTCGGCAAATGTAGCCAGCCCACTGCCACTTCAGCTCGCTAATCCTATACGCGGTCTCCACTCGAGGACTCGACATAGCCCATAGGGGCTATGTCGAGTTCTCGAGTGGAGACCGCGTCTCAGCAAACGTAGTGTAGGACGTCCACAGGCCAGGTGGAGCGATGATTTGCGCAAGGCGACTGGCAGGAGCTGGATGCGAGAAGTCATAGATCGAACTAAGTGGCATGAAATAGGAGAGGCCTATGTCCAGCAGTAGACTGCGATAGGCTGATGATGATGATGATGAAACCACTTTTAATCAAATACTTACAATCTATTACAGGTAGCAATAGGCAAATTTCTCTGAGCGTTAATTATACCTTTAGGAGAGCGGCATTTTCAAAAGATAGCGATTATGACATGTTTTCATAGCGGTATTTGATTTACGTCTACCACACCTTGATTTTAAATTAAAATGCTGGATCCAATCAAAACATTGGAACACCATACGGTATTTCTTTGTAAGGATGCTTGCGCACTCATTTGATTACATTTTTAGATGTACTTTTACATGTAATAGCATTTTTGTGGCCAACATTTTTCATTAAAAGAATTTAAAAAAATCATTTTTCACTTACCGTCAGGCGATACGTCTGCTCGTTTGCCACGTAAATCATAAGAAAAAACATAAATTAAAGTAATATCTTAAAATAAATAATTGTGAATTCACGTAGTAATCTTCATTCTAAAGAGTTCAAAATCGTATTACCAAAACTTCTTTGATTGAACTGCTTTACACAAGAATGTACATTGTACACTACACTAACAAGTATATTATTATACTTTCCGAATAAGTTAAAGGTCATTATGGGTTCACATCTTAATTTTACTTTGTATATCTAAAATAATAAGTACTCCAATATGTGTACACATGATATTTTGATTTTTTACTAGGGTAACAATGAAATATGACACGTTTACTCCTGATTATTTAATTCACCTAATCAATAAAACAAATTACAGATGAAGGTATACAAACATAAGATAGTGGCAAGATTTGGCCTAATGCACATGGTGGGCACCAACCTCAGTGTTTGGCTTAATGTTCTCGTACAAGAAACAAAACACGAGATACTGACGTTCTACGATCCTGAGAACAAGACTATTGGCCTGTCACACAGACTCGGTGAGTGTAATTATTACCTATAACAATAATTTCTTTGATAAATGCCAGCTAACTAGTTTTAATCAGTACTTAAAGTCCTCTTTGCTGCGTAGGAAGGAGGATTATATTTTTCGAATGTATTTATGTACAATTCTTTGACACGCATGCTTTAATATGCAAATATCAATTAATTTTCTTTTCATCTATTCCATTAATTTTGTTATATTAAAAAAGATTAAAGATTAATTAGGCTCCTTAGTGTCTCTGTTGGACCATACTTTTGAAACACTTAAGAAAAAGCGGAAAATTAGAGAACGGTATAATTAGGTAACCATTGTTACTAACAGAAAAAGATAGTGAATAGATTGGGATACAATAGCTAGCTTGCAGCGTGTACCTTCAAGTAAATTACTCTTATTATAATATTGATTAATGCTTGATTCAATAAATAAACTTCAATACATGCACAATGTCCTATTAAATGTACGATATGTACCTAGCAAGCTATGGATAACAGATAACGTACACCTAGTAAAGATACCGTAGATGCCGTACTATTTCAAATCACCCCCGGACCATTGATAGGGGTTGAACCCTCGATTTTTCTACCTTGTCGCCTGACTTTTGTACGGCGTTTTGGAATAATGCGGAAGAGGTATTGAAATTGAATGAAACCAATGCCGTACAAAATCAAATAACCGAATTAATCGAGAAAATCGCTGGACAAAAGAAAAAAATACCACTTTATGGCGCATTATTTTTGTACGGCACTTCGTGTTTTCTTATTATTTTTCATGTATCTACCGATGGTAAGAACGTCGTACAAAAATATATGGCCTAAATGTACTCCCTTTACCTGTGTTTTTGAATTTTCACCTGCAATCCATTGGACAGCTTACAAGTTACGGTATAGTGTTAAATGTTATTATTTAATGCCCCTGCACCTTTCTAAATAGGTCTCTTGGTGGTTCAAATGAGTCCTCAAATTTTGGTACGGGCCTGTACGCTGTAGTAATATGTGATGGATAGTTATGAACTTTGTAGCTTTTATATAGTTAATTAATATACAGGTAAAGTTATCAAAGTACTGGAAAATAGTAATGAAAGTATAAAATAAAGATTATAGCATAAGGCACATCGTTTGAATGCCTTAGTTTAGTTTTGGCTCTGTGTTATGACTATAGAATTCACGTAATCGATAACGTGTACTTGTCCTAAGTTCATTCAATACGTTAAGTAGGTACGGTATTTCATTTGTTCATTGCTGTTTTACCTAGTTTATCGTTTACCTTTGTTGATCTTATGCTCGCCTATATTTTTTGGGGTGGTGCTTAATATAACTATACGGATACTCTAAAAATTATACACACAGAATTCATATCAACAGCCTTTAACAAAAAATATATAACACATAAATATGCTAACTTTGCTTTAACATTTCGCATTTTTTATATTAGGCATTTACATACTGTGCTAGATGGGGGATTTCGTTTTTCGAGTCTAATTAATGTATGTAGGTTTATTTGGCACAAGCTTTGTACCCAAAACGGCATAATGAATTTTGTCTTATGACAAAAAATATTAAACATTAAAATCGACGGTTTCTAAATTTTGTCACACAGTCGATGAGAGTTTAATAATTATTTAATTAATTATTTATGAATTAGTTATTAATAATTATGATTTCATTAATAATTATTAATTAATTTAATAAATAATTATTAGTCTGTGAGGCATTTCACTGTTTTAGTACACACTGCAGTGAAGAAATGTACCCACGGTTTCAGTTAAAAACGGTCTCTTATCTGTGTTTAGCTCTAACCACCTATTAGACCGTTAGACCGTATAAAATGACTAGATTTTCTATGTAAGGAGAAAGTTATCTGTCTTATAGTTACGATAAGAACGACATATAGACCCATAGATTAGGTGCATTAAAGACAACCTAATATGCCGTAAATTGTGCACTCGTATATTTTCTCGGTCGCCGTTTACGAGCCTCAGAGGCCGAGACTGAACAAAGTACCTATAACAAGAAGGAGACAATGTACACGTCTAGAAACTTCCCTCTAAAGGAAATTGTGCAATTTTCTGCAGGGAATGAAAAAGAAAATAAAGTTAGTCAAAGTAGGAAAAATGAAATTCCTTTATCATATTTCCTGTTAAATTAGGAAAGTGTCTCAAATACATTTCGTTGATAATTTTATTAGACATGTTTTCAATAAAAGATTTAATATCTGAAATATTTGAAGTTAAATCTTGTATATTAATGTACAATATTTTATTAAGTATAAACAGCCTGTTATAGAACCCCTTCAAACACGGTTAAGCATATATTTTATTACAAACCTAGTTCCCGTTTGGAGCATTCCCGTCCTCGATAATATCCTTTGTGTTCATATAATTGGATTAATTAATGTGATTGAACATTCACTTCCGAGGCATTTTGTCTCAAAGTGACCCTCGCTGTGATTTGATTCAATTGTTTGCCAGGTTTAGTCAAAAACTGGCACTGTTAGGGATTTTCATTACTTGAGGATTAAAAATTTAATGCAACTTGACAGCCTATTTGTGATTTTAATTGTTATCTTTGTTAATTTTTAATGCTAACGATGTGTCAGATCAATTGAAATGAACTTATTGATTATACGGGTAGAAATTACTGTTTTTCGCGTACGGGTCATGGTTTTTTTCTCAGTTAATGTCAATAAACGAAAATGATAGTAGACGTTAAAACCTAAAATAACACGACATGCACCAACTTGTTCTTTTTATTTACAAATAATGATTGCCTTTCCAAATCTGAACATTTTGGAAATCAATTAAAACATGAATGATTTACAGTTATAATATTAATTTAAATTGCCTTTACACATCTCTAGTGTTCGCAAAAAAATAAATAAGGATATTCGTAACAGCAAGAAACAATTTCCTACCAACAGGGAAGAACAGTAGTACTAGTAAATTTATTTTGCCCATAAAACTGTCATTCAACTGATAAATAATGCCGCTATTATTACACACCGCAATAATAAAATCATTTAGAAATATCTAAAGTTGTATATGCTCGTAAACAATTTATTTTATTTTATTTTAAAACTTCATGCACACATGTACAACGGCGGGCTTAATGCCCAAGGCATTCTCTACCAGCCAACCTTTGGATGGTGTAGAAATTTTGTGGGGTAGATGCATTGTGGTGGGAAAAAAAAAAAAATATATATATTCGTGAAGTTACGATATATACATAAAATATAAATAAATATATACACACGGTAATATATAAACTTTATATACATACACTATGATGCACACTATTACATAAACCTTACATACGTACACTGTGAGTGGGTACACAATTTATATGTGGATAGTTTCTAAAGGTCTAGTCATATTGTCATCTTTAATCTCGTTGTGTAGTTATATATTTAAATTTCATCTCTTCGAAAGTTTTGACGATTTTGACTCCTCGTGATGATGTCATTTGATGACACTGTAAGGGAAGACGTGTATGCTGAGATAAAGATAAATAAACAAATATAATATGTTCAAAATAAATACTATTATGCATCCATGTGGTTAGTTCATAACCCTACTCTCAGTTATTGAGTAAATATTTATTATTAAATTACACTTAAATTCAGTCCTCTTCAATTGGGTCACAATTATTGGTTCTATATTCTTACATGAACCAATATAAAAGTAGGTGCAGATTTCCAATTAGAATTACCCTCGTCATCGATAGCAGTCACAGCGGTATGTTGATTGCATTCCGGTGTGACCTAGCCCGGAAGGCATTGTGACCCAAATATTTGGCCTTCGAACGGTTGAAGATTGGACGTATCGGGATGATTTAGCAGCATGGGCATGACAAAATTAACTTACTGAAGCTTGTTTATTTAGAATTATGTATATGTAGAAGAATATTCAATAATATATTTTTAAATTATATCCAATATTATTGTGTAATATATTATGTCCCGAGGCCATATTGGTACAGCTTTGTGTGAATATTTTTTTCAAAAATGGTTCATAATTTTCTTGTTTACATTTCAGCATTTCAAAAGGCGTTTGCATCGCTATCGACCGATGTCCCACCCTCGCACCCGGCAGCTGCTCATCTACGCGTACCGAGAGGTCTTAAAGGTCCCCACCACATTTTTGAATGTCGACGAACGAATATCATGGGCTCCCTCGTCCAAGATGCATCTCCTTTCCTTTTCCCCTGCACGATCGAATATTCTCTCATTTGTGCCGCGATACTTTACGTCATGTGGAAGAACATTTCGAAGTATCCTTCAAAAGATGTAGCGGCAGCCATCGTCAAAGCTCGTATATTAGAAGGTCTGGCCTATAAGAAGTCGCCGCATTTATACAGCGTTGATTGCGCAAGAGCTCATAAAGGATTGTTCTTTGGAATTCTTGTGTTGGTTCTTACTATAATATCGTTGATCCTGTTTTTTGTTCTTGTATCAAAAAAAGATTATGCAACGTTAGCTGTAGTAGAAGTAAACGTCTGCGAATTAGCATTATACGCTATGACAACCTTTGCAAGTTTAGCTGGCATGTTCTGTTTGAGAAAATTAAAATACGACGGCAATAGAAATCTTGAATTGGATAACATTCTTCTGGTTGGAGCTCAAACCGGTATGTTCATCTATGGTACTTTTACTATAATTGGTGGGCACTTTACCATAGAAAAGAATACTATACTGATATTGATAACAGCTCTGTCTTCATTAATTCAGACAACTTGTCAGACAATGTTTATTCTCGACGCCAGCCGAAGATCAGCAAAGACAGCTGAACAGCTTCGAAAGAAACCTGGACGAGAAATAGTAACGTTTCTGTTGGTTACTAATTTGGCGATGTGGGCCATAAACACTTTGGAGAAATCTCGAGCGGAATCACACCCTGTTCAGCTTCATTTCTATGGTCTGTGGGCTTGGACGATCATAACTCATGTGTCAATGCCATTAGCAATTTTCTACAGATTCCATTCAACGGTGTGTTTGTGTGAAATATGGAAACGAGCTTACAAGATGAAGCCAGCCTACATGTAGCGACCGGCTCGGAGGTACTGGAGTACACCATTGTCTTTCAGAATGTGAACTGTGGTACTTTCGAAAGTAATACTTTAGACAAGAGGTAGTTTGATGTAGTGCCATAGTTTCAGGTAATCTGAAAATTGAATTGATGTGGAAAGTATTGAACGTAAGAATATCTATGGATTCGTTAGATGTAGTTCAGATTTTGGTCTTTCTGATACGCATTTGTACCGCATTAATTTCAAATCGGACTGTACAGCAGTCATGTTAAGTTATTGTAATGAAATATTTTAATGTGTTATTTATTTGTAGCTTTATTAAACGCTTTAACTATAATAACGGAACTGATACGTTGATATATTTAAATGGCAGTATTTCACTATAGACGGGTTGGATTTTATTGATTTTAGCGGTTTACATTTTAGACGTTAGTTTTTCTGCAAGTTTTTAGCGTTAATTATATTGTTAATATATTTATGTGAACCTATTATAATAGTAAGTTATGTGTTCATATTTCCTTCTTGTTTAAATAGATGTAGTTGTAGCCTATGATTAGTCAGTAAGTATAGTAGAGTCTGTAACCCCACATTCCACTTTTAAAACAATATTTCTGCTGAAACATAAACTTTTACGCACTCATATTCAAAATAAATGTCTTCCATTAGGTTACATTATTTTATACACTTATCTACAGGTTCATTTTCTGCTACTTTTGTATAGTGTGTATTCCGTATTATATTGGGAACAATAAATTCTATCGACCTAATTATATTTTTTTGAACGGTTTTAAACATGAAAATAATACATTGGTTACGATAATAAAGTAATTTTTACTATGAAACGTGTAATAGTCTGAACAGATATTAGAAATTTCGTAGCGGATATTTTTGCGAAGAAAATGTAGTAGTGTCAGTATTTTGGAGATATTTATTAACTTGTAGCATGCCGTGGACCCAGTAGATAGGCAAAACGTAACACCAAAGTCTTTTGTAAGAAAATTTTGGAGCTTATAATTCAGTAGAGTCCAGTATTTGAGTAGAATTTATAAATATCGGTCACATTTGGCATTGAATGTATGTATTTACTATCGATTTATTGTCAATAGAGTTAGTGATTTCGTCCACTTCATGTGAATATCGATAGGTCATTTTCAAAATCTAGCTCACGAATTGAGAACTTACCTAAATAGTAAAAGGAATAAAGTCCTGTACAGTTTAGTGTATATTCCAAATGCAAAGTTACACGACCTTAATGAACACATCTTAGGGTTCATTTTAACATTTCCATTTAAAGGTGTATATGATATTTCTGTCTCATCGATCTCTTTATTTAATTATTATTATAAAGACGGGTACGTACATACAGTTCAAGTTGTTCGGGACTTTATAAATTGAATATATAACGGTGATTAATACTTTACAATGAACTTTATTACGAGTTGAGAAATAAATTGATGTAATAAGCATAATTCACGAAAAGTTAAAGAACCAAAGCCAGTTTGGTTTATTCTGTGTTATAATCATTTGCTCAATAATTACACACGAGTTTTGCAAAATATTTATTATTAAACAAAAGTAGATTTTAAGTCCTTGCATATATTTTTAATGGTTAATATAAATGCCAGTATGATATATAAGTTTGAATATCAGTCATCTTTATAAATATTTAAGTGTTTATTGTGGAAAAGTAAAAAAACATGCCGAATCAAGTACAATTTGACTTTTTTGTGATGTCTTACAATGAAGTATCTGAAAAAAAAAATTTTTAAACGATAACTATTTTGGCGCCATTTTCGAGGTTGAGGTACTAATAAAGTTTTAATTGTTTCCTTTATTCTTTAAAAAATAAACGTAAGATATACCTGTTTCAAACACTTTTTGTCTTAATAATGGAACGGTTTTAATTAATGCCTGTATTTCAAAATTCTCAACCTCTAGATAATTCAGTTAGACATTTAGACTAAATTAGTTTAATGATGTACCACAGAAACGTTGGTAATTGTTGATTTTCGTGTTCAGTTATCATTACTCAATGTAGGCGCTACTATTGTTTTAAAGAAATATTAACTAATGTTTAATAAGTTCGGGAAAGTTACGTATATTATATTTCATCTACTAACCTAAGATTTCCATACCTATATAATATATATATGATTAAGGTGTTTTCCACTTTTATATAATACTAGCGATCCAGTCCGGCTTCGCGTGTGAATCTTTGAATATCCGTTTTTTTTCAACTTAATATACATGTATTATATTAATAAACTTTGAATCGCTCTATTTCTGACCCCTATATTAAAATACGTTAGGTACATTTAACATTTAAGCTTATAAGAACAAAAAGGGACAACATTGTATCATTTTTTTATTAGAATAGGAGGCAAACGAGCAGACGTGTCATCTGATGGTAAGCCTTTAGTTGTAGCTCTGCTAGTAGGCCTTTGGGAGATGGGATGGAGGATGGGCGGAGGAGTTGGGGTTTGGGCTTTCGGTATCTTCAGCCACTGGGTGAAACACAGCGCAAGCACTGTTTGACACCGGTTATCTGTGTATCACTCACGGCTTTTAAAAATTATAGTCCTGTTTGGGGCAGTTTTCATCAAGAAGTAGAGGGTAAAAGTCGCATATAGGCGATTTTATCGACTGTAAGATATCTTGTCAGATCTTTCAAGCGATAGAAACATGCTTGCCAAACAATAAAATGCTCAAAAGGATCAAATTAAAGCTCACCATCGTCTGATCAATACTCTCTCTCCATACTTTCGATAGTTTGATGATAAATTACCAACACTATAGGCTTTCAGTTTACTTTGAATGTAAATAAAACAACTTTAAATGTGCCTATTCTGCCGTTTTGTAAGATTCATTAAACAACTTTTAGATGATCTTATTACTTCATTCATCATTAAAACCAGAATGGTTGCCTGGAAGAGATTGCTTTTGGCAATAAGGCCGACCTTTGCACACTCCGTCTCACATGTTATGTACTCTCTTCTAACTGTAATATTATAGTGTGCAAACAAAGGGTTTTCTACCAATCACATCATCATCACAGTTAATCACCGTTAAAATGATTATTTTATTATGAAACGCGAAAGTTTTTAAATTAGTGCAATAATTTTTATATGCTAATTGAATTGATCTGCTATCCAAGTATATCGCAGAAATTAAAGTTCCCTTTAGAATGTAATTTTTCATTACTAACGAATATTCATCATCATTATAGGTACAAAAATAATGCAGTCTTTAGTTTTAGGATATTCCTATTAATCCAGTGAATATATACAAGTGTATCTACAGCAAAGACAACCATGGCTGTAGAACTTTACCAACTATATTCCCAACGTAAATGTTGTTCTAAATGAGCTTTAATATTTAACTTTTCTTACAAAAATACTTCTGATAAGTATTTCTATCTAAAGTAAATTTTCAAGTTCAACTGGAAATTTGGTTTCTTTGGAAAAGTTATTCAGATTGATGAGTTGCAGTCATGATTTTGCTCATCGTCTTTGCTGAAGACACCTTGTATAATCCATACCTTAAATTCATCATTGTAAATTAATGGCTGTCTTAACTCATATTTTTCATGTTGTCTATATAAACCATCAACCCAGTAAAAAATTTGTATAATGATTTCATTGATACGTTCATCTGCATAATAAGTTTATAATCGTTTTATATAATATAAATGTTAGTAGTTTTAGGGTCCTCTTTAAGTATTTATTAAACAATATCTTATCGACCTAATACATGTACCTACTATAAAGATCTACGGTTTAGGTGCATCTTGTAAGTACATTAGAATACTCAATATTAAATATTAGCTTTAAATTACATGTGACATACCAAATTTATAACAATTATGTAATTCTAGAATAGGAACGAATGAAACGATACAACGTACTTTCCTTGAAACAGATAATGTAAAGTAATTTTGAGACAGCGCATGTTTAAATTATTAACTATTTTAGATATTTTACAATCTAGATTATACAACCTCGTCATTTTCATCAAGCTTGGTGTTGCTGCTTTTCCATGAAAAATATATCTATACGAAATACATTCTACTTCTGAAGCACTTTTGAAATCCCAGTCTACAATAGTTATATTCACTTTGGTACTTTTAAAGTTAATAATTTATATGATCAGTTGAAATCAATAGGCATAGTAAATAGGTATACTAACGTTATCACTTAAGATCCATTGTTACATTTACAGTTTGGAGGTCGTAGAACAAAAACAATGTATTTTAAAATATTACTTACATTTAGAACCACTACAAAACTACAGTCACAATTTACATAACATACTATACAATATCGTATAAAAAATATTTAGGTAAATACTTTATGGGTTCTCTGTTGTTAATTTTTATGAAATTTAAAACTGGAAGCAAAGCATTTGAACATTTTTACAAGCGTCTGCAAAAATAACAATAACACAAAACACAGGAACAGCTTGCAATAACAAATGCATGCAAAAAATTTACTATTATTTCGTAGTATTTAAGGGCGGTTTGAATTTCTTGAAAATGGTCCAGTCTTTTTAGAATCCATTTGCTTTTGTAATATTTATCAATTAGTATATATATATTCATGACTATAAAATGAAAATGTACCTCTACAATTAAAAAAGATAAACTAACTCAATATTAATTAAAAAGCATTAGATTTTTTTTATATAAATTATTTTGTAAATTTAAATATAAAAATTCTGACTTTTGCTCGCAGCTCTTGCGGACAAAAGCATAGCGGGGAAAAGCAAAGTAAGCCTGTGTGTTTGTATAGCGGTTCTAACGGTAAAACTAACAGTAACTTATATCCTGAAGAGCTAAAGAATCTCCGAGCCAAATTTAACAGACAAAAGGGTTGCAAATAGACAGACATAGTTACTTTCAATCAATCAATCAACAACCCATAGTGTCCCAGTGCTGGGCTCGGGTCTCCTCTTAGGAGAGGGTTAAGGCCATACGTCCCCACGCTGGCTAAGTGCGGGAACTCAATAAACCCTCTAGTAAAAAATAGTTTCTTTCAAATTAATAATATTAGTATAGACGTATTACGCAGATATGTTTTCTTCTATCTTATCTTATATCTTTAAATTGATAACGGTTCGTCATATGAATGTCACTCTTCAATGTTAAAGCAAAAAGTTACTAAGATTTGTAGAGATTAAGCGCATATATCTATAATTTATTGTTTTAAATTTTACCTAGGTTAGCGACTATATATTTGTACTCATTATACCAAATATTCGTTAAATACTCTATATTCTTAAATCGTGGCATTATTATAAGTGATTACAAATTATGACAAACATATTAATTCCTCTGAAAATTATATATCTCGGCACAATAGAAGTGCCAAATCTATGTAAAGCACTAATTGGCAAAATATATTTGAAATTAGATATCAATTAAGTTTAATTTCAATATTTGTCTAATAATTGTATATTTCACGTAATTTTTTTTAAAGGAATTAATGTCATCATTATTTGCATAAAAAAATATAGTTTTAAAATGCCTTTTGTATAAATAGTGATATTAGGGTATTGTTTCTATTACATATTTGTGAATTATTGATTTGTTTAGCGAAGACTGTGAATAGATCGGCATAGAATAAGATGTCTCCTTTGATGTTTAACGTATACAAACAAATAAAAAGTTTCTGAAAAGTATCCTGATATTATTGTTTTACTCCATACCCACAGTTTTTCATCTTTTAATTGGCGTTTTAGTCGCAACTTCTTCGTCTAATGCAACAAAAAGCTACAGCGCCATCTACCGAAGATACACTGAGTTATGGAGTAACGAACTACGGACTAACCACTAATCCTATACCGCGATATAAAAAATCTCGCGCCGGTTAGCTTATGTTCAACTACCCAACATCAACCGACAGGCCGCGGCCTGCTTTCGAATAGTTGATAAGCGCCTTAAGAGCAACTCGTGGCAATATAATTGTAAACGGAGTGTTGGAATTTTAATTGTTAAAAGTAACCTTCCTTTTTGATATTGAATAAAAAGTCATGTTTAAACAAGTTGGACACACAAATAAACTCTCCAATTAACAAATGACAACAAAAAAGTCGACAAAACCATATAAACCGCAAGTAGTGAGTGAAAACCTATTGGAGCTACAATTTGTTGACTTACCATATAAGAACAAATAAGTACCACTTGTCCATACTCAGACAGACTCTCACCTGATCTGATGTGTAGTGTTAAACTTGATGAACGCCCACTAGTTTTTTAAGTAAGCTTGATATGTCGTAGTTTATATGTAGTTCTTTGCTTTTCGACGGTACTGATACGCTCTGTCAATTTATTCTAGGACTTTTTTTCCCAAACCAGGCAGGTCGGCTGCGATAAGATCTGAATATGAAGTAGAATTCATCCAAAGACTGACCTGGCTAGGGTAGCTTAATCTTCTAATGTATAAACATATTCGGTTATTGTGAGGCATAAATCCGTAACTCAATATTCATTAAATTAAGATAATTAAAGAAATGTGGCTGTCGTAATTACTTTTACATGTGATGAGTTTAGATATTGATTTGATACTTATGAATAAAACATGTAGCTTTATTTACACTTTGTACATTTCATAATCGAGTTGAAAGAGATGGCGTATTGAACGCAGTCACACAAACACTTGTGGTAAATACAACTATACATATTCACTTACTCCGTTCTAGTACTTGCCTGTCTCTGATAAAAGTTTATTGTCTTGCCTACCTCAATATAATCAACTTAAAATACCAGTGCACAAGAGCTAGAAATTGGTTAAATAAATACATTGGTTAAATAGATGCCAACTGAATGCCTCAACGTCTGCTGCTGAATACAGAGTACTACCACTCTCATTCATCAAATGGGTGTCGCAAGAGCTAACTAAGAGGAGAAGAGCAAACTAAGCAGGGCAACATCGCTTTTTTATAAAAGAAACTATGCCAACACGTCTGGTCAGTATGGTATTGTAGGCCTAAACCTCTTTTCTAAAAGGAGGCGTATCGACAGCAAAGGTCTATTAAATAAAACCTGTTGATTAAAATTGTGCTTATACGTAGTTAATAATAATTTGACTGCCTCTGTGGCGCAGTGGTTGCGAATGCGACTGCCGTGCAAGAGGTCTTGGGTTCGATTCCTGAGTGGGGCCAAATGTTTGTATGATCTGCAAATTTTTTTTTTACGGAGTTTAGGTGTTTTCTATGTATAATATGTATGTATTTAGAAAAAAAAGTATGTAACTATTAATATCAGTTATCTAATACCCATAGTACAAGCTCTGCTTAGTTTGGGACTAGATGGCGTTGTGTGTTAAATGTCTAAAAATAGTCTATTCAGATAGTGATCAGCAACACTACAACCAAGTGTTAAATAACTATGAATATGTATTATTTTGAAAAGTGACACCACAATATCGTGTGAGGCCAATGAATTAATGTTTGTGATAAAGATCGTATTATCATATAGGTACTTGTTAGTATCCGACCTTGTGCAGCTATTAGGTCACCTACAAATATTGAATAACGTATACCATTACATACGCAACGGACAATATTATAATGGGTTTAAAATTTGTGCTATGAACATGAAATATGTAGTATCTTTAGAGTATTATTCTAGGAATTCGTCAAAGTGCCTGAAATGAAAAAAAAAAAACGGTCAAGTACGAGTCGTTCTCTCACTCCGGGGGTTCCGTACAAACCTATATTTTCGCAATTTTTCCCTTGTCTTTGCGATAAGGCGTTGGTTCGTTCCAAATTTCAAGATTCTAAGTTCACGGGAAGTACCCTGTAGGTTTGGATTTCCTTGCGAGTGTCGAAAATTTCAGCATAAACGGCTATATATTTTGATTGCGTTCTCTCAGAAGTTTGATTTTTTTACAGCTCCAAGGGACAGTAGAACTGAGTATTTCATATGAATTTCAGATTAGTATCTTCAGGCATTGCTTAGAAAAAAAAGGTCATGACAGACAGACAGATACAAACTAATTCTGTAAGTGTCATTTGTTTTTCTTTTGAGGTACGGAACCCAAAAAAGCGACCTGCCGCAGATAAGAATTTAGATAAATTTTAATCATAAGTACATACAATATCCTCTAACGGCTTTAAAAGGTTAGTAACCCATGTGCACTATATGCGGCTTATTGAGACAGAAATTGATGCAGACACTTTAAATGATATCATCGCTGAATAGATAAACTTTAAGTGTTTTCTGACATGGAATTAGATAGGTGTCTCGTAAAATGATTCTTATTTGGCACCGAGAATATTATAATACACTCTCTTCAATGGCTCTAATATTGTGTATCCTATGATCTTTATTGTATCATCTAAACATAATTTTGTAGTAGAAAATATCATTGCCCCTATAATTACCCCCGGATACGGAAACACCGGCCTATTTCCATACTCCGGGTTGTTATTAAGAATTTCCTATAAAAAAAATTAAACAACACTTAGCCGGACTCAGGAATCGAATCTGAGACCTCTTGATTGGCAGTCGCATACGGTAACCGCTGGCAAGACCAATAAGGGAGTAATCTCTTTGTACATGTTTAAAATAGCAAGATATTGTATTAAATTATTGCGCATGAGAATATACGCTAGTTTTTATTTAACAAAGATGTCCATAGTTACAATTTTTATTTTCCCTTAGTTTATTTCGTATTTTATATTCAGGTATCGTCTTTCAAAGTAGGAATTTATATATTTCAATACTGTAGTATACCACACTATTTATTCGGGTTAGAACCAACAAGACTTTAAGGGATTTCCTTTCATAATCAGACCGCGCACTATAAGTAAACATCTGCTAATAAAATGCAATTATAATGCTACAAAGAACAGACAAAAACAAGTAAAATCATTTAAAAACAAAAACAACCGACAGCGTCGATATGCGTTATGTATATATTCAAAATCACCATTAAAAATTATTTATTTGTATGGATGTATTTTGAAATCATTTTTTTTAGATTACTTTTTGCGCCAAAAATCATTAATTTTGTTTTTTTTTAACTTGATGTACCCGGTGTCCCTCTCACGATTAAGACAAATCTATTGACAGCAGTCAGATAAAATTACGACTAGCTGATTTGGTTCTAGGGCATGCCAGAGAAAAATACATATATAAATACACTCGAAAAACATAACCTTCCTTCTTTCACAGTCGGGTAAAAAGGCTTTACTTAAGAAGAAAATAAAAACTAGAATAAAGACTGAAAAGCGGCGTCTCACGTCTGTCTATGCGCATTTCACACATTAATTTAAACTTCATCGCACTAATTAATACCTTTCTAATAAAAAAGTAGGTTATGGTATATGATAGCATCACAAAGAACTGTTGAAACATGCAATAGTGGTGAATATTGCATGTTTACGCCCTATTAGATGGTATTATATCGATTAATATACGTGCCACAGTTGAACCAAGTACACTCTGAAAATGTGAAATTTAAACTTAATACGTAATTGTATCGCTTTCTTTTCTAAGTCACAGGAATTTAGATATATATAGTTATTTAATAATAATAATAATAATAAATATTTCGGACATCTAACACACAACGCCCTGTAGTCCCAAACTAAGCAAGCTTGTATTATGGGTACTAGACAACTGATATAAATACATATATGTATACTTCTTTTTTTTGTAAATACATACATATCATTCATAAAAATACCCAAACTCCGAAACAAACATTTGTAGATCATACAAACATTTGATCCGACCCGGGAATCGAACCCGAGACCTCAAGAACCGCAGTCGCTTACGCTACCGCTGCGCCACCGAGGTAGTTAATATAGTTTGTATTTGTTCATAAGTTTGGTGGTAAGCATGCGACAAGCCGAGGATCGAATNAGTCCCAAACTAAGCAAGCTTGTATTATGGGTACTAGACAACTGATATAAATACATATATGTATACTTCTTTTTTTTGTAAATACATACATATCATTCATAAAAATACCCAAACTCCGAAACAAACATTTGTAGATCATACAAACATTTGATCCGACCCGGGAATCGAACCCGAGACCTCAAGAACCGCAGTCGCTTACGCTACCGCTGCGCCACCGAGGTAGTTAATATAGTTTGTATTTGTTCATAAGTTTGGTGGTAAGCATGCGACAAGCCGAGGATCGAATCCAATATCGAGCAATCGGAGAAGCATATTTCCAGCAGTGGACTGCGGTACGCTGATGATGATAATACGTTCCCCGTATAAGCTTGAAATGCAAATAGTGTGTCACCCCACGTAATATTTGAATTTTAAGATATTTTTTCATTTATGTATTTATAGCACAAGCATGTTTGCCAAAGCTTTTTCGGTAATTGTTAATAAAACTCTACTAATGTCCGTCCAAACATTTAAAACTATTTCCGCACAAAATATCTATTTCAATTTATACCTCTTTTTCTGGAATGAAACATTCCTCGTCCTTTCTTGAGACTTGAACTTTATCTATACCAAATTTAATCTAAATTAGTTACCAACATATAAACACATTATAAAACTACTACACTATAATACGGATTAGGTGAGAGTCAAATAGCAGTCATTCCTACCATATCAGTAATTAATTTTATTCCAGTAAAATATAAAATGATTCCATATTTCATAGAATTAAGTACTGAAGCTAACTGTTTTATTGATTGCAATAACTTCTGTTCTGGAAATGAAGTTGTACCATTCAATTTAATGTGTAAAGTATAAATAGGATTGGATTTATGCGCTTTGGTTGGCATTTCAGGGCAATTTATTTAGCTCCTGCCGTTGCTTGATTTTTTTTACTATCATTATATGTTTAGCATTCTCCTTGGCGGAGAATTGGAATGGACTATTAGAGGTAATGCCGACGACGATGCTACTCTTAATCATGTGAAACAAATGGGACATCTGGCTGTCAAAGATTGTTTGTGATTGATTGTTGAGTTTGTACAGTATCACAGTTAGTAACAGAACAATTAGTTCAAAAACCTATAACACGACTACGTAAAATAGTACTTTTAATAAAAAATATATAGCCTATGCGATCGCATTAATAACCGCATATCAGTAACCACATCAATTAAAATCGATTCAGTAGTTAAGGCGCTACGGTAACATTTTTTTTTTATGGTATAAGAGGCAAACGAGCAGACGTATCGCCTGATGGTAAGTGATTACCGCCGCCCATGGACACCCGCAATACCAAAGGCGTCACAAGTGCGTTGTCGGCCTTTTAAGAAGAAGTACGCTCTTTTCTTGAAGGTTTGAAGGTCGTATTGATCCGGGAATACCGCAGGCGACAGTTCATTCCACAGTTTTGTTGTGCGAGGCAGAAAGTTCCTTGAAAAGCGCACAGTTGTGGACTGCCAACCACCAAGATAATAGGGATGAAATTTCTGTCACGAAGGACGATGTCGGATTTAGGCTGTCAAAACAATTACTTTTTCTTTTGACTTTGCCGCAGTCGGATAAAATAACAAAAATATTCATTAATTTTTATAATGATAATTGTGTGTACTATATTTAAAGGATA